>CM055657.1:0-217960 GCA_029378335.1 Agrilus mali | reverse complement strand
GAATTCGATGGTGCTAACGGTTTTCGAGTGCGTTGCCCGGAAAATACATCGCCTTGCTGTAATTCATTAAAATGCAAAATATTACGCAAAAAAAATAAAAAGCGCACGTGAAATTACTTGAAGATGGAAAGCATTTCCAACGAAACAAGTACCGTTTATAATGTAAAAAAGTACGTAGAATTCGATGGTGCTAACGGTTTTCGAGTGCGTTGCCCGGAAAATACATCGCCTTGCTGTAATTCATTAAAATGCAAAATATTACGCAAAAAAAATAAAAAGCGCACGTGAAATTACTTGAAGATGGAAAGCATTTCCAACGAAACAAGTACCGTTTATAATGTAAAAAAGTACGCAGAATTCGATGGTGCTAACGGTTTTCGAGTGCGTTGCCCGGAAAATACATCGCCTTGCTGTAATTCATTAAAATGCAAAATATTACGCAAAAAAAATAAAAAGCGCACGTGAAATTACTTGAAGATGGAAAGCATTTCCAACGAAACAAGTACCGTTTATAATGTAAAAAAGTACGCAGAATTCGATGGTGCTAACGGTTTTCGAGTGCGTTGCCCGGAAAATACATCGCCTTGCTGTAATTCATTAAAATGCAAAATATTACGCAAAAAAAATAAAAAGCGCACGTAAAATTAATTGAAGATCGAAGTTATTAATTGTGCTATGAAAATTATTAATTAAGCGTGTTACTGTACAAGGGAGAAAGTATTCGGAGAATAAGCAAGGCCAAACGGACGCTCGGATGATGCTCACAAAATTCTTAATTATTCGTCAAACATTATATTAATAATAAAAAATGTTAAAAACAAACTAAATTTCAAAAACTGCGTAGCCATCAATCTTGGTTAAGCAATTTTTGAAATTACCTCAACATTTAATACACATGCCTTCAAATGTAAAGTTTACTGACCTTAATAAACTCCTCTTTCATTTTCGACAGAGCAAAAAACTAACCAAAAAACCACAGCCACGTGTTTTTTATTGTTTTCTGGACACCAATATTATTAACAACATCACTAAACGAAAAACAACAAACTCACTTTCCGATATAACGAAAATATTGTTCTATTTATTTTTGTAATTATATAAATTTAGCATTATTTAATTATGTCAAATATTTACGTTGTTAAATTAATATACAGCAATACAACGACACGGTTAAGAATTTATAAAAACCAACCTGACACTTTTTGCAAGTTGCTCACCTTCATTTGACCCTTGCTCCAATTTGAAAGCAGAGTGAGCGAGCTATACCTGGTTCGTTAGAAATGTATTTAAAACTATACGAGGCTCTTTTTGAAAATAATTTAACAAATGGTATAATAGTCACTTTTATGACATCAACAAATAATCTGATCTCAGGATACAAAATTTTAAATAAAATAATATTAGGCAAACCAAATAAAAAAGCGCTCATGAAATTTCTTTTTAAACAAGTATTGATCATTATCTAAAAAAGTAGGTAGAATTTAATGGTCCTAATGATTTTCGAGTGCGTTGATGAATTTAACAACGACATTAATTATGTAAGTGTTTCCAATGAATGTTTGAAACAACCGAATTTTTGAATTTAAATAACAATTGGTAGCAAATGAAATTATTATTTTCAGGCATACAGATGTGTGTTACTCGTTCTAACATTTTATGAGGTCATGTATGTAAACTATCGTAAACACAATAATTCTGGATGTACTGATCTGTTAGTACCTGTACAATTGAAAGACTATTACGACTATTATCCATACACAATACGTAGATAAAAAAACTTGATAACATTCGTACAGAAATGCAGTAGATAAGATATTGGAAGACTAACGATAATACCAACAAGTGCTCTCTAGTGGAAATAGTAGAAAACATTGTACGATTATGTACAGTTATATCCGAAAGTTTTGTATTGAGCTCGTTTTGTGTAAAATCGTACAGTCGTTCAACTAAAAAGGAGAACATCTCAGTGACCGTATTTAAAAAAAATAATTCGCTATGGAAATTTAAATTTTCGCAGATTTTTTCAAGAAATAATAATGCAATAATTAAAACAGTATAATAGCCGCCGACAGCAATAATTAAAAATCATAATGGCCGACAACGACAACAATGCTTCAACAATTAAAAAATTGTAATGGCCGCCATCGGCAACAATTGAAAATCATAATGGCCGCCAACAACAATAAAAAAATATTATGAATTTAATTATAGTAAACAACACAAGTATTTTAAAATGAATATACTCGACAAAATAGAGGCAGGAAAACGAAGAATAAGAAGAATCGGGAATCCGAAGATGAGAAGAAAAAGAATAAGAACACCTCTTGTCTTGGAATTATTTTCAATGATGTCTTTAGGTCAAATTTACTTTAGAAAATTCCAAAATATTTTGATATGGACGCATTATTAGTGTTTGATGTTTTAATGTATGTTAATTTATACTATTATCCAATGTCTGCCACATGCAACTCGATAATAACCTTTGCAAAATATCAAAGTATTATTGATACTCCTCTCATAGGTCGTGATACTGCTGTACAAGGTGCTATTTTACTGTCTGAACTTCTTAAATTACTATTATACAAAAAAATTAAAGATTTTAAAAAAGGTAGGACATAATCTTTAGATCGTGCATGCATTCTTGTTGTGAATAACCTGCCCCGTTTGCTTATTTAACAAAATGATGATATGATTCCAATTTATTTGATACAGGTATGCGTTTTTTATTTTTGATTTTGTAGTAAATTTTGAAAAATAATCTAAATTATTCTTTTGCAGGTTTAGCAATAACACTGGCAGTGTTTCTGACAATGGTATCTATAACTGGACTTCTCTACATATTTACAATTCAACATCCTGTGTTAAGATTGGAATACATTTTAGACAGTATGATGCTTATTCTACTGCTTGGAGAAATTTTTTATGGTGTAGGGGCACTACTGCCTTGTTTTAAAGAAAAGGAATTTTACTGATATCTACAATTATTGATTTGCTATGGTGGTAAATATACACCCTTGTTGTTGCATTTTCTCTTACAAGAAATATTAACTTTTGTAGTACCAAAGAGTCATTAAATATTATTGTCAGTTCTTATTTCTTGTTTTACAATTGATTAAATAAGCTTTACAACTCGATTATTACAAAAACTAAGTGACGTTTAAATATATTTAATATACATTACTAGTAGTACACATTGATCTAATATACATTACTTCACATTAATTCAACTTTCATTTTCATAATCAGCTGGATTTTTCCTCATTAATCGATCATGTTCTTTTTCTACCTCATCATAAATTACATAGGCACCTAAAAGGGCTGTAAAAAAAAATATGCAACCCATCATACACTTGATTAAAAAAAACCTGTAAGATTTAACAGACAAATGAAAATGGACACACCAAGCACACTGATAATCATGATTTAGATGAATGCACGATCCAAGATTATTTATTTACTGAATTATAAATAAAAATGCTTACGTGGGACAACGTAAAATACGGATTCTCTGAATCTTCTGAAGGTATTCCCAATGCTTTTGGATATCACATTTGCAAAGGCTCTTTGCTCAAAAGGCGATAGTCTGTATGTAATTATATTTCTCAGATGGTACAGTTCACCAAAATGCTTCCCCATTTTGTTAAAAATTAATTAAAAACGTATTACGTTCACACAAGAACTGCACTTACGCAACCACCGTTCGAGGGTTCGAGCGCTGCGCTACAGCTGATCAGCAGCATTGCCAAATGTTCTTTATTTTATTCTCTAAATTTGGTGGGCAAAATCAAAATGTAAATCCCTAATATTTTCTCTATGATGAATCTGAACGACAGATCACAGATCCTGACAGATCCCATAGATTTAAATATCATCATCAGCTGATTTTTGTATTGTATGAGATTTTTTGTTTTAAAAAGAATACATTAGTGCTTTTTTTTATCATTCATAAGTTCATGAATTTGAATGTGTTTGTTAAAGTTTTATTAGTATAAAACTGATTAAAATGCACGAAGCATATTGTATATCGCCCTTGTTAAATCTGCCAGTTCAAATAGAGTCAATCGTTGCTTTCGGTAATTATTAAATAATTGCCTATGTGTATGAGAAATATTTTTTATTAATCAAAAAGCTTTTTAGATTATAATTTAATAGTTGGTACAAGACAAGGTTATCTTTATGTATATCGAGTTAATAGTTCTCCTGATGATAAATACGAAGTGGAACTAACATGTTATCTAAAAACGTTTAGCAAGAAGTCAATTCAACAACTGGAGGTAATCCCTGAGTATAATCTTTTGGTCAGTTTAACAGGTAAATAATTACTTTTTTTATTTAGTATTTCAGAAATGTATGAATTGCAAACTATATATATTAGTATAAACTAATACCTACTAAATATTAACAAAAATGTTAGATTATACTATATAACTTTCCTTGAAGTAATACTACATTATTTCAAACAAAATGATACATTTTCACGTTTGCAGACTTGTTTCTTATAAATATGTATATATTTATTATTGTACAGACGTTTTAAGCTACTTATAGTTATGCAATTTCTCTCCCATCGATGTGCTAAAGTGGTTGTATAACTACAGATACAAGTTGCAAATATACGTATTGTACATACATAGTTTTTACAAAAAACATATCTTTTATTTATTTATAATTTCAACTTTTTATAGATAATATTATACAAGTAAATGACTTCAAATCAACCAATTTGCCAATAATTACCCAAATTGCGGGGACTAAAGGCGCTACGATTTTTACTTTAGATAGTAAGGTAAGAAAAAGAAGTGGACATTTATAAGTGTTAAAATAGTTGTAAGTTATAATTAGACAAAGTATACTTTTTCTAATTATTATTACACACTATCAAAAAGAATTTATTTTAGGAAGAAACATCTTTAACTGGTGAAGTTAGTCATGTAATTCGAATGTGCGTAGCCGTTAAAAGAAAATTACAACTGTATTATTGGAAAAGAGATAATTTCATGACCCTTGCCAAAGATATTATATTGACTGATATCCCAAAAGCATTGAAATGGTGTAGCGAAACGATATGTGTAGGATTTAAAGGAGAATATCTGCTATTTAACGTATGTTTGCTAGCCCAGTCAACTTATCTTATTAATCACCATTGTCTCTCCTTATCGTTATTTACATTTTCTCTTTCATTTTATTTTAAAGTTGGATGGAGAAAAAAAAGAACTTTTCCCAACCAGTAGTAGCAGATCTAACGATCCCTGTGTAATGAAAGTAACTGATACCATTTTCGCACTTGGAAGGGATGCGCAAACTGTACTTGTAAACGTGGAGGGTTTCCCCGAAAAAACTAAAGCTTTAAGATGGTCAGACATTCCCATTGCTATGGCCTGGGATAAGCCCTATGTTGTAGGAGTTTTACCAGAAGGCATAGAGGTAAAAAACAAATATTTTGTATAGTTTTACTTTAAATTTTTATGGTTTTTCAGGTCCAAACAATTGAACCTGGTGGTTTAGTTCAAAAATTTAACAATTTACCAAAGGCTCGCTTGATAGCATTTTGCAAACAAGGTTTGCTTTATGTGGCTTCTGTTAGTCATGTTTGGTGTTTACATGCCGTGGAAATTGGACAACAGAGGCAACAACTTCTAAAAGAAAAACAATTTGAACTTGCTTTAAAATTAACGGTAAGTTCAAAAGGTTGATATTAAAATAATGTACTTATTTGCATTTTGCTGCTCTGCTAGTATTAACAATTAAGTTTTTTAGGAAGTATCAAACGAATCAGAAGAAGATAAGGAAGAAAAGAAGCATCAAATTCAAACCCTCTTGGCCTATGATTTGTTTAGAAATAAAGAATTTCGTGAGAGCATGCAGCAATTTTTACAATTGGGAACCGATCCGTACGACGTAATACGATTATTCCCAGAATTATTACCGCAACAATCTGGAGAGACTGATAAATTAGAAAATTTAGGAAATTTGTCAGATAGTGAATTGGAAAGAGGACTGCTTGCACTTATCGAGTATCTCACTGAAAAACGATATTTAGTGCAAATTGAATCAGAGGTTAGCAAAAAAATGTTATAAATAAAAATTTTATATAATAATGTTTATTTTAGACAGGTAAAAACGCTAGTGGTAAATTAAATGAACAAACTGTTATGGATAAAACGACTCAGCAATTACTTCAAATTATCGATACGACTCTTTTGAAATGTTATTTACAAACAAACGACGTTTTGGTTGCGCCATTGTTGCGACTTAACCATTGTCATCTTGCGGAAGCAGAAAAGACATTAAAGAAATACGGAAAACATAACGAACTCATTATATTATATCAGACTAAAGGGCAGCATAGGAAAGCTCTAGAATTATTGCAGAACAGCGAGGGAAGGATCGAAAGGACGATCGCTTATTTGCAGCACCTCGGTGCCGAACACATGGGTTTGATTTTAGAATTTTCCGATTGGATTCTTAAAGAAACTACTGAAGACGGACTAAAAGTAATATAGATAATTTTATTGTTAATTATTAACTTAAAACATTTATATTTTTAGATTTTTATGGAAGATTTGGCGGAAGTGGAAGCTTTACCTAGACCTCGGGTTTTAGATTATCTTTTGCGTTCTCATCCTACGTTAGTAATTCCGTACTTAGAACACGTTGTACATATTTGGGGAGACAAAAATCCTCTTTTTCACAATGCCCTGATACACCAGTATCGCGAACAATCGTTGAGTGACAACCCTTCTGCAGAGATTGCACAAAAAAAAATGCTCAACTTTTTGGAAACTTCAACCTTTTACACACCCGATATGGTTTTAATGCATTTTCCGAACGATCGACTACTGGAAGAACGCGCTGTTATTTTGGGAAAACTTGGTCGTCACGAAGACGTATTGGCTATTTACGTCAGAGCCCTTGGTGATGTTCAGAAGGCGATAAAGTATTGCGAAAATGTTTTCAATAAAAACCAAAATGCAGAAAAGGTAAACAATTAATATAATCTTTAATTCATACCATACATCCTTTTCTATAAGGATTTTATTTTTGCAGGTGTATGTTAGTCTTATAAAGTTGATATTAAATCCAAACAACGTAAGTTTGGATCTTCCAGGGTTAACTTTATCCCCGCTCACTGCTCAGCCAGACTTAGAAATGGCTCTAAAATTAATGGAAGAACACGCGTCTAGAATCGATCCGTTATCAGCTTTAGAAATAATACCCGATAACGTATTGGCAACTCGCATTTTTCAATTTTTATCAGCCGCATTGCATAAATCTCTTCACGTAAGAAGAACCGTTCAGTTATTGAAAGGATTATTGTATGCCCAACATCTACAGGGGCAGGAAGCCCGTTTAAGATTGCAAAGTCAATTTGTTGTAATTAACGATCTTAACATTTGTAGTGTGTGCAAGAAACGATTTAGCCATCAAAGGTAATTACCGAACTGCTTTTCATAATTTTTAATGGTAATAACAAACGCATACATTTTTAGCGCATTGGTAAGATATCCTAATGGAAATGTGGTGCATTATTCTTGTCATGACAAGAAAAGTTAAAAATTTGAGGACAGCCATCATTTCTAAATTTAATTTCCTTCAAATAATATTCCGTTAATTATTTTTTTGTTAAGTATAATAATATGTAATTGTTATTATTTGTATGTATGTATTTTTTCTGTATTATATTATTTTACATGTAAAAGAAAAACTTATTTATATAATAAAATATTAACTAGATATATTTTTCTCTTTAAAATTAATATATAGACAAACGATACTATTTTGGTTTTAATTTATACATTAATTGTAACTAAGTAGTTGTAGATGTGTTTCGTATAGATTTTAAATAGGTAAAGGACACACGGAAATAGTACCAGGTCGTACCTGTCTCCTTTAATTTGTCGAGTAGTATTTTCTTATTGATCAGTAATTTCTTGTTAGTTCAAAAATGTAGACGCAAGGTGCAAATACGAACCACAATGGGTTGTGATATTAGCAAAGGTTGTTTGAAACAGAAAAATAACACTACCCAAAGTGGTTCTATATTGGATCGAGTAATTAGTCAAGCATCAAGCCAGGATCAATGTTTGTTGTATAAATTTGCCAATTATAAAAAGGGTAAGTTTGCATATGTAAATAATTTCGCATATTTGTACCTATTGTTTTTTAGGTGGTGAATTAATTGACGCTTACAATTCCGGTGGTCAACTCAAAGTGGAGCAATTGATCAAGGAACGTTTCGGGCAGTTAATGTACCAAAACGGCAACGGACAAATTATAAACAGGGCAGAGTATCTTAGATGGAAATTTAGTGACTGTGAACAAGTCACTTTACCCATTGAGGCATCGTTAAGTCATAATGACCCGTTAGCAAAATGGTCAGATCACGAAGCTTGTTGGCAAATGCAGTATAGAGGATCATTGGGCGAAACACTAGTACATGTACTAATCATTTGTGATACTAAAATCCACACTCGATTGGCGCGTACCTTGATAAAATGTTTTCCTAAACTCGCAATTGATGTTATCGAAGGGGAAGAATATTTGGGCAAGTATTATATTCATATATGACCGTTAATATTCTCTTAAAGTTTAATTTTTCATCAGGTGCTAGTGCTTTACACTTGGCCATTGCTTATGATAATAGTGAACTCGTTCAGGATTTGGTAGAAGCGGGTGCTAACGTTAACCAAAGAGCAATAGGTAAAAAATATTTACACCTACACGTATTTACGTACCTATTTTTTACAAGATTTGTATGTTTTAAGGAAGTTTCTTTTTGCCTCGTGATCAGCAACGTGCAAAACCAGCCAAACATACTGACTATGAAGGCTTAGCTTACCTAGGAGAGTATCCTCTTGCTTGGTCGGCTTGTTGTGCAAACGAAAGTGTTTATAATCTTTTGCTAGATAGCGGAGCTAATCCGGATTATCAGGACACTTATGGTAACATGGTTCTTCATATGGTGGTAGTTTGTGATAAATTAGTAAGTACTACACCACTTAATGTTTTCCTGCAATTAGGTTGAGGATGATCCATTTCGGCCATTAGTTCGCGATTTCGAACTTTATAGTTCTCATCAGTATATTAAATCTAGATTCGATAAGCTAATGATTGATAAATTCGAAACTCTTAAAATGTTCGTTTCATCAGTTCCATTTTTCTCTCCCTATCCATCACTACTCCTCTCTGCCCATTATTATTACGATTCTTGAAGGAGACTAGTAAAGAGGGCTTTTCGTCCTATTATTCCCAGTACTTTTTAAAATAGTGTAGGTCGCCCATTAAATAAAATAAATCTCTTTGTTGTTTCCATAGGATATGTTCGGTTATGCTCTCAGACATCCTAAACTACCAGCTAGTAATGGAATAACGAACTCCAGTGGACTCACTCCTCTAACGCTGGCTTGTAAATTAGGTATACACATACCCATTTAATTAATTAATGTAAAATTGAAAAAAATCAATAAAATTTCCTTTCGTTTAGGTCGTGCAGAGGTTTTCCGGGAAATGTTGGAGTTATCAGCGAAGGAGTTCTGGAGATACAGTAATATAACATGTTCTGCTTATACTTTGAATGCTCTTGATACTATTCTGCCTGATGGACGAACCAGTAAGTCATTGCCTAGCTTGTAAAGTATTTTTAAATGATGACATTTATAGATTGGAATTCTGCTCTTTTTATTATCCTCAATGGAACAAAAGAGGAACATCTGGATATGCTGGATGGTGGCATAATACAAAGACTACTGGAAGAGAAGTGGAAGGCTTTTGCAAGGGTAAGTTCTATTCGAATTTCTATCATCCTTATATCACCTCTATTTATTTATATTATAGAATCAATTTTTGAAACGTCTTTTAATACTACTCGTTCATTTGCTGTTGTTATCATCTGCTGTGTACCTAAGACCTGAAGACCCTGATGAGCCACTTTTACAATGGCAAGACGATTTTCAAGTTATTGCCAGGTAAATATATGTATATATACTTCAAAAATACTGCTACATATTGAATATAATTATCAGATATACTTGTGAAATTGGCACTGTTCTTGGTGTACTTAGTTATGTGGTTCTTCAGCAAGGTGATGAAATAAAAAATCAAGGATTTTGGACATTTCTTAAACACCAGGTGAGTAGATATTACCTATTATATCCCTAAAAAAGATCGAATACTTAGTTATACTTATACTTATACTGTATGTACCTATATTATACTAAAAGTTTATTTTTTAAGTCTAATTCACCGGCAAAAGCGATATTTTTAGTGTCGAATCTTCTGATATTGGCATGCATACCCTATCGAATTCTGGGCGATAGAGAAACGGAGGAAGCAATTCTAGTCTTTGCTGTTCCTGGCTCATGGTTTCTGTTGATGTTTTTTGCAGGGTGGATTTAAATATAATATTTGAGAATATTCGGAGCGAAATAAAAGTAAATTTTATTACAGTGCCGTTCGCCTGACTGGGCCTTTTGTAACGATGATTTACAGTATGATAACCGGAGATATGCTCACATTTGGAATCATATACACCATTGTGCTCTTTGGATTTTCTCAATCTTTTTATTTCCTTTACAAAGGATTTCCTAATACTCAAAACACTCTTTATCATAACTATCCTTCCACATGGATGGCTTTATTTCAAATAACCATGGGCAATTACGACGTAAGTTAGAAAAAAAATACTTATTTATTAGGTAAAATTTATATTTGTTGAAGTATGGAGAATTGGGCAAAATTGCATATCCTAAACTGAGCAAGTCAGTATTTGCAATTTTTATGGTTTTTGTTCCAATACTTTTATTGAACATGTTAATTGCAATGATGGGCAACACTTATGCACATGTAATAGAGCAGAGCGAAAAGGAGTGGATGAAACAAGTATGTAATTAATAATAAATTGTAATTGCGAATAGGTACACAAAGGAATTTTTCAGTGGGCAAAAATAGTAGTTACATTGGAAAGGGCAATTTCACAGTCTGATGCTAAAAATTACCTTCAAGAATACAGTATATCGCTGGGTCCAAGTGAAGATCCCAGTACTGAACAACGTGGTGTAATGGTAATCAAAACTAAAAGTAAAACGAGGGCCAAACAAAGAAAGGGTGCCGTTGCAAATTGGAAGGTGTGTATTATTATATTTGGTTAACTTAAATTCCATTTTACTGACTGAATCTATTTACTTATCATTTTAGAGACTTGGTAAGGTAACTATAAATGCTCTTAAAAAGAAAGGTCTCACGGGAGAAGAATTAAGATGCATAATGTGGGGAAGAGAGTCGATAAATACACCCGTTAGAAATCGAAAGTAAGTTAAAGTTACAACTTAATAAAATAAATAATTACCATTTTATTGGTAGTCCCAAAAGTACAATCAAAGAATCTCAAGTTCCAAACATTACCGAAGCCTTTGGAGAAACTGTTTCAGCTGCTTTGGACTTGACAAGTTTTGCACACAACATTCAATTCCGGAAAACTGACGAAATATGTGAAGCAATAATACGAGAAGTAATAAAATTCTCACTTAAGATAATAAATACATAACCGTGTTGTTTTTTTTTTGTAGGATAAACCAAAAGAAAATGCTGATAATGTAAAGAGAACACTAACGGGTAAGTGAAAACGTTTAGGGATTTAAATTTTTAAATAATAAATATTATTTACAGAAATGATTACAGCACCAGAGCAATTGCCTAACATTCCCAATGAAAGCGCAAATGTTTTCGGTCAATTAACAGATAAAATTATACGTAACGAAGATGATCCTATCGGAGTTAAATCAACACCTCCAGCGGAATCTTACAACGATCCTCTACGGGAGTTGGTTCTCAATTCGAGAAGTCAGGAGGCCGAAGAAAAAACACTAAATACTTTGGCTATTCAGGCTGCAAATTTATCAAATGTCAATGAATCAATACATTTGGAAAATAATAAACAAACCGAAGTAAATAATTTGATAAATCTATTTTCCACTTCACCTTCACAACCTCCTCTACAAACGGAGAAAACATTGGTGGAGTTCTATTTAAATAAAAGTTACGATCATATAGGTAATCAATTAATTAGATATGCATATAATCAGCGAATGATAATAAATTACAATTACAGAAAAGCCGTTGCTTGGATCGATTTCCCGATCACTGCGAAGTAAATCGGTTTACTGCAGAAAAATGTATAACAAAATCCATTCTGAACTACATTCTGATAAATATGTGCAAAAAAGTTTCGAAAATGGCATTCCTAAAAGTTCTCAACAAGAATTAGATTACATTGAAAAAAGGATAAGTCAGGTGAACGGTCACTGCAAGCAAAACGGAGGGGGTCCTATTCAAAATGGCTTCTTAACCGATGGACAAAACAAACAGGATCATAAGAAGTAAAAAAATCTTTCTGCCACTTACTAACACTCCCCGATTCCTTTTAGAAATCGTTGATGGTTGGAGAAAGAAAAATAAAAAAGCAAAATAAAGGCAGAAGAGAAATTAAAGAATATCTGTTAATATTGCTGCCCTAAATTAGGATATAATTATTAGGACATTATTAGAACAAAAAATTAAATCTCCACGTTAGACAGTCTACTTTCTCCACTTTGTTAACTGATACCCTAAACTGTATTAATTTCACTGTTTTTGCTCTTTTTCTCTAACCATCAAGAATTCTGAAGAAGTGCGTTAATGAGAAAGTCCGCCTATAGGAATATAACACACAATACTTATAAAAATATAAATATCATGCAGTTATTTTTAATTATTTCAGAGAGGATGCCTGTACAGTAGCGGAAAAGACTCAGGAAGTCCATACAGGACGGTCTATTGACCCTTTGGAAGCATGGAGCGTAAAAGAAATAACAAATATGAGTAAATTATTGTCCGGTCAAAAAGATAGCACAAATTAATACTTTAGATAAATAAAACATCACCTATAGATAGGCCAATCAATATAGCTCAAAGGTATTTTTTTTCATTTAACAATCATATCTACAACTTATAATACATATAAATGTGTTGTACTAATCATATGTACAATAAATCGAAAAATAAATATGGAACTTTTATTAAATTCTTTAATATTTTTAATGCTTTTTCTCCACGAGTCGAAAGCTTGTACCATCGTCCTCGTTTATGTCTAAAGGAAGACACCACAGTAAACAGTTAGAGCCAAAGATCATTGTCGTATTTTTGGGGCATCCCAAATTAAACGTTAATCCTTCAGGACAAAATACTGGTGGATATAATGCTTCCAATGTTGTCATATTTTTGAAAATTATATTTAAGTGAAAAATCAAAAACGGGGCAATGATAACAAAAGTAAAACACATGACGATAGAACTACAAAAAAAGTAATAAAATTAAAAATGATATGACTAAAAATCGGTTTTCTCGTTATTTTAGATTAAGAAATATTAATAGAGATTATTAGAGAAAAAGATATTGTAAATACAAATGTACCCTAGAAAGATTAGTGGGATTATGAATTCTGTTAGTAATACTCAAAGAAAAAAAATTAGATTTTACCTTATAACAAAATGCAGGTGGTCCGTTAAATTTCCTCGTTGCCACTCGTCAATCAAAAAAGGCAAACTAGTACCAAAATGAAAGGCACAAAAAAGAGACGTAAAAAATAACAAATTCACGAATTTCTTATAATTAGAAAATGCCACACATTTATTTATCCAAGGACAGTGATGGTCCATTTTCAATCTACAAGTGTTACAGGAAGAGCAATGGTGACATCTGTCCGGTTTAATGTGCCCACATTTAAAACAATAGCTACAAATACAACTGAACTAAAGAGGATGTGATATGAAAGTGAATTTTTTATTTAAACTTACCGTATTTTACAATCTCTAGTGCGCATCGAAATTGGAAGTTTATTAACTTCGACAAACTTTACTAGCAGTTCGGTTATTTCGCTATCGTCGTTGGAGTCAACAATTTTCTTTTGGAGTTGAGGAGAGAGTCTAAATTGTATAGGAACATTTTTATGTTTCGAAAAGAGAGTTGCAAATAGACACCATATCGTTATAAATAACAGAAGGCTCAATAATGCTATAAAAGTTTCTTTGTACGATAACTGATTTAAAACGTAATGTATCACGTAAACACAGTAACACCAAATGAACAGGCCATATAATACAAATGGCGGGATAAACTTAAAAAATTTCAACATAAAAGCAAGTGTTCAAGCGAATGACGGGTGACATTTTTTCAAATTTACGTTTAATTATTTATTATTGACATTTAACTAACATTTGCTATAAGGTGGCAGTACACCAGGATAAGAACTTGGATTAGTTAAGCAGAAAAGCTCTTGTGTAATTATTAATTTATTTGATATTATTCTCTTGTCCCTATTTGTCCCTAAAAAGCGTGAACTTTATATTTGCAATAGCAATGCAACCCCCGCCAAAGTCCATTTGGCAGGTTTGTCTTTCGTCTTCAAATTGAATGTCCAAACGTAAGTGGCGCCACGCGATTTGGTTTTATAAAGAGGACATTCGTATATGTTCCTCAAATCTTGTTTTTCCTGCGTGATAGCGCGGACGTTAATTACTGGCATCGCAGGAAAAAGTTCTTTCAATCTCGATTCCATTATTATGCCGGACTGAATGTCCCATCGGGCTCCTTCCATAAACAAACCGTGTATGTAGGCACCATCACGAGGAGCAGCACTAAAATGAGCAATTAATCATTAATATATGTACAACAATAAATAAGTATGTAATATGTACGTAAATTCCTCCTTTTGTTTTTTTGTAACGTCAAACTGCAAACACATTTTGTCCAGTGGCAACTCGTGCCTTCTTGCGGTGCTCTGCATTATGGCAGTCAACAGTGACTGTGGATTAAAAAATCCTCCCAACCAAACGGATAAGGGCAACTGAAATAAAAATGTATTAACTATTTGTTGTTTATGGAGGAGGCTCGGAGCTAAGCCACAGTGTCTATTAACTAAGAACAATTCATTAGGTTTTTTACTTCATTTTCACAGAAGGTCGTTTGATAAATTTTACAAATATTTGAATCGTTTTCACATGAGAAAGGTTTAAAAAGATTATTACCACAAAATCGGTGGTCCATGTTTCCAACTCCCGAATGCGCAGTAGCAAGTCGACAAACCAAGGAGTCAAGCCCAACAAACTCGGATAAGCCCTCGCGCTCCAACTTGAAGGTACTTGATCCAAAAATAACGAGTTTTCTAGATTTTCCATGTCTGATGTAATGGTCAGTTCCCCTTTCAAGCCCAAATCCAATTCTTTAAGAGATCTCCTTATTTCTCCAATCAGATAATTCATGCGTTCGCATTCCTGAAATGCCACAACCACATAAGGCGTTCTTTCTTCCACTTTTCCGGTTATCTCGACCATGTTGAAGTCTTCCGGAAGTTTTTCGTACATTTCATCCACAATCTGTTTTACCTGCAGCAGTAATTTTCTATGTTAGGCCAAAAGTATATATTTTTTGAATGAGAATGACACAATATAAAGTAGGCTACAAGAAATAAAATATCGAAAATGACCACAACAAAAGTTGTCTGTTTTTCATGTCGATGTTTAAACATTACAATTTGCAATTTTGTCGACATATTTTCATCTCGAAAACTATTGTATTAATCATAATGCTCCAATCAGGTAGTAAGTAGAGAATTGCAACAGCTTTAAAATGAAAATAATAGAATGAAAATCGTCACAGTCAGAGCTATTTTCACCGAAAAAACGTGAAGTATTTTTTTTACATTGATAAAAAAAAAGAATGGAAAACTTTTGTTGGAGCCAACTTCGATATTTCGGCAGTTTCTATATAATTATTGCTACCAAATTATACAGTGTACTTCTTTAATGTAAGTGGGAATTACCCGTTCTTAAATAAATAAATAAATATTTTATATTGTACATTGTCACATACTTGGACTGCTATTAAAAAATTATTTTGACTGCCTATTTCAAAACGTTTCGATCAAAAAGACATTACCTTATCTTCTCTGGTAACAGCTGTTGAAGCCGAAGCAGACGCATCACGGGGTTGCATTTCGAACACAGTTTTAAAAAGATTTTCTGCGGTAGTCGTTAGAAAACCAATCTCGGCATTTGGGTGGAGTCCGTAAAGTATGGGCGACTCCGGGGGCATTACTTCGTCTATATAATTATGATATCCTACATAATCTGTGTTAGGGGGCGAAGGGAATCCCGGTGCCAACATTAATTCACCATCAATCTAAAACAACCAATCTACAAAACCTATTGAAAATTGAACCACAAAAACGCAAAGTAACATTCTATGCACTTCAGCAAATTTTATCGAAACTGCATTGTACATATATGTAAGTAAATATACATACCAAATCTGACTGAAGAAGTTCTTCTAAATAAGTATTGCACAATCTACGATCCCAGTCGTCAGTGATATGGCCTCCGTACATTATTTCGCCGAACAAGTATCTCAAATCCTCCCAAGGGACTTTTGAATTGGCCTCCAGATAATTGTAAAGAACGAAGACACTAATTGTCAAGTCTCCCATATTAAACGGATACACTTTGTTCCACCCTTGTGGTCCAAATTTTCTCCTTTCGGCCACAACTGCATGGAAATAGCACAGTGAAAAGAGAATAACTTTAAATTCTGCTTCTTTTCCGCACTGCTCTAGCGTTTCTTGGTTAAAATTTGAAAGGGCTTTGTGAATGTTTGCTTGCATACCAGAAGGCGGCTCGTTGGTTATTTTTATAGAAGACTCAAGGATACCCTAAAATAATAACATCAAAAGATAATAATAAAAAATCGTCAATAGAATCATAACAAAATTTGCAGAAAGTTATGGATAAAAAAAGAAGAAGCACCTGTGGTATAATGTGAGCATCAGGCGTTGCAGCCGGTTCTGCACTCATGAAGACCCTGTAGTTCTCCTGGGCACTTTCTGCGAACTGCTCTAATTTCTTCTCCAGTGTAGAAAGCCATTTTCGGACCAAATGTATGTTTTGTAATACGACCCAATGTCCACGAGCTGCGGCCAAACTCATTGCTGATTCGGCTACAACTTCCTGGCCTTGGCCTAACGAAACATTGTGAAAGTTTTGATTTTCAGCGGTAAACCCGAGCTGCAAGCCGAGTGTTTCGACATCTCGAAGAGGATTAACACCTGGACTGAGAATGAAAAATATCGGAGTCGACGGACTAGTCTCTTCGAAAGACATTGCAAAATCGACTGTTGTATCTTCGACATACTTTTGGCCCAACTTTTCTTCAATGAATGCGCTACAATATAGATAAACAAGTGTTTCACCTTTTTATATTAGATAATTTACATGTTTACCTCATTGCATAAGTCATTCTATCGGGCCTTAGAGCCCTAAGTATGCAGAGCCTTTGTAATCCGGATTTGTTTTTCCATTCCTGTGGAAATTTCTCCCTTTCAGGGCAATCGGTTTCAACGAATTTTTTCCAGCGCTTGTGAGAGTTTTCTATATCACGATCTAAATTTCGAAAATCCTCTTTGGTTGATAAACTACATACACTTCCCCAACTGGAATTCGATAGAAAATCTACTGGACTGGTGACGTGTGGTTTTATCGGAAATCTGAGGAAGAAGTCCAAATCCGAGGGGAGAATTTCCTCACTCATGAGAAGTATCTATAATAGTGATAGGATACCACAAGACACATAATAACATAAAAAATATAAATGTATACCTGAAAAGTCATCTGCGACGCAAAAATAAGTTTATCACATTCAAAAAGACCTCTTGTTGTATATTGGAAAACCGAAAACGAGATGCAGTCTATTAAATGTTCTACTCTTTCTGAAACCGTTTGGGAAGGTTTTGCTTTTGTTATAGCTTTTTGAAATACAACATTAAATGCCTACAAATGTTTTAATTACTTTAAATTAAATTAAATAAACTTTAGATATAACCAGACAAACCTTTAGGGAAAACTGATAAATAGGATTGATAGTATTTAGCTCGTTTAAAATAAAATATAACAAACTTGCTCTAGCAGCAGCTGGTCTGTAATGTTCTCTAGCTTGATCTATTTGTGTGGAAGTCTTTTTAGCTTCTTGGACTTTTTGTTCAATTTCTGCCGCTGTGCGTTTCGTTGTTTCCAAATTTTCGACTAAACTTGTGTCTTCTAAAATATTTTCACCCGCTGAAGAAAGGCGGGACAGAAGATCATCTTCTAACGTTTTCAGTATGATTTTGAAATCATTTTGTTGTTTCGTTAATTCTGCCTGCATATTACAAATTTTAAAATTAAACATTAATATTTTCATTACATATTATCATTATTAGTAACCTTTAAGTCTTCTAAATCAGGACGTTCAGCCTTTACTACTTCAGCCAGTAATTGATCTTCAAGTCCGTCCTTGGTTACCGTAAAATTGATAAGAGTGGCTTGAGCTTGCATTTCCGGTTTATAATGTGGATTAGCCAATTTCGTTTGTAAAATTAAACGAAAATTCGAGTTGTACTCTATCTCTCTCTCACCAAGTTTAATGGCTCTATCAGATTGAAATTATAAAGATTAGAAATTGAATTAAGGGTGGTAAAAAATTCAGGAAAAAAGAAATCGCCATGATAAAATCTTAAAAATTAAATTTCCATACGAAAAGACTTAGGCTTTCACGGCCGGCGCTATCAGAAGAAATTATAATATTCGGGCTTGTTGGCCGTGTTCTAGGACTGTTTCTCCTCCGGAGAGAACACGAATGAAGTTGTTTATCCGACGTTTCGCCAACAACTGTGGTTGGTATCCTCAGGGAACGTAGCGTGGGCGTAATTTGTATCGCTGCGGTTGTACTGACACTGAGTCAGTAACTGAGTACAACCGCAGCGATGGACATTACGCCCACGCTACGTTCCCTGAAAATGTCAGCCACAGTTATTGACGAAACGTCGAATGAACAACGTCATCGGTGTTCTCACCGAAGGAGAAACAATCCTAGATCACGGCCAACAAGCCCGGATATCATAATTTCTTCTAAATTTCCATACTTGGTAATTTTAGAGATATGGGCCATTATACGTACACCACTTACTTTCCTTTTTTAATCAAATTTCTGCCAATTAGAGCATCTAAAGTAGGATCAATATCTTCACCAATATTTTCTAAAAGTACAGTAGCACCTGATATTAATGATTTCTCTATGGTTTCTAAATAACCTTTTTGACCCAACTGAATAACATGCAGGGCATCTCCGTACTTTTGTTTGATCCACTTTAATCCCTGAAGCTAATAAAAAAACAATTCATTAATAAAATCTCAGTAAAGTCCTATAAGCCCATCAAACACAGCTACTTCAATTTGATATCACGTAACTACCATCCATATATAAAAGTAAATCCTATATATTTTACCTGTGGGTCAATCATTAGAGGCCACCTGTCTGAATTCGTTAATATCGTGGCATTTTCTGTTGACATTCGATCACTTGGAAGACCCTCGTTTTGCCATTTGGCTATCTGTGTATCATCGGTTAACAACGACAACAGATCTAAGTTTTCTGTTGTTGGAATTTTGGGCTGAAATAATGTAACGTTACTTAAAAAAGAAAACAGAGCAAATAAAATAATGGACCTACTAACCTCTATATTTTTCATGTGTGGCAACCAATTCTTGTTAATCAAGTCTTGTCTGTATTGTTTCGTAAAACAACCTACATACGAAATAAAAGCGGTTATTAAAAGTACATCACCGGGTAATGTAAAACCCTGGGCGGTTAAACTAAAAAACGATAACAGATATCAGAATAAATTATTATATTAAAATTTTACTTCTATTACTTATCGACTGCTTCTGCCCATCGCACTTTTTCGCTAGCTAATCCGCCAACTAATCTGTTAGCAAGCTGTATCGTAGCGTTGGTGGCGTTCGCCTCTTGTTGACAACGCATCTTTTCAGCAGTAGCTTGCTCAAAGTCGGCCGTTAATTGGGCCAGTTGTTCTTCCAAAGACTAAAACAAACAACACTACAATATCTACCAAAAATTCCTATATATACATTTAAAACACGTACCACGACTTTTCTCTTAATTGCAGCTAGTTTATCTTGGGCAGCAGCTAATTCGGCGTTTGCCTGGGCCAGAGCTTTCCGTTTCGGTTCAACATCGCAAAAAACTTCGTAGAATTTTATTATGTTAATCACCCATGCACACAGCCCAGCTGCAGCAGCTGATTTGGAACGTACAAAGTCCGGATCGAATTCCGGATCCTTCAGATAAGGCTCGATCGCCTTTATTATCTCCGAATGGATATTTTCCTTGTCATAATTTATTAGAGAGTCTAAGAAGTTGTCGACTTTTGCCATCATAAGCTAAAATTGTTGTTTAAAAAAGTCTAAGTCTACTTTTCAAGTACCTAATTGGACAAATAATTACCTTTGCAGATTTCCAGCTACGATCTTTTGGTATTTTAGAAGCTGGAGCTAAAAGGACCATAACCGCTGCTGTAACATTCGTGACGGCACCAGGAGGAGATCCGAAAGATTTGAGTTCCGTCAAGTTCGCTTTGTTCAAAGTATTGAGAGCTTCTTGGGCGGCCGCGAGAGCTGGTTCAGCTTTTCTCAAATCTTCTTCGCAGTCTTTCTGTTTTTGGCTTACTTCTTCTGCAATTTCTGCCACCTTAAGTTCCTCTTCGTCGGCGAGAGTTTTCTCAACCGAAACTTTCTCAGTTTCGATACGAACAATTTCGATTAGTGTGTCAGCGGCTTCGTTTTTTTCTTTCAATGCCACTTCCTGTACGGCCAATTTTATCTTTAGTTCGTCGACTTGAGTTGCCGTCTTTCTCAGCTTGTCAAGTCCATTGTTCAGTCGATCGACTTTCCTTTCTAACTCTTTCGACTTGAGCTTCAAAAGGTTGGAATACAAACTGATCTGTTCAAGGAACGACTTCGGTGTGGTGTAATTGTGTCTACGCTCATTTTGGAGATATAACTTGGATGTTTGATTTACTGAAGTGTGAACGAACGCCATGAAACGAGCCACCGAATCTTGCATTTCTTCCTGTATTATTATACATTTTTATTTAAAAAAAGATATTATAGTGCTTCTTACCGGAAGTGGGGATAGTTCCCGAAGAAATCTCATTGAAACGGATATCAGCGCCTCTTGTGGCCATTCGTGAAACCAGTTGGTTTGTGTGCAATTAATCAAAGATGGGAACTTTCTTCCTCGTACTCTTAATGTGGATCCGACTGGGGAAAAACACAAAACTATCTTTAGTTGACGCCGTACACGATCTATGAAGAATTTCCAACAGTTTTCTCTGGTGTCCAGGATTCCAGCTCCCTTCACTTCGTTTCTAACTCCAGAGATGATGTTTTCAACTTCGTCTTCCGGAAACATATCGGGAGTTTCGCCAGTTGCCAATATGTCATTGATTAGGACCAAATACTGTTCGTTTGTTATTTGGGCATCTGTTACCAGGAACATGATACCGACGTTTTTCAAACCGGACTTGAGATATAAAGCTGCCAATTCGTATTTTAAATCTGTTACATTGTATCCCTTTTTTACTTGAATTTGGGATACTTCTAGTGAAGAAATAAACGCTGCTAAACGAGATAAAGATTGTTTCCCACTTCCACCAACACCTACCAGTAAAGCACTTCCTCTTGGAGATTCTAAGATTCTGTTGATTCTAAAAAATTAATATAAATAGCAATAGTAATTTTTGCACACCGCCACCAGGTAATACCTGCACACATGCATCATGGCGTCCTCGAAAAGAACCAAGTTCATTGCAGCCACCAGGTCATTATAACTTACCATCGCTTCGGTTAATAGTTGATGCAGTTTAACCCACTTTTTAATAGGCATGTACTTAGGTTCGCCTATTCCTAAAGCAAAGTGACAATAAATATTTGGTTTCTCAGAAACGAGCGATTCTTCAACGTCCTCAAAGTTTTTCTTGAATATATCGTATTGAATTTTACAAAACGCTTCTATATCTTTTTCTTCGACCAACTTGTCTCCATAAACCCTGTGACTTTCGTGCAACCACAATCGAACTACATCCGTTGAAGTGTTAAGGCAGTCACCGGTTCCAAAAAGTAATCCCTAACAAAAACAACTTATTCTCGCAAGAATTGGAAAATATTTTTATACTTGCCTGAAATACGTTGGATATGTCTCTGAGGTTAAAGATGTAATGAAATTTAACAGCTGTAGGCAAGAAGATCTGCGAAACTTTGTTGTGTAACATGATCGTAGCGTTTACAATGTTTAACGATAGCTTCCATATGTACGATGGTATTTTGTACTCTGGATTAGTAAAGTGTTGACTAATTATGGTCTGATAGATGGTGACCAACGAGTCGTTTGAAGGAAAATTAACTGCAAACACGTAGAAATGTCTTTGAAGGCGCGGATTTATGGTAAAACTACCAGCAGTCGGATTCATACAAGAGACGTATTGACAATTGTGAATATCTTTTAATGTTAACCGCCCACGATCGTACCAATGGTTGTAATCCAAATGTTGACGGATTAAAGTATGCGGTTGAACTGTCCCATACTGATCAACCTCAGGCATATTCATGTCATCGATAAAATAAATCATGTTTTTATTTCCAGGAGGGGCATAATTACGACCAGCCCTCTTTTCCAAAGGCTTTTCCAAAATTTTTTGAAGCATTTCGGATGTGGTATAGAAATTGAAAGGTACTCTGCAAACAGCGAATTTCTCTGACAATGACGAAAGCTTTTCACTAACTAGAACTGTTTTTCCAACTCCGGCATTTCCAACCAACATTACGGGTTTCTTTTTCTCCATGAACAAATCCAGGAAGAACTTGAGACGTATTGACTCAGCAGTGTGCACCAATGTGGCCTTTAATTAGAAGCCTTTA
The DNA here is from genome assembly GCA_029378335.1 of Agrilus mali. Classification (NCBI taxonomy): domain Eukaryota; kingdom Metazoa; phylum Arthropoda; class Insecta; order Coleoptera; family Buprestidae; genus Agrilus; species Agrilus mali. The sequence continues at coordinate 195,125 of CM055657.1, read as the reverse complement.
TAAAATTAATATTGTTCAAAAATATTATTTAATAACCTGCAATGGGACATCTGTGTCCAACTCGAACCTTCCAATTTTTTCTGACCAAAGCATAAACTGTCTGGATTCTGGGTCGACATAATAATCAAACACACTCCCCCCACTCGGAAACTTAATCGTTTTAAATTCGCTAACCCACCATTTTGTAAATTCTACTCGATGATCGATTGTCTAATTAAAAATTACGCTAACTAATTTTATATGTTTTATATTTTCATAAGAGCTTACTTGTTCTTGAAATATTGCGGACCCAAAGGCCCATACACCGCTAAAAACAAAATACAGTTCGTACAATTCTTTAGGACTATCTGGTGGTATATTTTCTGGAACGAGGAGGCAATCGAGCAAATGACAGAGCATTTGTACATGCGAAATTTCTGGTATGGGGATTATCTTTTTGAAACGGGTTTTTATATTTTCTAAACATGTAGGAATGTACTTATCAGCCAGCATGATTAAATTGGACTTTTCGAATTGATTTTGCCTTGTTTCTACCCAGCTTGTTACAAATCTACAATAATCAGAATGAAACAACTAAAACGTAATAGAAAAAAATATTTGTATGTATGGAAGAGCTTAGAAAAAGCGAGTTTTTAAAATATGCTTACGGATTCCAACCGAGATCTTGCGAGTTAATGTAGAGAATCCCAGCTCTTGAGACGGTCGCAGGAGTGGCAGTTTTGAGATTCGAAATTTCAAAAATCAGACGCATCGTAGGGGTAAGAGCAATTCTTTCGTTACTGGCAAGAGTTAATACCTTATTATCGTCCATTACTGTATTAAGTGATTCGATCCACATTGGATCGATATCACCGTCGAGTATTATCCATTTTGGATGATCATTGACCGCATTTGCTTGTTCGCGCATCAAAACAGAAAATAAACCGTCCTTCCATTCTCGTGTTGCCGGATTAATTATTCCAAATAATTCGTCGTTCGTTACCGCTTTAGGATTCAAATCGTTATAGATCGGTTTCCGCTTCATATTCTGGTACGTTTTAATAAGCGACTTCCATACTTGCGTCTTGCCTGTGCCAGCACTACCAACAATGAATACAGAATGTCTAACTTCCAAAAGCTCTTCTAATTGAACGACCTATAGATAATAAATATGTACTATTATTTTTTTTTAGGTGCATTTGCTCTAACTTACTTTAAGAATAAAATTGTCTTCTGGTTGCAATCGAAGATCAACAGTTGCTTGCTTAACGGTTCTTTCGAAGTCAGCGTCTCGTTTTCGTGGCACTTCTAGGGCAGGAAACAAATCGCCTATTAATCCCATGAATACTGGAAAATCTTCGGTCACGATTTTGGGAATGTTAAAGTCTCTCAGCGCCCTCATCAAAACTTCTTCTTCAGGACGACCAGGATCACCACGCTAAAATATTTTTTTACTACATACATGTTTTTATATCAAATTAAGCTTGATTGTGATTAAGTACCTTTAACGAACCTGCCACAACAAGTACAGATTTTATGGCTCGTAGTCCCCAATCGTAATGATCTTGTTTTGATAATAATTCTTTACATAATGTATAAAGTGTTATGAATTTTCTTCCAAGAATTTTCGCTTCCTGAAACCCTTCTGCTACCAACATAATTTCACAAATGAGCTCAAAATCGGGGACAACCATTGCACAAGGCCTGAAAAAAGTCAGTATCAATACAAAAGAAAATCCAGACCAATTATCAGTAATTCAACGAAGAAAAATGTAAAACTCACTATTTATAACCAATATATAGTTCGGATTTAACCCCAACATAAAATAATTATAAATATACAAAGAAACATATTTTAATTAAAATGACGAACAGATAGAGGGAACTTTAGGATAACGATTAATTATTTTACCTAAATTGTGCTTTTAAGTTTTCAGGCAGTTCAGTTCTTCCTGCATATCCAGGGTTCATGGTAATAAATATACCAACTGTACCGACGAGAGGAATTTTTTCTCCCAAAAAATCGAAGGTTTCTTTCTTATTACGTATGGCGTCTAGAACAGACTTGACTTGAACCGCAACGACGGACAACACTTCGACCGATATCCTGTTGAATTCGTCGAAACATCCCCATGCGCCTGTCTGTGCTAACCCTTTGTATATATTTCCGCAAGACTTGAAACAGAACAACCAAAGAACTCCTAGTTAACATGCTAAAAGGCTACAGGCTCGCCAAAAGTAAATAAAACAGTATATTGAGGCGTGTTGTTACCTTGTAATCCATTTGCTCTGAACAATTGAAAACATACACCATCATACCCAATGCTCTTCCCAGATCCTTTGTTGTTTCCGTTTTACCAGTTCCTGCAGGTCCAGCTGGACCACCGCCCATGACCAAATGTAAGCTCTAATAAGATAAACCTTTATATGTATAATGTAACTCAATAAAATGTAAAAGTAAAACTATAACTGAATTACAGTAAACAATAACTATTTCGCCACAGTGGTGAAATATAAATAATTATTACGTAACTCAATAATAAAATAGATACGTAATTTGTTTGTAGATGTGCATAAATAATTCAAACGAACCTGTGTAAGGGTGATATAGCACCTATCCGTCAATGGCGTTATAACTAGACGTGGAGTATTTCCTAAATACTCATAATTATAAAGGAACTCTGCATCACAGATGTTTGCAAAACAGTCCTTCTCCGTTTCGTCCCACCGGTGTCTTAATTGTGCAACCCATTGGAAAGCGGACGAGTTTTCGGTTTTCATCTGAATCAATTTTCCAACGACATCTCTTGAATGAACATCTATTGTACAAACGGTCATAATTTTTTGTCTGTTTTGTTTTGTCAAGTCCCCAAGCAAAAGGTTTATCAGCGTACTCAATTGCGAAACTTGTTTTTTAAAATAGTCTCGAATGGCATTGTCATAACCCTCTTCGAACCTTGAGAAGGCAGCATTTACCTCTGTGCTCCACCAAATTTGAGTACCGCATAAAGATACCTACAATAATAATAAAGGAAACGATATTTTTTTACGTCTACTTACAATACGTATACCTGGGATGGATAATCAAATAGCCACTGATCTCTCGGTTTTTCTTCGTATGAAACAACAGCTTCAGCCAAATAGAAACGAAGGTTTGTACGCATTGCACTTTGTAATTTATTTAACCAAACCTCTACCTACAACAAATAAATTTTATCTACACACTTATACCAAAAAAATAATGTATTTATATGAACACTTACTGCTCCGCTGCAGTCGTATTGCTTTTCGAACTTAACAATTTCCCCATCCTTTGCTATCATTCCTTTAATAACATTGACAGAATCGTCATTATCTTTTTCCAGTATTAGTTTGCAGATGGAATCGAACAATTTGCTTAAATGTTTCGATATTAATTCGGGTTGATTACTATTGGAGAGAATATCCAGCAAGTCTGCAGAAGAAACGAAGTAAAATCTAGGAAAAGCCAGTCGTTTAGTCTCCAAATAAACTGCAAGGGCTTTTTCGCAGAGTGTTAGACCTTTTTGTAAATTTTCTAAACACGGCAAAAGTTCACTGTTGTTGGTAGCTTTAATAACATTGGGAACAGTGGAGAGTTCTTTGACTAATTGTTTGAAATCGTCATTAATAGTATAGAATCTTTCGGAATCGTCCGGAAGCTGTTTGCGAATGTCCTCTGAACTCATAAAAATCGACTCCAAATGTACCCAAGTTCTTTGAACTTCGAACCACAAAGAAATTACTTGATCTGCTATATTAAGTTTCTGCTGCCAGGACGAAACTTCCTTTAGAAAATGTGCAATAAATTTGGACGTTATTAAATTTTGCAGTTGTGCCTGATTTTCTTCCAAGGTTTCTATCAACTCTTCGCTCACTTTTAGAAGAATACTACCAGTGCGATGATGTACTTCTTGGTCAAATTCCATCGTTGACCAAGTGATTTCCAGTTCGCGAAGGATTTTTTCCATCGACATCTCCTTTACCGCCTTGTCTACTATGTTCTTTACCTCTTCTTCACATTCGTGTAAATTCAACTGCAGAAGTTCCGCAAGCGTAGTGTTGTGATCCATGATTATTTTAGTCTAAAAATACGAAATTCAAACTGTACGAAAATTTGTACTTCAAAACAATCGTACTATGTACTTCTAATAAAAAAAATGACGTGAAGAATTTAAATAGTTTGCTAAGAAAGCAATAGCTAATATAAATGTTCTTTTTTTTGCAGCAGATGAAAAATATCTAAAATATCTGCATCCTCCTGTACTGTGGCCGTACTTACTTTATATTAATAGACACTATTACTAATGGTAATCAAAATTATTACACATTAATAAATAATAGTAGAAAACACAAAATGATATATACAGGGTGATATAATACAGTGCCAATACAATAAACTACAATATAAGCGAAATAAGTGCCCAAAAATATTATACCTAATATACAGTATACACCCACCTTAAATTCTGAAGGAACTGATGCTAAATTCTGCAAACACATTTTCAAAAAATAAATTTTTACATATTTACATTTGTACAAGTAAATGAGTAGCTTTTTAAGCAATCGTTCGATTACCTACCTTGGTAGAATTCATGAGTTGATCCCAGTGTCTTTCCCGGATGGCTCCATTTTGAAGTTCTCCCACAGCCCTTAATGATGTTAACGTATTTTTTACTGTTGCTTCTAAACCCATGAAAGCATCCCAACTTCTCATGTCTTTGTCTAACATTTTTACTTCTTTCGCGAACTTTTTACACTCTATGTCCATGTTTTCAACGTCGATTTTTCTCCACGGTGTCGTCTTCCAATCGTCCACACATGTATGAACAATGATAATAAAATCCCATAATTGCTATATTGACAACAGAAAACACAATATTCACACTTTTTTCTTGTACTTCAAAAAATAGAAATTACCTTTGCCATGCGCAGTTCCTTCCTGCAAAGTTTTAATAATTTAAATTCGGGAACGTTGACTTCGAACAACGAACCGGATTGTTGAATGTCTCTCATTTTCTTTTCTAATCTTTCGAGGTCTTTGTTAACACTATCAATAGCAGCATAAGGAGATTTACATGAATATAAAAAGAACTGTTTCCTTTTAAATATTTCTCTGAAGTAAACGACTTGGCTTTCGAACGTAATAATTCTTTTCCTAATACTCGTCACTTCGTTAGCTTGGAGTGGTGCAAGTTGTTGCTTAATAGTGACAGCAATCTTTTTCGTGTTACTCCATTGTTCGGGAAGTTCTTGTAACAGCACGTTTATTTCTTCAGGCAAATCCTGATCGTAGTATTTCAAAAGGTCAATAGTTTCCTTAAGAGGGGTAAATATTTCATCGGTTTTTACTTGTCTCTCCTTAACTTTCAACAAATAACCCATCACGTTAACCAAAGCGTCATAATCACCGTCGTTGACCGTTTGTAAGAGTCCTTCGTCAGCAGACCTAATGAACTCTGCTAAATCCCTTAAATTATGGGTAACTGTGTTGACAAGATGTTTCTTGAACATGTCGCTCCATTTACAAACTAAATTCAGAAGTGCCTGTTTGAAAGGTCTCACGTCCACTTTGAACCAAAAATTAAAAATTTCTTCAGACTTAAGAGATTCTACTTCTGCAAGAATATTTTCAAACGTGTCGATTTGTTCACGAAAACAGTCGATTGTTGGTGAATTCGGGGATGGAGCTGCAACGTCGTTTATTTTCAACAAGTCCAACTCTTCTTGTGTCAGTTGCCTCCCATAAGTAAGAAATTGTTCCATGTAAAAATTTCTATCGTCTAACCACAAATAGGAATAATTACTGAAGCGACTACAAAATTCGAAAACTTCGTTTATAACGTAATCGACACTTTGTAAAATGTCCTCTTGTATTTCTCTGATATCGTCGTTTTGTTCGATTTGGATTTTGTAGGTTTTGGTGTGCGATTTTGAAAATTGTGGTACGTACAAGGACATGTCTAATATCCTTCGAATGAGATCCACTACAAGCGCCTGAAGACTGTCTGGATTGTTCGATTCTAACGACGGTGAAAATACAATGTTTGGTTCGGCTAAAATTAATTGCGCTGCGAAAAGGGGTGGCAATTTGTTAGTTGGATCCATGTGCTCATTAATGTAGCCCAAACTAAAATCAAAATGATCTAATATTTAGTAATCAGTTCACCATATCATACACAAGTTGAATAAATCATCGACCAAAACAAAAAATAGATATTTAATCAATTTGGTTGATGATTTGTCAAACGTAATTGCATACCTGCACCCTATCGTCTGAAATAAATAGTTAAAAACAATTTTATCAACATAAGTGATGTATTTCGTCCATTTCGGATCGTTTTCCATTCCGACAACTTCAAATAAGTTCATATTTTCATTAATCAAAGCTTCGATTTCGTTGACTGCTTTTTTGATTTCCATCTCTCTTTTAGACGATTTCTCTTCGCAATCGTTGATACTTAACAAATTTTCTTTTTTCCCGTCCTTTCGTTGAAAAAGTGGCTGTCTAATAAACGGCAGAAAAATGTTTCTTATTTGATTGAGATTGTCTTGGCTCTTCTGTATGTGCCGTTGGAGGTTTCCAACTAATTCGTGCAATTTCGTTATGTAAGGTAAAATATCTATAATTTTATAAATAAGAGATTTTAAATCATTGAAAATTATTTTAACAAACCATCGGAATTCCACGTTAAATTTGATTGCCCGATGTCAATTAGGGAATCAATTTCTTGGATTTCTTGCTTAATCAGTTGATACTCAAAATCTTTTGTACACTTTTTAATGCCATTATACCATTTCACACATACACTTAAAATTTGTAAATATTGCCGAAAAGTGTCGTTTCGTTCGTACAATTTTAAAGCTACATCGGGAATGCCAGGAATTTTCATTTGTCGTAAATAATGAACTTCCCGTAAGATTGTAGAAAGCTAGAAAAATATTATTTATTATATCGAGAAGTGAGTATAATTAATAAAAACATGTTTACTAACTTCTGGATGAAAATTAACTTGCAATTCATTGTTTTTAGGGGTAAATTTAATCAAGCAGCCTTGCAGGTGCTTTTCAATTTGCACGGGTACAGCAGAAGCCCATTCCACAAACTGTTTTTCAGTAAATAAAACTAATTCGCCATTCAAACTATTAAATTGATCTACAATACACTGAGCACCTTCTTCGTCTATAATTCTTAAATATATGAAAAAAGAATAATTACTCAAAAATTAGTGTTAGGCAGATACTTACTGAGAAGAATTCATGTTATCTAAATTTAGTTGAATTCTAGCTTTTAAACTGTTTATCCATCGCAACGAACCAGCCAAAGGTGGCATAAAACGGTCCACTTGGACTGTTCCAAACTTTTCCAAACAATCGAGCCGCTCTTCAAATAACATCTAAAAATTTTTTGTGTTATTAATTTTTGATTCTAAATAAGGCAATAAACATTTACCTTAATGCTATCGACTTCTTCTTGGAGAAGAGTTAATATTCTGTCGTAATTTTTAGTAAACTCTTCTTTTATGACAGATCTACCGAGTACACATTTTACTATACTTATTAGCTACAAAAGCTGGTGTTAGTTTTTTAACAGGCTCAATATACAAGGCCTTATTCATAAATGTCCGAGAGTAGAGTGACTGGCAGTGTATTTATTAATTTAGGATCGGCACCCTGAATCTAGTTAGTTAGTAAAATTAATGTAATTGTCAGTGTCGTGAAGTTCTTTGGTAGTACCAAAAAAAAACAGAAATTGTGTTCGATTTAAGATAATAAAATAATGTTTTTTGCTATCTCTCTCTCCCTCTCTTTTATTCCTTTTAATTTATTCCGTTTTTATATTATTAGGCTTAATACTAAAAGTTTTAGTTATTTTGGCATTTAAAAAAATAACTACAACTTACACCTTTTTCAAATTTTTTAAGCGTCGCCATTGGAATAAATCAAAAATCGTCTAGGGATATACGAATTAATTTCTTGCACCATGTATTGTTGGTTGCATGCACATAGCTCTCGGACATTTATGAAGACCCTTTCTTACTTTAAAAATTCCTTCTAAATTGGCAGCATCGTTAAACGCTTGACAAAGTATAGAAGCCAATTTTAAATCCAAATGGTAAACTTTTACCGTAAATTCGTCAAATTCCCCTTTAAAAGAATTATCATCGGGATTTAGGATTTCTTGTGCCTTGCTCGAAAATGCTATAAAACATTGCTGAAATTCATTTAATACATCTGCTACTCTACCGCTAAGGGTTTTCCCCCTTGACCCGCCAATTTCGACCTTTTCTAATTTCGTAAACTCAATAACAGTGTTAAAAAACCACCGAACGGTGTGAAGACGATCCAGAAAAACATTTAGACGAGAAAAAACTGCATTATTATGAAAATTCCATTGTCGATTTCTATCTTTAGTGAATCTGTGAATATTCTTTTTAAAACTGGTAAAGACTTCAATGAAACTTTTCATTATATCAACAACTGATTTCACTCGTTGCGATGCCTCGTCTATATCACTGTGAAACAACGTTGTTGGGTCCAAATATTGTCTTGCCTAAAATAAGAACGATTATTTATTAACAGATACATATCGTGGGCCTGTCCATCAAGATCTTCTCACTGTTGAGCTTCTATTATTCTTCAATAGTCCTTTATCTGAAAGATGTTCTTGAAGCTCAAGAGTGGTAAGGTCTTGGGGGATGTAGTTTTTATTTACCTGTTCAATAAGCAAATTACTAATTTGTTTCAAAAGTGTTATGATTCTCGACTGATCGTAATACTTCGAATTGGCCCATATTAAACAAACCGTTGTCACCAAGGGTGGAAATAATGGTGTATATTCACTGAAATCGGTCCCTTCTAAAAGGACAACATATTTTTTAAGAGGTTTGAGATAGATATTAACATCCTGTGCTTCCGCCAAAGCCATAATAATGCTTTTGAATAGATTTTGGAAACAACTATAGTAAGCACTGTCAGTTTTTTCCAAAATTGTTGCCATGCTCTTAACTCTTTTTTCCCTTAATTGATCGTAAATATACTGCAAATTTTTTAACCGCAATTCCCAAAAATGCAATTCTAAAAAAGATAAAACAATAATTTAAAGCATTTATATTTACGTTATATTTAATTTCAACCTGCAGCCGGTCCAAGTTCGGTAGATGAACAACTCTCATGATCAGATTGGGAACCACAATTAACGATGTCGTTTATTTGAGTGGCCCATTTTATTATCACCCCTTCGATGGCGCTTTTCATATAAAGATCGAAAGTTTCGCTGTTGGTTTCTTTTAAAATTTTTCTTTCCTCTTCTTCGACTTTTTCAATGCCTATTGGCATCGGAAGGACCGTTTGCCCATTAACTTGACCTCTTACCTGGCAAACACTGCTCTTGAGATTATGAATGTGTTTTTCTACATCTCTTGATATTATTTTCGGCCAACCTTTATGATTATTTTCGTTTGAGAGTAAAGGTACCAGAATCTGTAGGTAATAAGTATGTGAACTATTAAGACTGATATTTTAAGATACAAAATACATAGGTACCTCGTTTACAAGAGATGCGAGTTGATCTACAATTTTACTAGACAAATCTCCCATTATGACGAAATCAGCAGGATTACTTTTCGTTATCGCACAAGCGTTCTTCTTTACGAAAAAAACTCCTGCAACTCGAAATATAATTTAATACTTAATAAAAACTACATCTTGATATAAAAATGTTACCCTTAGTTTTCAACTGTGGCAACGGAAATGTATTGCTAGTTAAAAGTTGAATAGTTGGTGTCAGATAAATTAAAAGTAACGGGCAATTGGGTATTTCGAAAAACCTTTTTACCGCTTCTTTATTTTCTTCGCTCGCCATCATTTTGGCCCATTTTTCGGCTTTTAATCGTAGTGATTTTTGCACATAAGAGCTCAAAAGCTCGATCCTATTATCATTTTGGGGATCCATTCTACTTACTTACTTGATTAATACTTTAATATAATTAACAAACCGACTAGTAACAACAATATCATAGTTGTAACGTTAAACATAACATTGCAACAAACTATTTTCTTATAAGTATTTCGTTAAGTACCTAAGTATATACCTATATAGTTTAAATGAGACAACTATTAGGTAGGTACTGTGAAATATTTCAGAAAGATAAACGGCACAGCCTGATACGCATACGAATCGCGTGATAATCAGGATCACGACAAAAAGAAAATGTCGCAAAGTTTGATTCTTAACTGTGTACAATTATACTGCATCACATCAATCAAAATTCGTATTTACGTACGTATATATATATATATTCATAAATAGATTCCTAACTGATATTACCAAAGGACACGGAATCGCTTTATTCAAATGAAATTAAAATAGTTATTTTCGGAAGATTGTTATTGTCAGTATTAAAAAATTGAATCGTGCATTTTGCCTCTTTGGAATACTGATGGAAACTGCCAATATTTACGCCTTTTATTTACCATTTACAATGTCAAATGAAACAATCGAATTAAACTAAAGTTCATTGTCAATGACAACTTTACCAGAAGGTATAATCAACCGTATTAATTTAAATAATTTATCAACTTTGTATTCACTTTCCAATCCCGAAGTAACCTATGCAGTTGTCTTTTTAATTTAAAACAAACGTATAAATACTTTGTACTTGTTTTATTACAGTTCTAACAGTGGAATTAAACAAAGCAGTATTTTCTTTTTTTAAATGTCCTTTGGTCTACAAATACTTGCAAAATATCCGGTGCAGAAATTGTTTTTTTCTTTTTATTTATCTCTTCTTTTCTAATGTCATTGTTTCCTTCGAAACTAAATTAAACGTTTCGTATAAAAATCTAATTAAAAGGGCGTTAACTTTCAGTAATTTATGACTCCATTGTGTAAACAATTTTATGTATTGAATTCAAATTTAAGAAATTAACACAATGAAAAAATAAAAGTAAAACACCCTTCTCAATACCTTCTGACTTTTCATAGAAGAAAGTCGTTAGTCGATTTATTTTTTCTCGCCTGTTCTGTTTTAGGTAAGTGTAATATATATATTTTTTTATTTGCATTTGTTGTGTGTTTAATAAAAAATTATTTAAAAAGTACCATACATGTTTAAATTAAAATTGGTAGTATAATAATGAGATATATATTTTAAAAAATTAATGTTTCTCTAATTTTTGTTAGAAAAAAATATAGAATGCCAATAAACTGGGATATTTCACAAGGGTTACTTTACCCTGCAAGTTTTATATTCATTTGCCTAGTTTTGTACCATTATTGGCAACAGTCTACGAGATACGTTAAACTGGGACGAAAATTACCAGGGCCAAAACCGATACCTCTTTTCGGAAATGCCTTAGAGGCCCTCTTAATGAAACCTGATGGTAAATAAAAATCGTTTCTTAAATCCGAATAATATTTTAAATAATTTTTAGATATTGCCGAATATGTTTTGAATAGATCAAAAACCGATTTTAAAAATAACACTATTGTGGGAATATGGCTGGGTTATAAGTTATACGTTGGAATAATTAATCCCGAAGATGTAGAGGTATTTTTTGTTCTATTCCGATGAAAAATTAAGTGATAGTAGCTATACATATTAATTTTTCAGATTATTTTAGGAAGTCAAACGCATATACAGAAATCTGAAGAGTACAGATATTTTAAACCGTGGTTAGGGGATGGACTGCTCATCAGTAGGGGTAAATAAAATAAAATAAATATCAGCGTTAGTGTATATTTCTTTATACTAAATTTTAAGGTGAAAAATGGAAAAACCATCGCAAAATAATCGCTCCAACGTTCCACATGCACATTTTGAAATCGTTCATTAATTCGCTCAATGATAATGGTAACAGTTTAGTGAAGAGATTGGAAAATGAGATCAATAATACTTTTGATATTCATGATTATATGAGTAGAGTAACAGTAGACACATTACTTGGTATGTACCTATTTTGTAATTATCTTAAGTTTACGTTATAAATATTCAATTATATAATTGTAGAAACCGTAATGGGCATTGAAAAACCTAAAAACGAAACCACAAGCTTTGATTACGCTAACGCTGTCTTAAAGTATGTACTTCTTAATATCTTGCATGAACAGGGTGATTTACTAAATTGTCCATTAAAATTGGAAACTTTCTAGTGACCGGAAATGTGCCATTACTTCGTTGATACCTCAAAAAGTAACTTTTATAAAGGCAACAATAAAAAATTAGTTATTACATTTAATTAGACGAAGTAAAGGCACATTTCTTGTAGAAGATTCAACAATATTTTCATGATTACATAGATCAATCTCCATACATTTTGTAATGATAACTGCCTAGGTACATATAAATAACGAAACGGTACCTACTTTTTTTGTAGATTATGTACTATAATTCATAATAGACACTACAAGTATTGGTTACAAAGCGATTTGATTTTCAAATTAACTTCTTTGGCTGGAGCCCAGACTCATCTAATAAACACCATCCACAGTTTAAGGAATATGGTGCGAGTGCAACTTATAAAAATCACGCAATTTATTATATTATTTTCGTTTTTAGATCGTAAAATTTAAAACGGAAGGTGTATCATTAAAATTGCATACCGGGGAATTAAACTCTACACCGATTTCTACACCCGACTACAACAGCCCTAACGATTTTCAAGGGTCCAACAAAAATTTTTATAGCTTCGGAAGTGCGGTCAGAGATGATCTTGATGAAGCTGATGAAATAGGTAAAAACGTTTACATTTATATAATAAACATGCAGTAATGATTGATTACACAGGTGAAAAGAAAAGACGTCCGTTTCTTGAAGAGCTGATTGAAACAAAATTGACAAATGCCGGATCGTTTACAGATGAAGAAATTAATGAAGAAGTTGACACCATTTTATTTGAGGTATCATTATTGTCTCTGCTGATTTAAATTTCAAGTAAGTATTATAATTGTATTCTAATGTTAACATTACCTACTTAGGGTCACGATACAACAGCTGCTGCAATGAGTTTTGTTCTGTCTCTTCTGGGAATACATCAACCGATTCAGGAGAAAGTATTCCAAGAATTAAATGAAATTTTTTATGGCTCTGAAAGATCTGCCACGTTCGAAGATACGGTACAAATGAAATATCTCGAAAGGGTCATTATGGAAACTTTGCGACTGTATCCTCCCGTGCCCATAATTGCTAGAAAATTAACAGAGGATGTTGTTTTGGGTAGCTATTTTTCTTGTGCCATTAAAGATATTAGAATTAGGTACATAAATTATATTTATATTTCAGCATCGGAACAATATGTATTACCAAAAGACACCACAGTAATTATCGGTACTTATTTGCTGCATCGCAGACCTGAACTATATAATAATCCAGATGTCTTTGATCCCGACAATTTTCTTCCGGAAAAATGTGTCGGGCGACACCATTACAGTTATGTTCCGTTCAGTGCTGGCCCAAGAAGTTGTGTAGGTGGGTTACCGTTTTAAAAACCTATATAGTAATCGAATAATTAACAACATAACAAATATGTATGTAACTACGCTTCTCTTATATTCTAGGGAGAAAATATGCAATGCTCAAAATGAAAATAATACTATCGGCTATTATACGTAAGTACAAGATATATTCGGACATATCAGAAAAAGATTTTCGATTACAAGGCGATATAATTCTGAAACGAGCGGATGGATTCAAAATAAGAATAGAAAACAGATTAAGCTAGAATAGCACTATTTGTGATATGTTAGTGTTAGTTAAAATATTCACTGTAAAACAATAAAAATCATAAACCATAAGGGTGTTTTTGTATCTTTTTTGTGTTGTAAAAGCCCACCCTTTAGGTACAATTAATTTCCCTTTCACAACTCAAAGCAATTTGTCGTATATGTGTCATCATTAATTTTTATAATACTAAAAAAATTTTAAACGAAAAAATTAAGGTTAATATGTTTAAAAATGTAAAATACAAATAAAATTTTTAAACTTAAACATTTCGCTCGGTTAACGTATGCAACTTGCACAATAAGGTGTATTGTGGGTTGTATACATTCACGTTTCAAAATTAAATTAAATCGAGCGGGAAAGTTTTTCTGAAGTGCCGCCTTATCACTATTTTGTACCTGTTTGTATTATTTTGGCGCCCCAACCTCATCAAGCTCGATTTATCTATTCAAAATAAACACAATCGACTGATAATTTGTTTATTGTAAAATTAAATTTTAAACTAGAAATTTCCCTGCACTCTAAAGTGCTTTTGGAGTTTGTTGGCTTTTAAACTTAATTTTGTTCTCCATTTTGATTGCATCCGTTGCATATATAATAAATCTCTGGCTTTGCTAAAATAAAAAAATTATTGCAATTTTTTTATTTAAAACAGTGATAGTTTAGTTACCTAGCAGCAATTTCCTTTTCAGTTGCAGTCCAACCTAGTAGTCTGTAACTTGCCAAAACTTTGGCTTTATTTGTATTTTTACAACTTGGTTTGGCAGGATTTGTGTTAATTTTCTGTTTGTAATAGCACAAAAGACTTCGATGGCCTACTACTTTACCAGATGGCAGTGCCAATTGATAGTCACCCCCATCTATTTCAGGAACATCAACCTAAAATGTTTTTTAAAGATCTAAATAAATAAATCTATAATCATCATATAATGTTTACAACCTCCTCATCATTATCAATATTCTTTTCGCCTGCATCAGGATAAGAAGAAGAATAATCATAAAAATCTGCATATTCCATTAATGCCTCCCCTTCATGGAGCATTTTACAATGTCCCTTATCAATCATATGTTGCTGAGCTGCTTGGGCACTATAAAATGACCTTCCCCTTTCATTACACCATATGCACATGTGACCTACAATGAACAATAAATATTATTTGTAATGTACAATATCCCTTTGGATATTAATTATCATTTCAGCAACAATTTATCTTACCAATCATTATTTTTTCACCAAGGTATCTCAAAAGACCTCGTATATCTACACAAAACTCTGCATCAGGAATAAAAAAGGAATGACTTATTGCCATGTGTTTTAAACATTTCAAAAGAGAAGAACTATGATGTGCACAAAATAAGCAATTATTTTTATCAATAGGAATTTCTGTATCTTCATCCCATTCATCAGAGTCCACCTGTTCTTCTTCTTCTTCTTCAACACTGTCTCTTGTTACAACTGCTTCTTGTTTGTGTGAATTATTACTGTTGTTAAATTTGTAAATTTCTTCATTTTCCTTGTGCTTCTTTGAATTTGTATGGCTGAGAAAAGCATTTTTGTTTCCGAAACTTTTTCTGCAAATTACGCAATATTCGTTTTTATTCTCCTCGTGTTGGTCTATGTTACGTTGTTGGATGACTCTTCTCGCAAACTCCTCGCTTGATACGGGGGGCAACTCGGCAACCTTTCGCTTTAAATTATATCGATGCCAATCTGTTTTATAATGCGATCGTTGTAATTCTGGATCATTGAAAAGAACACCACAAGTTACACAAGTAAATGGCGAAGTCATACTCTCTTATTTTTCTTGGTGTGCAGATAATTGATAATAGGTATGTTGATACGGAATGGAATAATTTATAAATTAATGTGTTTTTGTAGAACTCTTCGATGTCGTCAATACGTAGCACTGAGCACAACACACTAACACCACCAGTGTCGAAAACAGGAAACACATTAAACACAGGTATATGGGTATATAATCCAACGTTAGCAAGTTCTACATACTGACATGATATTCTGACTGATTCTGACCATAGATTCTGACATACGAAAACGAGTAGGGAATATGCAACGTGGTGTTGGTGTCACTAGATGCGGCCATAACCAGCCATACTTAAGTAAACGAAGATCGGTCGTGGTGTTTCACGATAGTTTTAATTAACAGATTTTATCGTTTTAAATATTGCTTTAATTGGACACGAACAGTGGTTTCCAATATTCGATGCATTCGAGTATTAATATTTAACTGAATATCCCGTCTCTAATATAAGTAAGTAATATTATATTAACCAAACGCATACATAGATATACTACATACAAGCATATGTACGTAACTTAGAGAAACAATTTGAAAATGGTGCACATGAGGGCACGGATAAGAAACAGATAAATGTCGATGTTTTTTGATTACCTTTTGCTTTTAAAGTAATTTTTTTTTCTTACAGATTAGGACTTGAAGCACATAGTGCTATTGTGAAATTATTTAAATACTATCTCAATAAAAAGAATTCTCTGCAGCTGTTGGAACCGTCCAAAGGGGCGCAACCTTTTTATATGACTTTAGAAAGACCAAAAGGTAATATTAAAATTATAAGTTAAGATACAGAAATATTTTTCAACCAAAAGGGAATATTTCTGTAGATATTTATTATTATCTATTGAACCTTCAACAAGTGTTTATCTTAAACGAGTACTTAGGAGCATTAATTTTAATTTCTTAACCATTTTTATACAAATCAACACACGTATGTTAAATTATCTAATACAATTTTAATGGTAATTTAAAATTATATTGAACACGTACAGAAAAATGTGACGCGCGTCGCAATCTTATTATATACATCCGTTCTCCGATGTTGCCAAATCTGTAGAAAGTTATTGTGTATACAATTTTTTAAAATATGTGCCGCAGAACGTGAAAACAAATTAACTACAATAATTATTTCTATAATAACATTAAAAGTGTCTATATAACGTAGATTTTATTTTTTCAAAAAATTAGGTTTATCTTTTTTTTTTCGTTAAAGCTAATTAAAAAATAATTAGTCGAAATCGTGGACGAATTAACAATTTATTTGAACCATAAAGCATATTTTCGCTAATTTTTATTCAAAACAAAAAAAATAGATATATACCGATTATATAACGAATAGGAATGAGAAGTACATACATAAGGATACATATAACAAACAGTATCGAATATTGCGACCGCGACGCGCTTGATCAAAAGGATCGACCCCACGTTTCGTATAGCGGACCGCAGTTAGCAAGCGCAATGAAAGGAACATCATCAGTTTGTGCTTTTTGAGAAAGTTGTATCGGTTTGTTCGGTATTTGCTGGTTCATAATTGTTTTCAAAAAATTAAAGGGGCGTTTTTCAGCCTCCATGCTGTCGCCCATTCCCTACGATGATGGTAAGATACGCACAATTGCCGAAGATATTGTATGGCACCCAATTATTCATTTTTGCATCCCTTAATTTTATTGCATATATGTATTATTGTTACCGTTTAATGTTATCAAACAAAGCTACCCCATAGACAAAATAAGGAACACACCAATTTTTTAAGTGGTGGGGAAAAATGAATAAAATAAGATTGAAAACATGAATTTAAAATTATTAAATATTGACCAAAAATGTCCCACGTTTGCATATTTAGTTGGTAATTTTAATATACAACTTTTACTAAATTTAATCATGAATAATCTAGGTGTATTATGTAGCTATATGACACCCAACTACATATTAATCAATATGTGCAGTGCATGTTCTTATTTTAAAAAGCAAACCTTTTTGTTTAGATAAAAATTCTAAAATTATTTTGATTCTTTAAAAATTTGCGAACAAAGTAATTTAGAAATACCTTTTACATTATTATGTTTTAATTTTTCCCTATGAACCAGAAAATATCATTACCTATTTGCGAAATTCTCGATCTTATACAAATATAACAATAAAATAAATTTCATCCACTGAAATTGAATTTGTGTATTGTTTGTTATATACTAGTTGGCTAATGGTTTATATTTATGTCAAAGTCGTTTTTGTAAATTAAATGTAGTTAAAAATATTTTAATGTCCTGCCAAATGCGGGTAAAGTTTTTCGTTTGTAAAATAATGTTTTTATATGATTCCGAACATTGGAAATAGGACAGTTGAAACAGTATAATCAATGTAAATCAGTGAATCCAATGATTTTATTTTATACCCTTTGGGGATGCATGTATTCCTGTCAAGATTCCATGATTTGAAAACCGACATTTTTATTATAATATTCATAATAGTTGTCAATTAGAAAAACTAACTGACTAACTGGTAGTTTTCGCTGAGTAAGTAGAAATGAATGTGATATAACTTTTTTTTAAATTTTAATATTTTCTCATCAACAAGTAAGCGCTGATTTTTATTTTGTTATTAGATATTTGACTTCTTGTCATTACAATTATATTAAATCTACTTGTAATATGAAAAACGTTTTAAAACTTCAGAAAAGAAAAATACCAGGTAATCAAGGTGCATTTGGGAAATCAATAAATTAAAACAGATCTTTCACTAATTATAAAAAAGAAGAAATGTAAGTGAAACGATACCTTTCATTATTTTCAGAAACATCATTAACAAGTAGTATAGTTGGGAGCTTGGGGTATTGGCACATTAGGTGCATGACTTCGCAGCGTCAAGAACTCCATTGTAATAGGTAAGGTTGGGTTTGTTTCATTGACATGGATATGGATTCAGGATTTTTCTTTTTTAGGACCACCAAATCTTCATCTAATAGGCATCGGAAACTTCAGCCTTTTAGGGAAACGTGACTGAAAGCAACAATAGGGCATTTCAAAAGTTTATTTTCTTTCATACAGGTACACGATATAAGCACATCATTTAATCATGGGCAGTGTCAATATTAACAGAAGCGTTAGCGATGCCTTCTACCGCTACAAGATGCCAAGGATCGTGGCTAAGGTAACCGTTTAATTACATAATATAACACGTATTTTCAAATTTTGTTACTGCTATTTTATAGGTGGAAGGAAAAGGAAACGGAATCAAGACGGTAATTGTAAATATGACCGAAGTTGCAAAAGCTTTAGGTAGGCCTCCCACTTATCCCACAAAATATTTCGGGTGCGAATTGGGTGCTCAAACTCAATTCGATTTCAAAAACGAACGCTTCATCGTTAACGGTTCTCATGATGCCATTAAACTTCAAGACCTATTGGATGGATTTATTCGCAAGTAATTGCTCAATATATATTTCATTAAATTATCGAAAACTTACTATTTTTTTTCAAAGGTTCGTGCTTTGTCCGGGGTGTGATAACCCTGAGACCGATTTAATTGTATCAGCGAAAAGAGGAACCATATCTACCGGATGCAAGGCTTGCGGTTATCACAGCATCTTAAAAGAAAACCACAAGCTGAACACTTTCATTCTTAAAAACCCACCGAACATGAATCCCGCCGTGCAAGGATCGTCGCTAACAGAAGGAAAACGCACGAAGCGAAGCAAGAAGGTAAACGGTGACTCGCAAGGAACAAACAACGGAGACGCTCAAGGTGATGAAGAAGTCGGCTTAGAAGCCCCGGCAGATTTAACACTTAACGATGTAAGTTACAGTGCCATTAGTAAGTAAATGCATTAAACGTGTTTTATTTTTGTTTTAAAGAGCATTGCAAACGATGAAGACGACGGTACCGAATGGGCAGCAGATATTTCTGAGGAAGCGGTAAGAGCACGAATGCAAGACTTAACAGAAGGTGCTAAAAACATCACTATCACTGACGACTTGGAGAAATCTGAAAAAGAACGAGTGGACATGTTGTACGAAATGGTTAAAAATAAACGTGATGCCGGACTTTTAGAAAACTCCCAAGCTCAAAAAGAACTTGTCAACGAAGCCGAACGTCTTGATATCAAATCTAAAGCAACTCTTATTTTGGCAGAATTGTTATTTAATCAAAACATTCTACAACAAGTTAAGAAACACCATTCCCTGCTCTTACGTTTCACTCACGAAGATAAAAAAGCTCAAAAATATCTAATGGGTGGCTTAGAACAGGTTATAGCGATGCACCGCGATACTCTAATGAACAAAGTTCCTGGATTGTTGAAACTGTTTTATGATATGGATATTCTTACGGAACCTGCAATTATCGAATGGGCCGATAAGGTGTCGAAGAAGTATGTTCCCAAAGATGTTTCACAAGAGATACACAATAAAGCTGCTCCGTTTATAAAATGGTTAAAAGAGGCCGAAGAAGAAGAGTCTTCGTCTGACAGTAAAGACGAAAGTGACGAAGGCGTCGAAATCGAATACAACGATCGCGTACAAGTATCGCAGATGAAAGCTGCTCCGACACCTACAAGTAAAACATCCAAAATCCTTGCAGATGACGATGAAGATGATGTGGACATCGATGCCATTTAAATAATTATATACAAATTGAAACGTGCAGAAATAGATTTCAGTAATTCTTATTATCAAATAGAAGCTTGTTGCTCATTAATTTTTCTATGAAATCTATTATTGCACCAAGCTTAAAAGTAGAAAATATAATATTGATGTTTTATAATTTTTACGTTAATCATATTTCATAATTGCTTGAGTGTCCCCAAATTTTTTTCCTGGTATGTAAAGAAAGCAGCTTCATTTTATTGACACCTAAATATAGAAACTGGCATAATTGCAGTTACTTTTTTTTTTGTTATTTTCAAAATATAATGAAGCTGCCAACAAACAGCAGCTTAAAAAAAGCTCATACTGTTATCCTTATTATATAATTATTGATATATAAATATATATAAACAAATGTTGAATAACTTACGATGTATTACAATAGGTTGGATTTATTGATTTATATTGATTATTAAAAACTTGTAGTAGAAATGGCATTTCCCTTTTTTTTCCCTTTTCAAATTTAAACATTGAAGGTTCAATCGACTACCCGAATGCTCAAATATTGGAAACAAAAAAAAATAATAGATCGTATTGTTTAATATAAAAAAAATCGACAATTGTTTAATAATTCATTTACCTTATTTAAGATTTAATGGAGATACTTTTCTTAACTGTGGCTTTTATTCCTGATATTTCACCTCCATATCTGGATAACTCTTTTCGTACTTCTCTTACCTAAAAATTTTAATTTTTTTAACACGTAAGTATCACATTAATATAAACATAAACATATATTTAACTTACAGCTCCTTTTCGTCGAATCTTAGCCTTTCTGTATTTCATTCTGTTTTTTACCCGTGGGTTACGCTGTTCCTTTTTACGACGTGGTAATAACCCCTTATTCTTGGCAATTTGATAAGAAATAGGTCTTTTTAACTCTAATATAACATAAAAAGTTTTATTACTTTTATAATAATATATACTAAACAACGTATTTTAAATTAAAAAAAAAACAGACCTGTTGTCTCAGTAGTATCTCCTTTTGATGCTGCTAAAATAGTAGGTAGTTCATTTTCACCTTGATCTTCATGCTGAATACTAGTGTCTTGTGCAGACTTTGTTTTACTTAAAGACCCATTTTGAGTTTCCTAAAATTTCAAATAAAATATGTGCAAAGTGCTAAGTTATGTTTACCTTTACTTGATATTCTGAAGGCATTTCTCCACTTGTTATTTGATGAAAAATTTTATCCGTTTTATCCAAAAGCTGCTTATATTGATATAATCTTTTAATAACAGGATGTGTTTTAACAGGAACTTTACTTGACTTAAGTAAAAAATATACACCGATATTTACTAGGTAACTGTAAATGTGATAAGTATTTATTTCTATTATTCTTAATAATAATGAGGAATCGGATATTTTGAAATAGGAGCGAAATAGCCTGAAGCAAATATATAAATAGAAAATTCTCTTGTCACAAACATACTTACTTCAAAATCAACTGTAAATACTTATTAAGAAAATCTGAAGCTCTCTTATCATTCACTCCATTCCTTAGTAAATGTAAGATGCTTTGTATCATGGTAAACTTTCCTAAAAACAAAATTAACACCATATAATATAGAGTATTGCACATGTTTTGCAATTGTACTTTTAGAATCTTCAACTAGTCCAAAAAATTCAGGAGCATCTGCTCGAAAGATATCCATTTTTTGGCGTTTGGTTAATTTTGAAACATCAGTAATAACAGTTTCTTCAATTTTAGTAGCATCTTCTCTGATTTGCTTTAAAATGCAGATATAAATAATGTTTATATTTATGCGTTTTATTATGATTTACCTTTGGGAGCATATCAAAATAAAAATCTGTGTCTTGTAACTGTTGCACTAACTGTAATTGCAATTGTTTCGCCTCTTCTTCTTCTAAATCAGCTAGTAATGCATCTTTGCCTTGATAAGTGTTATAGTCCTTATCAACATAATCTGTGGAATAATACTTCTTTTTTCCTTTTCCCCATGCTCTTATGTCAGGAATATCATCATCATCCTCCTGGCCTTCAACATCACTCATGGCAATATCACTACTCTCATTATCAGAGTAGACGCCAAAAACTTCTTCCTATTGTTTAAAAAACAAACCACGTGTAATTATTTCTTTTTAAAATTTACCTATATTTGTAATAAAAAAAACTGCATACTTTATCGTCAGAATCATTTTTCTCAGGTTCAGCACTTTGTAAATCCTCATCGTTACTTGATTGAAGAGAATCGTCAGATTCATCAAATCTAGAAGATAACTCTTGAGTAATTTATTATTTTGAATAACAATACTCTATATTTACCGAATATGTTGACTGCTCATTTTATTAATTGAATAACTTTCACTGCATTCATGTAAAACTAATAATTACTCAAAAGTTTTAATATTTTTGACAATTATCTCATGTTTTAAATTTGAGGTTAGGCCACGTTCTAACCTAACGAACATAAATCAGAGAGAGATACCAACTTACCAATCTATGGTTCCTGCATCCATAGATTACTGAAACTGCATCTAATCTATGGACTGCATGACCTTTCTTTCCAAAACAAAGTCTTCAGAGGTCTTCAGAGGTCAAATTGGATTAAATTATCAGTAAGTACAATTAATATGTATCAGTTCTTGTAAAAACTTGAGAGTAGTACCTAACTTGTTATTAAAAAGGCTATATTTTCTATTAGATTTTTGGTTTTTAGAGGTAATATTTAAATAAATCTGCGTTTTTATAATGAATACACTTATTTTTTTCTGTTTTTAGCTGTTCCCAAATTTATTTAATAAAATGGGTCGAAAGTTTATTGTTGGTGGTAATTGGAAAATGAATGGTGATAAGAAACAAATCCTGGAAATCTTACAAAATTATATAAAAATTAGTACTGATACAGAAGTTGTTCTTGGTGTCCCAGCCCTTTATATTGACTATGTTATTTCAAATTTACCTCCTAATGTTCAAGTGGCAGCTCAAAATTGTTATAAAGTAGCAAAGGGTGCATTTACAGGTATATAATAAAAAAATATTTACCATAAAAATCTAGGATTACATTTAGTTTATTAGTTAGGCATTATAAGGAACACAGAAGGGTGAAGGGAGAAAAGGAGAAATAGAAAAATGTAAAATAGGGAAAATCCCCTGATCAATTTTAAAGTTTTTATTAATATTGTTTCATTATGCTTATAAGCGTAAGTTTATGGACAATAAAAGCCTCCATTCTTTCCTTCATGCCCTTTTGTTGCAGAATATCAATAATGTTGTTTAATTCACTCCTGTTATCGCTACAATACCAGACTAAATACAGAATCTCTATTTTTTATGCATTGTAGTGGTACCAAAGTCATTACCATCCCCTAATTATATTAATTAAATATAGTTATATTAAAGACAGTAATTTTGTCATCTAGGAGAAATTTCCCCAGCTATGATAAAAGATGTTGGTGCACAATGGGTTATACTGGGTCATTCAGAAAGAAGGAATGTTTTCAATGAGACAGACCTCTTAGTGGCAGAAAAAGTTGCACATGCTTTAGAATCAGGCTTAAAAGTTATTGCTTGCATTGGTGAAAAACTTGAAGAAAGAGAAGCTGGAAAAACTGAAGAAGTAGTCTTTAGACAAACAAAAGCCATTTCTGATAAAATAAAAGATTGGTAAATTAAGAATTGCCCTTTTATAATATTATGACCTTTTTGTATATTTTTAAGAATAACATGCATTTTAGGTCTAATGTGGTATTGGCTTATGAACCGGTATGGGCTATAGGAACAGGAAAAACCGCTACACCAGCCCAGGCCCAGGAAGTTCACCAATCCCTTAGGAAATGGTTAAAGGAAAATGTAAGCCCTGATGTTGCAGAAAGTGTAAGAATTCAATATGGTGGATCAGTAACTGGTTCCAATGCCAAAGAACTTGCAGCTCAACCTGATATTGATGGATTTTTAGTGGGAGGAGCTTCATTAAAACCCGAGTTTGTAGATATCATTAATGCCAAGTAATAATTGAACAATACAGTTCAGTATGTCATTATAAAAACATGAATATCGATAAAATAAAAAGGCACTCGTAATTATTAATAAATGTTTCTCCAAACAAATATAACATGTAATATGAAAGATAGTTTTTATATTATTTCATAAGGATCTTTTAACGAATCATGATTTTGTTTCATTAACTTGATGGAACAAGTTATTTTTCTTTGGGATAGCGTTTTCAGAAGTGAGCAGAGAAAATGCAAATCTTACAAGTATCCTTGCACAATCCAACTAGGGTAATTTGAAAGCTCCACCTAGCGGAGTTATTACTACATAAACACTGTGTGACTATAGACAGTTTCTCAAATTCATAGAAATTAAATTTTTTCTGTTAAGAAATCAATAAATAATTACCTTTTATTTTATATCCACCAAATTTTTTTATATAGTTGACGTGCCTTTTTAATCCAATATCCAGTCAAATCGTAAAAAAGGGCAACCTTCCACCAAATATTTTCAAGCCGAAAGTAGTTCATTTGAACTCTCCACCTAAACAAAAATGTTTTCATTAAGAGCTATGCTTACGAGTATTTCGGAATCATGAGTCCATCTCACAAACAATTTCATGATTTTTTTATAAAGATCGTAGTAGATTAAAATCAAATGACAAGTGCATTTTCTATTGAATAAAAAACTTATTAAATTAATAAAGGGTTACAATTTCATCTTTGTAAACAGCATGGGCGATGAACTACAAAAATCACCATTAAAAAAGGAAGGTGATGAGCAGGCTGTTAATCAGGACGATCTTATTCTTCAACAACAACGTCAAATAGAACGTGAAGTAAATTATTCCAAAAATGTTTTATTTTTTACATATGTTAAAATTTACGCTTACAATTTGATTTTGCAGATTTCCGAAGCTATACCACTGGTAGGCGAATTGTGTGAAATTCCGTCATTGGCAAAGGAATATGCCAGCGACGATATTTATTTGGAAAAAATAAAGGATCTTAGCTCAAAATATAGATTTGTTCGAAAAACCCGACCCGATGGGAATTGCTTTTTTCGCTCCTTTAGTTACGCTAATTTAGAGAGACTGTTGTACGATCGCGATGACTTTATTAATTTCTATAAAATCGCAGAAGCCAGTAAAGATGGTTTAGTGGCTTTGGGGTTTCCTCAGTTTACAGTTGAAGATTTTTATGACACTGTAAGGAATTTTGTATAGTTTCTTTTTCACAGTTAGCATTATCTGAATGGGTCTAAATATTCAGACTTTTTTTGTCAAATAAATGACTGCACTGATGTTAGTCTCACCAAACTAACTAACCAGTCCTAAACTATGACCATCAAGCCTGAATATCCATTGTGTTCATAGCTGTTTTAGTTGAAAGATATATGTTGTTGCAGTTTATGGAGGTTTTAAATCGTATAGGTGATATAAAAAACGTTGAAGAAGCTAAGCAAGAATTACATAGATTATTCAATGATCAAGGATATTCTGACTACATCGTTGTTTATTTAAGATTACTAACAAGTGGTCAACTACAAAGAGATCAAGAATTTTATAGTTGCTTTATTGAAGGAGGTAGATCAGTAAGTTTGGTACTTTTTTTGGGTTACATATAATTAATAATTATAACTTTTGTTTTAGATAGCAGACTTCTGTCATCAAGAAGTGGAACCAATGTATAAAGAAAGCGATCACATCCACATTATGGCTGCATGTGCTGCAGTTAACACTGGTTGTCGTGTGGTTTACATGGATCGAACTAACAGTAAAAAAGTAACAGAACATGATCTACCAGAAGGAGTTCCACCAAGTATACACTTACTGTATCGTCCAGGACATTATGACATTATTTATCTTTGATTTCCATCCCTTAAGCTGTTTAATTCTACATTTTTAAGAACTAGATAATAAATTATTGTGACTCAGATAATTTTTAACTTTACATGAGGCTGGTGCAAAGTAATGCGTTATTTATATATTTTAGTAGAACAGATAGTAAAAGCAATAATAAAATTCACCTATATACTACTACTATATGGCAATAGCGTCAATTAAAATATAACTTTGTATACACTATACAGTAAATAATAAAAAACCTATAAACATTCAATTTTTTCAGATAATGATTCGTTTTCAAAAATCTAATTAACAAGCATAATTAAGAAATAGTTGATATTTAATTCTCGTTTTCAGTGTTCGATTTATTTATCCAGCTAATTATTTTCGGTGTTTTATTATGCAACCCACATTACACCGACGTTTAACTGCTGTCTAACTGAATTCCTAACCTTGCAATAAAATAAGTTAACAATAAAATTAATTTATCTAATTTATATAATTTCTTACAATTATTATATTAAAATGCCGCCAAAGGTTAATCAAAAGACTGCTCAATTTTTTGAGTGTGATGTTTGTGGTGTTATAATTACACAGAAGTATATACAGCAACATGAAACTACTTGTCCATGTTCTCCTTCGAACATATCTTATCCTTTTGTTTATAAAAATTGTCTATATGGAAATATAGAAATAAAATCAGACAAAGAAGCAGACAAATCTTTAATAAATGAAGAATCTATTGTCCTTTTAAGTCAGTCTGTAATACAACTATGTGGTTTTAGTATAGGTGAATGGGTGTCGATAGAAATATTAGGAAAACCCCTTTCCCCTTTTGCAAAAATAGTATGGCCTTCAAGTGAAAAATCACTTACTTCTATTACATTAACGAAAAAAGGTGCGCATCATTATCATAACTTGGTCAAAGTGCCTGTATTTCATTTTAAATTTTTAGGAATGGATAGTTTCTCTGGTCAAGATTCTGATTTTGTAAAAGTTTCAAAATTAGAGTGTGTTGCAGATGCCAAAGAGATTACCATAATCCCAATTAATAATCTCAAAATTGAAACCTCACCAGAATTAATAAATAGAGTACGAAATACCTATTTAAACAAAGTGTTAGCAGTGGAAAACAGAGTTAATGTATTATTTTTTGGAAAAAAGATTTCCTTTAATATTGTACAAATTAATCGACTTGAAGTGCAAACTTCAATAGAAGAAGAATTCCAGAAATTATCAGTTACTGAAAAAACTTCTATTTTTTTCAAAGTTACTAATAAAACTAAATTTAAATTATTTGGGTAAGTTTTGGTAAAAAGGGATACCAATTATTTTTTTTTAATTTCCAAGGTTTTTGTTTTTTTACAATAGAACCCAAGAAAAATTCGTCAACGAAGCACATCCGAAAAACAGTTTAGAAAATGTAGGTGGCCTGGACAAAGAAATAACCGAAATTAAAGAACTTTTAAATATTGCATTAGGAAAATCGAAATATATCCCTGGTTTGCAAATAATAAGGAGTATTGTCTTGTATGGATCACCTGGAACAGGCAAAACATTACTGGCAAATGCTTTGGGAAAATATAGTGGTGCACATATTGTTAATATTAATATTATAGAAATTTACAGTAAGAAAGACAATGGTCCAGAAGAAAATGTAAATGATCTTTACAAAGAAGCCATAACTCACTTTCCTTCTGTAATCATTATTGATGACATTGATCACCTCTGCCCTTCAAAAACATTTAAATTAAATGAAAGTGAAAAACGTATATCAGCTAGTTTGTTCAAAATATTTGCAGATTTATGTAACAAGCAAGATGCACAAATTTTCGTTATTGCAACAACAAATAAATTAGATTCAGTTGACGCGTCTTTGCGAAGAAGTGGACGATTGGATAAAGAAATTGAAATTCCAATACCCGGTCCTAAAGAGAGATTAGATATTATGAAGAAAATATTAAAGGATACAACAACCATTTCAAATGAGCAACTGATTACCATTGCTAAAACAGCTCATGGTTTTGTTGGTTCAGACTTGGAAGCTTTATGCTCTACAGCTGCACTGCACGCAGTTAGAATTCAAAATACTGAAATCACTTTAGAAGATCTCAAGTATGGCTTAACCAAAACAGTCCCTAGTGCAATGAGAGAAGTACAAATTGAAGTAAGATAAATTATTTTGATTACACTCTGGACAATTTATAAATTTGTTAATATTTCAGGTTTCAAATATAAAATGGACAGACATTGGAGGACAAGAAACATTAAAGCTAATCCTAAAACAGTCAATTGAATGGCCAATAAAACATCCTGAAATATTTAAACGTATGGGCATAACACCTCCAAAGGGAGTTTTAATGTTTGGACCTCCTGGATGTTCAAAAACTATGATAGCTAAAGCACTCGCTACCGAAAGCAATTTAAACTTTCTTTCTATAAAAGGTATAATAATCTCTTAATTATTCCTTTTTAATTTTCACATTTCAGTTTAGGTCCCGAATTATTTAGTAAATGGGTTGGCGAATCGGAAAGGGCAGTTCGAGAGGTGTTTAGGAGAGCTAGACAAGTTGCCCCGGCGATAATTTTTTTTGATGAAGTCGATGCTATTGGTGGTGAAAGATCTTCTGGAAGCACCACCAGTGTTCAAGAAAGAGTCTTAGCTCAGCTACTTACAGAAATGGATGGGATCACCCCACTAGAAGATGTCACTATTGTTGCAGCCACTAATAGACCTGATCGAATTGATAAGGCCCTTTTAAGACCAGGAAGATTAGACAGAATTGTGTATGTACCCCTACCTGACTTACATACAAGATCAGAAATATTCAAGATAAAGTTGTCAAAAATGCCAGTAAGTTTCTAATTTTTTTTTTATATTTTACTTTCACGGGTATAAATCCTTTTACATTACATTTACATGGTAATTTAAATAAATCTAATGGTAGGACTAATTTTGATGTGTATTAGGTTGCAGATATGCTTATAAACGAATTGCTTGATAAGACCGAGGGTTACTCTGGTGCTGAGATAAATGCAATTTGTCATGAAGCTGCTTTGAAAGCGCTGGAAGAAGATCTTCAGACAACAAAGATCGAAATGAGACATTTCTTAGCTGCACTAAAAATAATTATTCCTCGTACTCCTGAATATTTGATTAAAATTTATACGTCTTTTATAACACAGAGCTGAATAAAACTATATTTTTTATTTTTGTTTAGTTGGTAATAAAGGGCGGTAAGTAATTGCTCCCCATTTCAGGGATTCCTCATTCATGTTACCAAGCCTATTACCAAGTCTGCTAGATCATTGATCAAAATCATTAATAGTATTATTGATTGATTTAAAAGTCTGATTCTGATTTTAGAATCACCTGATTGTCTCCATAATTTGATCACAGGCATGAATAATATATTAAAAGATAGTATTGACAATTGATATACATTATTATCGTTATAATCAGATGTTAATCTCGTGAATCAATAGAAATAATAATATAATAATATTAATAATAAATAATCAGAGTGATCAGAGGTATTTATCACGTATGTATGTATATGTCAAATGAAACTGTCAGGTCTAACTCAAGGTGCTTGTCAAAAGAATATTCTATATACATAGGTATAAAATATGTGAATTCATTTTTATCCAGATATTAATATTAATATCGTAACTCCTACTCATTGTATATTAAGTATTTATTCAACTACAAATTGAAATTAAGTAGAATAAAAAATGGACACGTCAGATAGTGAGTGTTTTGAAAGTGCAGATGAAGAAATTGGCGAAGAAAGTCCGCCACAAACAGGTTCTTATAAAAACCTAAATTCTTTAAATATAAAGAAAGATCTGATTCCAAGCAGTAGAAACGTCTATTCGGAGGAAAATAAATTTCCAGATGATCATGTTCGAGATGCTATAATAAAAGATAATATTGGCTATTTATCAAAGGACAATAATAACAGTCTACCTTTTTGTCAAAATGTTAAACTAGACACTTCTAATACTCTCAATTTGCTCAAACAGGATGATGAAAAGTACAGAGATATAAGTAATGTGAGTGCACCTAAAAATGAGCAACGGAATGAAGCAGATCATGTTACTGCTAAGGATACTAGGAAAGAACTGTCTAAAGCAACTGAAACAAAAGTTTTTACAGACAAAAATCAACTAACAAAAGAAGTTGCCTTCAATAACTTAAAGAACGAAGAATTAGAAGACAATGAAAACATATGGGAAGATGATTGGTCTAAAGAAGCCCAAACAGAAGATAATACTAAGAAAGAAATGGATTGTAGTAACACAAAGAAAGGTGAATATAACAAAAACGTATGGGATGATGATTGGGCTAAGGGACAGGATGTTGATGTTAACACCAAAAAAGACAATACATATGGTAACTTAAATAGAGAAAAATTATTAAAAGATAATAAAGACCAATGGGAAAATGATTGGTCTAAAGAAGATGAAATAGAAGTTGACACTAGGAAAAGTCTGTTATCAAAAGGGGACAGCTCAAAGAAAGAAATATTATCAGAGGATAGTAAAGACATATGGGAAGATGACTGGGGCCAATGGGAATCAGTTTCAAATGAAAAATTAGAAAATAAACCAAAAACATTAGAATCAATATCAGCTTCACCTGAAAGTAAAATCAAAAGTAATGGATCATGGGGTGATTGGGGCAGTTGGGGAGTAACTTCATTGCTTTCTACAGCTACATCTAGTGTTTCAACCATCACCAACCAAGTCACCCAAGGAATATCAAATGTGTTAGAAAGTGGAATTGGAATACCTAATCCAGAAGAACTTGCCAAAATGAGTAAAGAAGAAAAACAACATTTTAATAAAAATCTAACAGACAATTTTAGAAATGACAATGTACCTGCTATAGTAGACAATCAAGAACAACCAAAGGCTTTTAATTTTGAAACTTTGCTAACAGGTGTTACTCAGATTACAAAACTAGTAGAAAGCACAAGTAATAAAGTAATCAGTGGTGGCTTAGATACCTTAGAGACAATTGGTAAAAAAACAATGGAAGTATTACAGGAAGGTGATCCAGGCTTAAAGAAAAAACGTGCATTTTTAAGAATTGATTCTGAAAAAATTAATCTTTCTCAAGTTTTAAGGGAAGCCAAAGAAAAATCACAAGAAGAAAATAAAGAAAAAAAAACCAACACAAAAAAGGTTAATTATGAGATTCTCTTTGATGACCACCATGGGTTGGTTCACTTAGAGGCTTTAGAGATGCTCTCAAAACAATGCAACATTAAACTTAAGTCTATTTTTGAATCATCTTCAGGTGAAGATTTAGTGGAACTACAGGAAACCCTTGATCAAATACAGGAATTATGTGAACTACCAGAGGATGATGATGAGCAATTAAATACTGAAGAAGTAATACAAAGGCTTGAAGCATGCATTTCTGAACTCGGTATTTTAATATCATATGATAAATTAATATCTGTTTGGAAGGATGCTGAAGGATGGATGAAGAATACATTAAATAGAAGTTGTAAGGATATTCATGAGAAAGCAATTGATACCCTAGCTCAAGTTACAGCAGTTGCAGTGGAACAGTTTCATAAAAGTGCAGAATTGCTGCTAATAAAACAACACAGGAGCACTGCAGATGAGGCTGATAGTTTAGTTCAGTAAGTGAACCCTTTAAGGTCACAAGTTCAATGTATTTCTTTATACTCTTTTCAGGATAACCATAATTCTTACAAGTTTCCTTGGATACATAGCTTTTGAATTTTGTAAAGCAATGACCAATGAAGAAATGGGAAATACCGATGCAAAAGATCAAATAACCAATATATACTTGGAGGTATTGATTAAAAAACTATCTATAAGAAAGAAAACTCAAAACAAAAACGTTTCTATAGATAATATATTTATTTAACACTTGATTGTTTTTTTTCAATATATTATCTGCAAAAAAATTGTTTTGAACTTTTTTCTCTAAAAATGCAGTTGTGATAGCTTAAGAACTATAAGAAATTTATTTTTACTGTCCTTTTACTTTTTTTAGGCCGCAAATAGCAGTTCGTACATTAAGGACGCTTTTAAATTGCTGATTCCAGTTGTAGAAGTCGGGGCTTTATAAAAAATATTACTTTGTAAATAAGTGGTGAATATTTGTAAATTTATTTGAACATGTTATAACTTTTGATACTTAAGAAACTTGATTTATATGAGAGTGTATGTAAATAGAATGATAAAATCGTTTTTCTTTAATAATAAAGTTGAAATATATATTTATTTATTACAAAATTGAGTTTTTGACCCATGAATAAAAAGAATTATATTGACAAGCGCACTTGCAATAAATAATCGAAGCAATATTATGTGCTGATTAGAAAATATAGTTAACATATGGACAAGTAGCAAAATCAGGGGATATAATAAAGTGGATGAGGAAAGTTTCACAATTGAAAAAATAAGTAAATTAAAAATATTAGTGTATTCTTGATTCGGTGCAAGCTTACCATGTATTCCGAAAGGAAATTTATTAATATTTTAATAAAAGAAAAATTGGCAATTTAATTTAGGCATTAAATAGGAAATTGCCTTTTCTGCAGTTGGTAACACCATAGACAAAAGGTAACACGTATAATGTAAAATAATAAACGGAACGTTGTCTATAGATAAATATAAATAAAAACGAAGGTTATTTAGTGCGAACGTACTATAAAAATTATTATTTTAAAAATAAGAAATATGATGCTACTTAGAAAAGAGTAAAAAAGCAGCAAAAATGGGCTCAGAAGAAAAACGTTTACTAGGTTTACTGTTTCCAAATGGATACTCACGTAAGTTTTTTTAAAAATGAAGAAATCCTAGTCCTATAAATCCCAACATCCTATATGTTATAGCTGAATGGAAAGAAAGTCCTTTCTTCAAGGATTACTTATCCAGGGTAGGATCACTGACAGCTGAAGAGCTACAAAAAGAACCAATAAAATTAAAAGAAGAGAAGCATTTGTTAGAAGACCAGATACAAGAACTGGCCGTCTCAAACTACAAGATATTCTTAGAGACTGCACAATGTTCTCAGTCACTTTTTGGACAGTTCACATTAATAGAAAACAAACTAGGAACATTATTACAGGACATTCCTCAATTTGAAAGGCAATTTGAGAACTTTCTCAATAAAACCAAAGATATAAACAGTATTCGGAAGCTTAATTCACTTACGCTTACCAGAAATGCCCAGTTACTTGAAATTTTAGAGCTGCCACAGTTAATGGAATCATTTATAAATGGAGGTTTTTATGAGGACTCATTAGAACTAGCATCCTATGTTAGGAGGCTATGTTTAAAACGACCTGACATACAAATATTAAAGGTGAGTATTGTACAATATATGAATAAACGACCACTAGAACCAAAAATCCTATAAAATGGTTAGAAGTCTTAAAAGACATGTTTCAACATCCATGGTGTCACATAATCACAATAGTAAGGATTTTATTGATTTATAATCAACACCAATGTTTTAACACTTTATGGAATGCCTAATCAAGGTAAGTTTCAATCAGTTCATAGGGTAATGTCTTAAATACTTGTAGAAGCCTATCTTGATAAAGTCCCCCACTAATAGGCAAAACGTTAGTGTTGGTTTTAAAACAATAAATCTACGTCATCCTTTTTGGCTCAATTATTAATTTATAAGGAGTTAAAGCGAATTTACTTATATTTAGGTTCATAGTAAGAACAGTTTAGTTTTTATAAACAGACAGCTTAACACATTAACAATGAGAATCGTATTCAATATATACAAACCTGAAGAATAAGCCAAACCGACGAAATCTGTAAATTATAAAAGTTTCGTCAGTATATTAGATATCATTAGCTAGATTTTTTTGTGTGCAGCTAAATACTTACCCATTGTAATTTTAAAATTACAGTTCTCATTTACGTCACTTTTATTCACAAACACTAAACTACTAGTTAAATATATTTTTGATACATTCTAAAAACCAAACAAGCACTTTTTTCTACAAGTTTAAGACACAAAATGGCTGTTCAATTCAAGAGAACAGCCCCTCGTTAATTTCGGTTAGAAAACTTTTCATATTGACAGCGTTGCCAGACTATTTTTCATTAACTAACACTCAGATATATTTACTTTAAATTTTTCCTTTTTCCTAAAAATTTACATATCTGCCTATATTTCTATACTAACAGTTATATTGTAAATTATTTTTAAAACACAAAAAGGCAGTCATAAAAAAATAACAGATATACATTACTTATACCTTAACGCAGTTATTTTATTTTATTTTATTATATGTGCAATTGAAAGTGAAAATTACGAAATACACCAGATTAATATATTAAAAAACAATATTTCGGCTTTAAAAAATTAATAAAGAATCAAGTGTTTACTTAGAAATATTAAATTATCGTTTCCTTTTCCTTAAACTGGCTCTAAATTCCTTGGGTGTAGGGAAATTTCTTTACGTCTGGCAGCCTTGTACGTAAACGATCTGGCATCATCTCAAATTTCCATATTTCCAATGCAATATCGCCAAATATTCTCAAATAATCCGATGCTAAAGAAAAAAAAAATCAAACTTTTTATTCCTGCTTCATTTAATTTGTAAAGCTTATATTATTATTTTCTTTAGACAATAAAGGATGATGTCGAAAAATTATGGATGGTCATGTTAAATAAATTATTGGAACAGTTACGACTAGGTCTCCAACTTCCCAAATGTCTTCAACTGGTTGCCTATTTAAGAAGAATGGAGATATTCTCTGAATCAGAACTTCGCATGAAATTTTTACAAACCCGTAATACTTGGTTAAACAACTGTTTAAATTCGATCCCAAACGATGATCGTAAGAAATATTACAAAAAAATATATTAATCAATATTAATAATTGTTCACGTAACCTTATAGCTCATTCTCATCTTACAAAAACGATTGAAGTAACCAGAGTTAACTTATTCAATATAGTCACCCAGTACAAAGCAATATTTAATGATGACGAGCATGGTCCCTTAGCATCCCCCAGGAACCAGTTAACTAATTACAATATAATATTTTTCAGTTGGATATCAGATAGGGTAATTTTATTTGTATATTTATAGCAGTACTTATTTGTTTATTTATTTATTGTGTGAGTATTTCTTTCCAGATAGCGATTTTTCTTAAAACGTTAGAAAAAGATTTAGATCGCGGAGTATCACCTTTGGACACTGTTTTGGGCCAGTGCATGTACTTTGGATTATCATTTAGTCGAGTGGGGTGCGATTTTAGGTCCTTAATGTTACCTATTTTTGTTAAAACGATAAAAAATACTTTTAAAGATTCAGTATTAAAGGCGACAACTAATTTTGAAAAAAATATAGAAAGATTCACGTTCATCAATAAAGTCCATTCCAATGTTATGTGGAAAGGGAAAGACATTGATCCGGCACGACCTCCAGAAAGTTTATTAGAATTTTATCCTCTTGCCGAATACCTGAATCAAATTTTGACTGCTTTTAATGAACTACGATCCTGTCTACCATTCGCCATTATAGAAGATATTACATCCTATTTAGAAGAGTCCCTTCTTACCATATCCAAATTAATCCTCGTTTTGTATAATGCGGAACATCAAGCATTTTCGGCCAATTCGAAGGAGTCCTGCACCAGATTTTGCGTGTGCTTTGTGGATGATTTGATCTCTTATTTGCAAAAGTGTTTGCATACTATCTTTCCACCCCAATAGTGTTGCCTCATACCTCGGGATTTCCGTGCAAATCATCCAAAAAGACGCCCTCTTAACTATAAACAAGAGCAAAGTTATAGAACCCATTAAGCTTCTATTACCTCCTAAAATTGACCCTATTTTGCATAAAACTCACAATGAAAATGTAAAACAAGAAATTAATGTTGAAAAAGAAGAAGAGGAAATCAATTAATGCACATACAATGTAAATTTGTATTTAAATATATAAAAATAAACTGTTTTGAAAATATTCTTTTTTTTTATCAAAATAATACCAAAACTAAATACCTAATCAATGTACCATTTTACACGTTTGTTACAAAACTCTAAAAATTAAAAAACAAAATGTGATATGGCTAGTAGTATAATTATGTATTATATTATAATAAAAATAACTAATAATGTGAACAGCCAGCATTACCATGTATGTATAAAAAGTTGCCTAACTTCGTATAAAAACCAACACTACACACATAAATATATATATATATTACACCAAACTATGGACTTTTTATTAAAACCAACATTAATATAAAATACTACAAATAAAATAAATTTTTATAATATGTAAGTATTTTTTATTTAAACAATTCCGTACCGATTCATTTTTTAAAAATTCGACATCGACTTTGGTAAAGAGTGCTTAGAAATGAATCTTATTTCTTATTGGTCAAAATGAAAAAGCATTTCCGGATAAAAAAATGGCCGTCTTGTGAGGTCTCCGCGTTTTGTAGGTAAGATTTTAACAATTTTTGAGTAAAAGTATTTGCTAGAAATCATGCAATTGTCATAATCTCATCCATTAATATTTCTGATCACTCAGTATATATTAGTTTTTTCGAAAATCATTTTTCTTTTTTAAAATGTTTATCGGCTTGTTCAAGGTCATGGCCAAGTAAGCAAATAAACTATTTAACGTAAAAAATGTATTTAATGTAGCAAAGTTCTTCTTGATTTGTCTTTTGCAATTAGTTCTGAAGGTATTTCAACATAAATTAAGACGTTCTTTCGTTTTGTACAGAAACTATGGTTATGAACTACCAACAAGTATTGTTGAGCAGGGCCCCCTGAATAACATCATCATAATAATAGTGCTAAGCAAATAAACTATTTAACGTAAAAAATGTATTTAATGTAGCAAAGTTCTTCTTGATTTGTCTTTTGCAATTAGCTCTGAAGGTATTTCAACATAAATTAAGACGTTCTTTCGTTTTGTACAGAAACTATGGTTATGAACTACCAACAAGTATTGTTGAGCAGGGCCCCCTGAATAACATCATCATAATAATAGTGCAACTTTAAAGAAAACGTTTTGGTGTGTGAATTGGACAAAGAAGTCTTCTTGACACAATAGGGCTAGCTTCCTTGGTTTGGTCACACTTCTTGTGGAAAGGTTTAAGTCGAAAGGTAGGATTCTTCTATTTACTCATATAGCAAATATATTTTGTTGCAATTTCATTACTTTTTATAACAGTATGCAACAAAAGAATGTGAACATATCTAACACAAAATAATTTAAAAAATGAATTAATTGTACCAATGGATACAATACTAACAAAAACCTTTATGTGTACTAATGTTCTTGCAAAAACCTCATAATTGTTTCAACTTGTAAGGGCATCATATGAAGACATTTATGTTTCATGTCAGATGCCCTTGGGGGCGAAAAACTTATGATTTTTAAAATAATCAATAAAAATTAGCATATCGTTGCTATAATTGGTAATTACAGATTTTACAAATTAAAGACAGAATAATTTAACTACAGAAAACAACTGTCTGTTTCTTTTGCATTGTAAAGTACGGTAGTAGCTTAAAATTTAAGCAAAATCTTAGTATTCTCATTGGTTATCATCTTTTCACCTACATTCTCAAATAAACTATTTAAGGTGAAAATAAGCCCAACAACCAACAAGCTTTGATTGTTTTGGGTAGTCACTTGTTTCATTTTATACATATTTGTTATTTTGAAACAAAGTAACTAAAAGTCTGACAAATGAAACTAAATTGGTTATTATCGGTTTAAGAAAGTCTCTTATTTTCGTTAAGTAATTGTTTTTACTCACCATGAGTTTAAACACTGATCTTCTTTTATGTCTGCTGGGGTTGTTTGGGTTACTTAGTGCATCTGTGCTGTGGTTAATATAGTCTGAAAAAATGTGAATTTGTTAATAATTTCCTCTTGAAATTATTAATAAAAGTAGCATGATGTAGTGCTTAAAATTCATCTATTATTGGTGTGTGTTTATTAATTATTTAGTTATGAAGGATCTAGGAACAAAAAGGAATTCATCAAGAAACAACCAAGTCCAGGAACAATGGAGACTATTTTAACAACAGAGGTGGAAGTGAAATTAATTTCTTATTTAAAAAAATTGTACTGCCTGCAATATATTTAATATAGATAGTTTTTGTTCAATTGTATAATTTATTTAAAGAAATGTGTATTTGATGGTACCTACATGTGTATCTCTTAATACCATAAACTTAATGGTATGGGGTTGTAAATATTGGAAATACACTTCTAATGAATTTACACAGAAGACAAACACTATGGGTAGTTTTTTAAAAAAATTGTAATACATTACCGTGTAATGGTTTTCTAAATACTAATGATTAAACGATAAAATTTACAAAAATAATTATTTGCCAATGTTCAAGACTTAGGTACACTTTAACAAACAAATTGAAGTATTTAATTATATGCTTGAAAGATGATCTTTGAAGAACATGTACAAAGTACACAAATAATAATTACTGTCTTGTATAAAGTGTCCACTTTGTTTTACAAATTTAGTAGAACGTCTAATTTAAAGATAGCAATGGTTCTTTGTACATTTTATATAAAACAAGTGACTACCAACATTGTTTTCTCTTTCGTTCTTTTTCAATAAAAGCAATAGGTTTAAGTGAATGAAAAACTAAAACAGTTGCAATACTTGTTATAAGAACAAGAACAAAAGGATGATTTTCAAGACTCTTTTCTTTCAAAATTGTTTTATATAATTATAAATACATGTTTGTATATTATACTAATATTTATCTTAAACGTTCATTGGTGCATTTATTGTGAAACATTATAATAAACTTATAATAGACGAAAGAAAAATCATTCTTAATAATGTTATCACCAATTTTATTAGTCAATCTCGACAATATTGTCTCGGTAGATTCTACCATCTTCTAGAGTACATGAGTAATACTAGTTTACAGTTATTGATTAATATTAATATTTATAGGGAGACTTGCCACCTATATAGGAGAAGTGGGGAAGATATCGAGTCGAGTTCTGTTTGATTATTTACTAAGTTTAATTTTAAATATTTCATTTTTTTTTATTAATAATAATGATAACTTATTGCCTTTATTAATGTTGACGTGAAGAATTTTAGTATTTTTAATATCTAAATTATGTTTATTGGTAGAACAATGGTCTGAAAATCCATCCAAAAGCATATTTACAGCATAAACAAAAAAGATATTGAAAATACTAAAATTATTCACGTCAATATTAATAAAGGCAAAAAGATATCATTATTAGAAAACTAAGGAATAAAAAAAGCGAAATATTTAAAATTAAACTTAGTAAATAATCAAACAGAGCTCGATTCGATATTTACCCCACTCTCTAACTACTACTCTAACAAGTATATGCTTCGCTTCGCAGAACTGAACGCAACTTATATTCACACGTTTATGATAGGTACATAACCAAAATGACGATTTTCTTTGGTTTATAATAATTATATAAAAATTGACAAGGACTAATAAGTTCGAAATCGCGACCATTATTCATTGGCCAATTTTTAATTAATTGTATAATAATGGTAATAATTGGCTTTTGGTGGAAAACAGTTAAAACACCAATTAAAAAAAAGCGTTCTTGAATTTTTATTTAAAAAACGGCGATACATAAAACTAAGGTGGCCTAGGAACCCATAATCCACGTAAGTTGTGAAGTTGGCACCATTTATTGTTTAAATATAAAATGGCCGTGTTACGAAGACGCTGCATTTTGTAAGTTGTAAGTACAAAAATTTGTAATTAAAAATTTTGCTCGAAGTGATATTATTGTCTAAATCTAATCTATAAATATTGCTAAATACAATGTGCATATAGGTTTATGCGGGCATTTATTATTTTCTTCGTGTTTTTGATAGTACCACCTCGAATATAAACCCGGCTTTTTGTTAATTTTTCTTCAAAAATACTTACAATCTAAAAATAATTGATCAAATTTTTTGAATATAACGATTTTTTATTTTATTAATGTGACACGAATTAATAATTCGTATTTTTTGCAGAAAGTGGCAATTACGAGGTTCTCATAACATAGAACTTGATTTTGACCCCTTTCCTCTCCCATTCTATCGCAATATTTAGCTTATTTTAACCGTTTTGAATTAGCATAACAAAAGGACAGGATTTTGTGGATGAAAAAGAGGATTTCCATTCAACAAAGGCTCGATAGGGTTTCATCATAAGGTAGGACTCACTTATCCGTATACTTTGTTCAATTTGAATTGTTACTCATGTTTCTAGAAGTCACTTGTTTTATGTTGGCTTTGTTAAAGTTTTCTTCTCGGTTTTAGACAAATGAACAATAACAATGATAAACTTTTGGCAAAATAAATTCAATCTGTTATTAGTCGTTTAGAATACCTGTTGCTTGCTTTTCTAAACTGATTTTAATTAATTAGTCTTATTTACCATGAATGTAAAATGTTTCTCTCCTTTGCTAGGTATCATTTTGTAGTAATTGTTCATTTGGGTTTTTGGGGCACACTGGTAATTGCAGTACTTTGCGACCTGTAAAAAAACAGTAAAAAATCAATATCCATAATAATCAGCTGATTATTATTAAGGTTACTGTAATGGTCTGTGATTTTTAAGAATTCTTTAGTAGGTATGGAAATAAACAACAAAAATAAGTGATTTCTAACACCAGTTCAAATGTAACTCTTGTGTGTATGTAAACAACTGATTGATAAATGTAATAAAATCTTTGGAAACATCAGGTTTTGTATCAAGTTTGATATATCACCTTTTTATAGAACTAAAGTTCATAGTATAAAAATGGCCCCATTACTACAAATTTTTACTCTTTCATATTCTTTAATATTTGTAACATTTAAACCACTCCCTTAAGTTAAAATACAATTATTTTGGTGGTCTTAACGTTAAGACTTACTAATATTAGTATATGAAGCAATAAAATTGATATAAAAGGATTCGATGTCATGGGGACCATCTTTTTACTCTTATTTTTCCTAGTTTAATCCAAGCCCTGCATTATTCCTTATATACACTTACCTTTTAAAAAACATTAATACTAAAATAATATTTATTTGTCTAATCAATTTAATAGTTATTTTTTAGTGATAATTTCATGTTATCACAGTTTATGTTGAGTTTTCTTCTTGTATCTTATTCACTCTTTCTTTTATTTACACAAACCAATAAATATTTGCTTTCAAGATAAATAAAACAAGTTATTTTATTAGGTAGAGTTGCTAGGCATTATTTTTTGTTTGTAGTCACCACACAATTTAAAATAATAAAAACAAGCAGTCTAATATAAAATATATTTTTGATTCTAGAAAATGTTCTTGATTGAATTTTCGATAGTATTATTAACATTTATCAATATTTATTTTTATTAGGGCTCTATACATATTTTGATTGTGTATTAAATTTAAAAAAAAGTAGGTATTCACATACCCTGTCTCTCAGATTGTTTCCTCATAACAATTGTTTTCTTCTTGTATCTAAGGCATCCTAAAATGCCATATGATTGTTCATTAATAGTAATAATAGTAACAAATTATAATTTATATTAACTCACCTTTTAAATATTTCTCCATAGCACCCAAGGACACGTTCTAGGATGGTTTCAAATCCCCTACAAAGTACAAACAATAATAGAATAATATCCAGATCCAAATGGATCATATTACTCAATTTTATGAGAACATGCAGAACAATAATGGCCGTAATTAATTAAAAACAAAAGAAAAACGCCCAATGACTTCAACCAAGAGAAATTACAAGTAAAATACAACTAATATGCTTACTTATTAAGCTGCAGGAGTTTTTAAATACTAATTTAAAGTCGTTTGATGCAGTTTTCGACTTTAAAAACATATCAACGACTACTGCAGCCAACACAACAGATGAACACGACAAACACAAACACACATAGCCCTCGTGACCTTGTTGCTTTGCAGCTTGGCTAGTCGATACGTGCTTAGCGGTCGATGAGGGTAAGGGAGCGCCCGCTTTGGTTCTTGGGTCGGCGCCATCTGACGCCATCTCGCTGCTTACGTTGAGAAAATTATTACAGGTATCTAAATGTTTACTTAAGTTTAATTCAGTTTAAGTATAGTAAAGAGGTCGCTAATTTCTTTTAAATTTAAATATTAAAGTATAGCTTAAAATACTACAAAAAAAATTATAATTCGTTATCCAAAGGGTTATTCAAAAATCAATTTTTATTTCAGGTTCCAACTCAACTTACGTACTTATAAAAGAATTTTTGAAAGTCGTAAAAAAATAAAATATTGAATTGCAGAGGTAATTAGTAATTAATTACGTACCCCTTTAATGTCGAAAATCAGGTAAACTTCTCCCCACATTATTTACTTTCAGAAATACTTATGTAGAGTTTGGTCTTTGGTTTCAGATCTACAATTAGTATACGTAGCTGCATGTACAATCGTTACCTCTCCATGGTGAAGAAATTAATAAATTTTTTAGGTTGACTTGAACAAAGGTAAACTGAACCCTCATTTGTTGCTTATTTTCAAAAATACTTATTTCTTTAGTTTCAGGTCCATCAGTTAAATTTAGTGAACGTTAAGAATTCCGAAATTCACTCTATACTTAGTGACTCAGTTGGACATAGGTAAATTTGGCTTCAGTAATTGTTTACTTTGAGATATACTTACATAGAAATTTGATCTTTGGTTTCAGTTCCTTTAATCAAGTTTAGTGAACTTTTTGAATTCCCAAATTAATTTAATGGCACCTTATAGGTGATGACTTGGTTGGACATCGGTAAATATGGCCCCAGTATTTATTTACTTTTAGAAATACTTATGTAGAATTTTGGTCTATGGTTTCAGGTCCATCAATAAAGTGTGGTGAACGTTTAGAATCGAACAAGAATTTTCCAAATTAATTTAAATATATGTACTCTATTCACACTAACTTGGTTGGACATAGGTAAATTTTGCCACAGTTGTTGTTTACTTTCAGGAAAACTTATGCAAGGTTTTGTTTTTGGTTTCAGGTCTATCAATCAAGTATGGTAAACGTTCAGAATTTGAACAGGGCTTTCCCAAATTAATATAATGGGACCCAATGATTAGTGACTTGGTTGAACATAGGTAAATATTATCCCAGTAGTTGTTTATCTCCAAAAATACTTAAGTAAGTATTTTCTTTGTTTGTTTCAGGTCTATTCAAGTTTGTTTAGTGTTTCTTATCCTCGGATATTGATGAAATGATACTTCATCTGCAATTCTGACAAAAGGAGGACCTTGGCCACAAACTCGTGGACCATAACATCTTGGATACTGGACCGAAGGATCGTGGACCCTAGGACCGCCTCCCACCCTCCGGACATCCGACGCTGGATAGATAAAGGTTTCGGTGATCCCTTCTTAAGGTCTAGCCGACGCCTCAAAGTAAGTCGCTAATGAAATTGTTTCAAATAGACCTGAGTGGCAAGTTTTATTCTAATTTTTATATTTATTTTTTTATTATTTGGGGCATATTTTGGATACAGGGTCCAATCTATAATAAGTCTTTAAGTATTCCGGACATAAAATTAAGTTTTCTGCCTTTTAATACTAATACTTTTTAAATTTAAAGTATCTTGAAAGTTGAAAGAATGTAAAATATTTAAGTAATTTTGAGAAGACATATTGATATCTAAAATGATAAAACCAAACTACTGAAAGTTTTTCTTATTTTTTTTATTTAAATGCATTTTTGTTGGAAATCAATGATAGATTTTTCAAAATATTACGTTAATCTAACTGCTTCTATTTTAATTTAATACATTGGCCAATTTATTATCAGCTGATTAAAAACTCAAGTGAACGTAAATTTCAAATAAATATTAATTTAACTACTGTAAAGTCAAAAATGTTAGGTTTGCCCTCATTTTTGCCCGGCGCTCCTCTTCCCTAGATTGGACCCTGTAAGTGGGTTGGCCCCCTAAGATAAATTACAAACGGTAATTTAGTATATTAGGGGGATCCACTGTCGTTCCATTATCATTGGGCTCTAGGGACACCGACCGATCCAGGTAACGGCACCTGTTTGACGTCACTTTCTAGTTTGGGTTTTATGATGAGTAACTGC
This sequence comes from Agrilus mali, assembly GCA_029378335.1. NCBI lineage: Eukaryota > Metazoa > Arthropoda > Insecta > Coleoptera > Buprestidae > Agrilus > Agrilus mali. Next base: position 151,047 of record CM055657.1, on the reverse strand, counting down.
TGCTTAGTTTCTTTATTACTCCACTCGTTATTATATTATATAAATCGTTGTTGATTTTTTATTAGTATTGTGATAGGGTCGAAGATGGAGAACATTTATTACAATTACAACAATTAAATTAAAGCGGTTTGTCCACGCTTTCGTTGGGGCGTTGTGTCCACATACCTATGCATAATGCATCACACACACTATGTACAAATTATACCATTTTTTATATGTTTTTTATGTGTATGTATACTTGCCATTCGCTGGGTCTATTTGATATTTATTTTCAGCTGGTGTATTATTTTATATTAATCAAGATATCCAGTGCTATGGAAGTGTTCGGATTAACTATATCGCATCATATTCGTATGGCAGCTCGTGATCGGTTCAAAGTTGGCGCCAAATTATAAAAGAAATAATTGAAAGCAATAAGGTTTTCTTAACTTTAAAATTATGTATTTGCAATTGCTAATACCTATTTCAATAACAAAGAATGGTATTTGTTAATTCAATAATTAATTGAAACTTTTCATTGATTAATTTAAAATTTGAGTTTTCTATTATTTTGTATTTCTTTTTATCAGTTAATTATTGTTATTAAAATAAGACAATTGTTGGAACGCATATAAATAATACTTACCGTAAATTTTTACATTTAAATTTGAAGGTACGATTCATAATTACAATTTTTAGTGGATTAGACATAAAAAGTAATTTTCATTATGCAATTGCTTTCAATACATTTCTTCATATATAAATACAATTGCCCACGAAACTTTAATGGGATATCGTCTTAATCAACTCGAATTTCCGCTACTGCTATCACGTTCACACTCTTACACAACACTATTTAAATTTTATTTTTCGACTTACATTTACAAAAGTAATTTATTTTTATATTTGTGTAATTTATCAGAATATCTGAACATTTATTAGAGTTAAAAAACTAATTTGAAATTTAATTATTAATGTAAGTCATTTTAAAAATTCAATTTTATTTACCTAATACAACAAAGAAAACGTTACACTTACAATTTTCAGAATAATTACCCATATTAAAAAACTAATTTGAAATTTGTTATTAATCTTTAAAGTCGTTTTTAAAATTCACACTAAAAATTAGTCACTTTAAAGTAAAGATTACTTACAATTTTACACAATATTACTTCAGAAGGAAACCATCAACAATTAAACAGGTAAAGGTCACAATATATTTGTATTATTTATTAACCTTTTCTAATCTGTCTTTTTAATTTTTTTTCAGCCTTTAACAGTAAGTAAAATACTAAAATCCGATATAATTCAACAAAATCACTTTTTGAATCAATTGCTGACATTACTTCCTTTTTTCTTTTTCAGCTTTCCATGGAGCATTGGCCATTGTCCTTTTCCTTTTTTCCCTTCTCTCTTCAGAAGAGAAAAAATATTTGTTAATTACACACAACACACCACAACAATGTAGATACACACAAAAGTCGATAGGTTTCAATTTCTATATCCATTTTAAGTTGTTGTCATCGTTGTCGTGTTTGATTTACTACATATTATTATTATTATATATATTTCTGCTTAATTACTGAAACTCCATCAATACTTTTGATTCTGTATTGAATCTCAATCTCCATTCTCCATCATCTTCATTATTCAAAAACAATAGCTGTCGTGCGCCTGTTTTCTGTTGTCCCAAATTGTTAATTATTCCTCTCATGTTGATTAGTAAATATATGATGGGTGGTACCATATTATGGGGCAACAGTCCTCTCAATCTTATACGATTATTGATTCTATTTTAAGGGGTTAATATTCCACAATCTACAGTCCACGTTCCAGGTTCTACATTCACATATTATAGTGCGCCATACACAATTAGGTACTAATAACAGTTATATTAAGTTTACTATTATTACCATAATTAAAATAGTTTTTTTCGCAATAACAGAACACGGTTTACAGTACCATGCGAACCGGGAGTGATTATTTGCGGTTACTTTTCGTTTGCGGATTTAAAATTTAAATTAATAAATAATCAGTGTTAGCATACATATAAAATAGAACAACTACTAGTCTTTGTATATTTACACAATTATCTCTACATACATACATATATGTATGTTACTGCCCTTTTGATTATTATCTCTACCTTCAATATTTGATTCTCAATTTGAGTTTTGAACCATTTAACGATTTGATTCATCGTGGGATTCCCCATCATGTCATCATCATTATATTGTTCTAGGATTTAATGTTAAATAATAAGGCTATGTTTCAGAGATATTGTAATATATTTACATCGTAAGGTATTTAATTTTTTTAATTGTGTGGATAAAAAACTAGAAATGATCGACGATCTGAAATATAAAGTATTGGAGAAATAGGAGTAAATAAAGATGGGCAAAAGAAGATCATTATTATTATGTTACTATTTGCAAGTAATTTTAGAGAAATACAAAAATCTGTTCAGCCCAAGAAAGAATGGAGAAAACTAATTGATATTTGAAGAAGAGTATTGTCATTCTATGGAGCTAATAAATTAATTGTTTGGAAACAAGATAAACAATATATACATACAGGTAAACAAAGGTATTAATAACGTATAGTATTTAATTAGATGTTACTTAGAGGTATATACCTAGTTAAAAAGGTTGCGTACAATATCAAAATCATTTACATGAACAGGTTCGTACAATCATGTCCCTATATTTCTTAATAACGATATTATACGAGGAATCGTAGAACATGAGTGTCAAAAAATCAAGTTGGTCTGGAACGCAGTGTACATGTTCCAATATACGTAATCTACTAAGCAATTTTACATAATTTATAAAATTGGGGGATCCTAATGAGCAAGTGCCAGAACAAATGTTTGCCATAAAGCCACGAGGTTTTATAATAAAATTATTCCATCCTATCTCTTCAAAATTTATAAAAAGTGGTTTTTTGTTGCATGAATTTCCATTCGTTTCGATGATATTATTTTCAGTGTTTTTCGTCTTAATGCTGGTAACTTCTAAAACATTCAAAATATGTAGCACTTATTTTTCAATAATACTCATTGGTACTCACCTTTTCGATTATTACTTCTAAAGTAACAAATTAAGAAAGGGTTTAAATGTCTTAATTGCTTGTCACTTGTCGTTAGTGGTAATAATTTTGTGTCGTCGTTTATATCACTAACTGTGATAAGTAATCCAAGATTAGGCGCTCCTCTTAGCCAATTTATAACAGCTTGTTTCATTTTAAAAATCTAAAATAAGATAACGTATACATACATAGGTATTGTTAATTTTCCAAAAGTTTTATTATTTACCTGATTGCTCGTTTTTATAACATTAGCATAGGATACTGTGAGTAGTTGATGTTGATCAGCATTAATGGTATTGTTGAAATCAATATTAACATTGGGAAGGATTTGGTAGAGCCTGATTATTATATCTCGATAAAAACCGCTTGTACCATTTACAAAATAATTACTACAAATGATAATTATCAAATTTAAGGCTATTGTGTACTGTGTACATGCAAAATTTGAGCCTGCTGTTATAACAGGAACTCCTCAAAACTTGTTTGTGAGATTTGTAGCAAACAGACAAAAAGTAAAAAAGAATATTAACCTTGCTATGACAAGTTCAGAATCCACAATTTCCTCATAAGTATTTACGTTGGTTACATTAAAGAAGAGTATTTCTTCTCTCGTATGTTTTGTGCCATAAAAACACCTTATTGTCTCTGATTTTTTTGTAAGTTGCACTTTATCATTATCCATAGCGTCAAATAGTTCCATCATTAAAGGAGGAACAGGTTCTTTTTTTCCTTCCAACTTTACATTCCATTCTTTGTCCAAATAAATTTCGTTTTTTAACTGTACGAAAAAATAAGCAGATAAACAAAACGTTAAGATATGTAATTATTTTTTACCTACTTTTCTTTTCACTTGACGATCAGTAGAAGGGAAGACCTTGTTATTAATATGTGTGGTGACACGATTCGAAGTAGTGTTATATTTAAATTCAGGATTTAGTATATTTAGAAAATCGAAATTTTCTCCCTTTGAAATATTTTGCGCGTCAACACAATAATGTAAAACGCAATAAAAAATAATTAAATAAAACATTGTGATTTTTGATGCTGTGTAGTCAGTCACCAGACAAAAGTCTACTAAATATCACACAAGAAATAGACATTTAAATAATGAAAATTTAAAAAGGATGTACATAATTAAAAACCTACACGTGCCAGTTATCTTGATCGAAATTTTAGGGCATGTCCAATTATCTTATTAATGTAACATCCACATTTTATAAATCTTGATAAATATTTAAACATATTTGAGAAGGTGTAATATATTCGGGCATTCAAAAATATATTATTATTTCATAAGGCCGACAAAATTGAGGAAGGTGAACTACTAGAATTAGAGTCCAACAAAATTTCATCAATAATATTTTGGAATATCTTAACACAAAAAACAATATAAACGGGTTTATATATATATATATATTATCCATTAACATTTCAAGAAAGAAAAAGATAATTTAATATGACGAATCGTTTTTATTATTCGAGTTAAAGAGCACCCTTCAAATTAGGATGCTTTTATTTTTACACTTACATACATACATACATACAATAGTAAAAATAAAATACTATGATTGTTCGACTAGGGCATCGCATATGTACCGTTAGGTGCAAATTTTTTTTGGATGTAACTGTACATATAAACATTAGATTCATTCGTATGGTATAAATACACTATTATGATGGTAGTACAATACCTAACAATAAGTACCATACGTACAATGTAACAACAAACACGTAAGGGAGGGAATGAGGGGGTTCGAGAGGAGGGGGAGGGCTACGTCTGTGTTTTAGTTCTCTGGAACACTTCAATTTTACCATATTCACCACCTCATGTACGTATTACACATTGTGGTAGGCATAGGCAGTTTTCTTTACTCATCACCCACTGTTCGTTTAATTATAAACTTATCTATCATTAATCATCGACATTATTTCTTTGCTCGTGATGTTTTGGACATCTTCCAAGATTGTGCTGATAGCTTCCATATTCACAAGCAGGTGTTCCACACTCTCTGTATTTGATACATCTGAAACAGACAGAAAGAAAAATAAATAAAGAGGAGCCAATTATAATTGCACGACCATATTTGGTTGGCCGTCTAAAAAGTTTTCATTTTTCACTCACCGTCTGTCCTTCAACGAAAAGTGTTCGTTTCCTTGTTTCATTCGTAAACAATCTACATTTCCTTCGTAACAATCACAATGGCACCTCAAATAATAACGCTGCAAACGTGGTTTATATTCGGCAGGACATTTACACCTGAAAAAAAAGTAACACCATAAAATTTACTTTCTTAGTAGGTAATGTTTATTTTATATTCAGTACCCCTTTGTATTTTCTGTTGGTGTTAATTTGGTGGAACGTATTATTGAAAAACCTGAATCTCTTGGCATGTCACCCTGTCCGAGTTCAGAATTTGGTCTGCTTTTAACGGTAGCGTTGGCCCTGTCCAAACAGGCACATTCTGTATGATTGTAAAAGGACAATTTTCCTACTTTGGTGCCTTCGACTCCAACAGTTTTAATCTTGAAAAAAAAAAAACACAATTAGGTAGATGAAACAAAATAGATTATATATTTACAAAAAACTGTATGTTTATTTGATAAAATTTTCGTTGGTTTAAAGATGAAAGGAAACATTAAAGTCAAAACAATTGTCGAGTACCTACAAATCAAACAATAGTTTTAATTAGACTTCCGGCAGGCAGGCAGACAGACACACGCCCGCCTGAAGTTTTGTGGTAACAAACAAACTCTTCTGTTTGATTAAGACAAACGTATTTGTAATGTATGTATGAATGAATGGACAAAATGTTAGTCATTTAACGTTGCTAATTTTATACCTACTACTATTGTTAGTATTATTGTGGCGGTTATTGAAACTTTTCTGTTTATAATAAATAAGCGGTAGCCCAACTAAAATAAACCATTTACATAAGATTGATTCTATTTATAGATAACTAACTTACTACAGACTGTATTGTGTATGTATTATAGTAGAATAAAATTACGAGCCTATTTACGATCATCCCCCAACACACAATCGAAACTATAAACGACATTTTCTGGAATTGTCAATTGTTATTAACCCCCTTGTATTATGCAAGTGTGATTCATGTTTAGTTTAGGGAAGCTGAGTCATTCAGAATATATGTATACCTACCAAGTATCGTATAGGGGCTTTTGAAGAAATTAATTGTCCTATTTTATTATATAGGGACTTAATTAACAATTTCGTCAGGGAATGTAATACATTATATTATCCCAAAAAAAAAAGTTCAATCAACTCGGTACAAATGACTTGGCATTCCAGACTTGAGGCGTAAGCAAATTAGCACACTGACTCATCTTCATTTACAGCCTTCAGGGAAGCATAAATATGTATCTATGTATTACTGAACTGGCTGATCAATTAACATCGTTTTTGATGTAGAATTTCTTCAGAAATTGGTCACTGAAAGGACCTAACTTACAATTAATATATTTTTCAAGAGTTCCACCTGTTATTTCAGTTTTGGCTATCAACGACGAAAAACCTTTGCTTTAAATTATTCAAAAGGGATTATTTAATTTATTCTCTTATTAGTCCAAAAAAAAAAACAATTCCCTTATAGGATGGCTCGTATATAAGTCTGTCCCTCTGTGACAGCTCACTTGCTCAGAATCTACTTACTATTTATTGGTACACATATCAAATATATTTTTTAATTACTTTAAAACAGATAGTTTTAAATTTATTTAAAAAAATAGACAAAAATTGACCAATCTTACTAGCCCTACGTCACCATACATAATAATCGAATGACAACATTTCTATAGCAATCTTTCTACATGATAATGAATGAAAAATTAATGTAAATAATATATTTATTTTAATGCATAATGATCCGGACTCTTTCTGATGTTTCTTTAGCGAAACGTCTGGATGACTATGCAATAATGTAAGTAAATCCCTACAATTTGTCATACGTACTGATTAATTGGATTTCTTATTAATAGGTTTAATAAAACCAAACTTTGTTAATACATATTATTGTGCATTTACATTGAACACAAGATATACAGGGTTTTTCAAGTTGATGGGCTATTAGAAGTATATGAATTAGTAGAAGGAATTCAATTCTGAAACTTGGGCTCATTTGGTTATTGTTTATGCCGCTTCTTTTAAAAATATTTTCAAGTTCGATTTACATCCGGTTATACCGGAAGTCGATACCAACTTTCTTATTTTAAATGGAATGGTATATTTTTCACGCTGAATTCGAATAAAACGTGTAATTCTAAGGTAAGTTTGATAACAAACTTGTACACCTATGACGATCGGTTTCTGAGTTAATTTAATTTATAGAAAAAAAATCGCTACCGCAACCCAAATTATAAAAAATCATAACTTCCACAAAATACGACTTAGAGTGTTGAAATTTTTACTAGTAATAGCTGAATATTAGTGCTAACGCCTTGACAAAATTGAATTAAATAATTTATACAGGGCGTTCAAAATAAAATTCTAAAATTGAAAAACTTCAAACACGAATTACTTCGTTTTTTCAAATGGCACCTACTATTTTTTATTTTTTCAATCGATTCCTTTTTTTGTCCTCTTTCGATCCATATGGATACTTCATATTTTATTTGAAAATTTTGGAATAATTTTGAATTATTACTTAAAATAGGAAGTATCCATATAGATCGAAAGAGAATAAGAAAAGGAATCGATTGAAAAAATAAAAAATAGTAGGTGCCATTTGAAAAAACGAGGTAATTCATGTTTGAAGTTTTTCAATTTTAGAATTTTATTTTGAACGCCCTGTATAAATTATTTAATTCAATTTTTACAAGGCGTTAGCACTAATATTCAGCTATTACTAGTAAAAATTTCAACACTCTAAGTCGTATTTTGTGGAAGTTATGATTTTTTATAATTTGGATTGCGGTAGCGCGATTTTTTTTCTATAAATTAAATTAACTCAGAAACCGATCGTCACAGAGGTGTAGGTACAAGTTGGTTATCAAACTTACCTTAGAATTACACGTTTTATTCGAATTCAGCGTAAAAAATATACCATTCCATTTAAAATAACAAAGTTGGTATCGACTTCCGTTATAACCGGATGTAAATCGAACTTGAAAATATTTTTAAAAGAAGCGGCATAAACAATAACCAAATGAGCCCAAGTTTCAGAATTGAATTCCTTCTACGTACTAATTCATATACTTCTAATAGCCCATCAACTTGAAAAACCCTGTATATTATGTATAAATGGTTTTGCGTGCCCTGTGCCCATGCCCGCCATCAACGTCGTATGCAAGCAAGAGGTACGTACCTATCATTAGTGAAGACGAAGCATGGGTGGGCCAACAATGATGATGAATATGTATAATCAGATTCAATTGTTCTTCTTCCCTTTCGGGCATACGACGACAAAGATAATTAACTCTACATTTGATCAGAATAACTCTTTTTTTTTTGTTTTTAATTTTATTGCCTTCAAAAAATGTGTTGTCTTTACATGGTGTTACGAAATGTGGCCCGTCTACCTAAAAGCATTTAATGCCAACTTTTCACAAAATAAACGAACGAAGACTGCCGATTATTTATATACAGTTTACAACCAGAAATTTGGGTCACATGTGTAATTGCCGAATGGGGCAACGCACCCTGTCTAGTGAAATGACTTAAATACATAGTTTACAACATTGGTCATGTGATGTGGTGATAGATATTTATAAAAAGAACGCGAAACTAATACCAATTTCAATAATGCAAAAAAAAATATAACTTTTATTGTTACCTATACGATTTCTTCGAATATAAAAGTAGATAATGTTGTTAATATAAATAGTAGGTACTCACTCATTTGTTTTTTCTATGTCTTTCACCCAATGATCGCTAAGTTTTAATGTTTAATTTCACAGTAAACAAAATGTAGTATGTTTGTTTACCTTATTAATAAACCAGTTTTGCAATTACCCAACGAAATTGCAAATTATCAGTCTCATCGTACGACAACTTGATGAAAAACTTGTTGGTTGTTTTTTTTTTTAATTACCACATCGACATTACCGATTGTTGTCTCTTTCACAGTGGTTACGATTTTATTACATAAACGTTAAATTATTCAAATTACCAATTATATTAACGGAAACTAACATTAATACGTACTCGTACAATACAATACAATACGGTTCACATGTTCTGTTCGTTAAGATGCAAGTGGTAAGCAGTAAACGTTTAATTACTATTAAGGCTTCTTAACGATACAATAAACATGTTTAATGTTAAGGAATGGCCAACCAAATCACACTTGAATTTTCTAAATTTATATGTACCTACGTAAGTACATGTGTGGTGTAAGGGAACCGTTATTCGTACTTATTAAAAAAACTCATTAATAAAATTAAATAAAGTGAAAGTAGTAAAGTACTGAAATTGACACACGAACATAGGTATGTACTTACAAAAAAATACAATTCCACTATCTCTTGGCTCTTCACGCCGCAAATCTGATGATTTTCGCAACATCCTGTATCTTCCGCACACCTGTAAAGTTTCGTGCATCTGGGGGTGTACGTTTTCCGACTGTCAGGGTGGACGTCTTGGACGGAAATTATTTTTGCATACGGCACCCTGCACTTGCTTTCGTAAAATATTTTTCTGACGTGCTGCAGGGCTATCGTTCGGTTTATTTCGCCCACTGAAACAATAAAAATAAGTATCTATAAGTGGTATTTTATGCTAGATTGGTTGCAATCTTTCATTCGGACAAACGTCCAATTTTAATGGTTAAGGTTCGTCCTATTTTAAGTAAAATATTCACTTGGAAACCATTTCGAAGTTATGTTTAAACAGGAACAGAAGTCGGATTGCAACAGAAACTCGATTGGCATTCGAATGCTATACTTAGGTGTATTTTAAACTAAACATAACTAAAGTTGGAATAGTAGTCCTCACCTATAGCTTTGTAATCCACAAAAAATTGTACATACTTTGGTACAATACTAATTGTAAATTAATTCAAAATAGTTCAAATTATAAATTATTTCCTATTCTCGCCATTAATTTTTGCTTGTAAAAGTCTATTTATGTCTATTTAGATGTTACACTACGTAATGGGTGGCGTTCAGATGTGTTCTTGTCGCAATAAATCAACGTACATTATTGTTTTGTCTATTTACTTACATAGTTTATTGAATTGTTGCCAAATTTTCGTGGGCGCACAGTACAGGAAATGAAATTAAATCAAAAAATACATACAGGTTGCGAATGCGAGCACTTTGGCATATATCAAAGTGTTGCCCCTTCCTATACATGTTTTTGTTTTCATACTTGTAGGCGTGTTTTCGCGTAACTGCCAATAGCAGCGAACAGTCGGTGTGCGTGCGCAGTCCTCCCGCCCATACTGTTTACTCTTATTGGTGACAGTGGCACGTTCTGATTGAATGCCAAGAACCACATTTTCGCATATTGTATCTAATAATAAGTGAAATGTACTTAACATACAATAGTAATCGTACTTACGATTGTTTGAATTTTCAAGAAGTTGTCTTCGAGCGGTCTCAACACCCTGTCGCGAACCAAACGTATCCCATTTGAACTGTGTAAAAGGTGAATTTTGAGATTGCGATTGGGAACGTTGGGGAGCTTCTTCTGCCTGCCAACTTCCATAATCTTCATTGCTATTATTATTATCCTCTAATTCTTCATCTTCGTCATCGAAGTCGTTTTCATTATCTACCTCCTCTTTTTCTTCCTGGAAAAGGAGATACAACTTACTATGTAGTTTATTCACAGTTATACAGAAATAGTACATATCTACGTATTCGTATTAACAAATTACAGATATAATCGAGTGAATAAATAGATACCACCAGGAACAATAAACCGATTTAAATAATTCAAGTTAGTGTGACAGATTAAAATCGTTTATGTAGGTACGTCTGTGGAATACAACACTGTGATTTATTGTATATATTTAGTCTTGGGTATAAACATTATTAATGCAGTATTTGATGAATTTTAAGAAGTACACACTTGAAAAGTTTGCGGTCTAGGTCTCTTGGCCGGCTAGTTAAAGCAGATGCCTATTAATTACTGTTCTATAATTAAACGTATGGACGTTATCGTAGTTATTTTATTTCAAACTGAAACGGTCGAGTTAGCTCTCTTGAAACGCACTTATCGCCAAATTGTGACGAAATTTACAAAGTGAAGACGTTTTGGGACGAGAATTACATTTAACAAGGTTTCATTTTTAGGAAAAATTGAAAAAAAAAAAGTGATCAATATTAAGAAGGTATGCAACTCAACATAAAGATGATGCATAACTAACCGTTTGAAATTCGTAGATGTTATGAATATTTTAGGGTCACTTTTAGAGGGCAAGTTGAAAAATTAAAAAAAGAAAATTTAGCAAAATGCACTGCGTGACGTATCAGATGAAATTAAAAAACCTATAAGAAGTCTATGATCTTAATGTAAGGGTTTAAATTACTTATTTTAATGCATAAAAATCCGGACTCTTGCTGATGTTTCTTCACGAAATCGTCCGGATAACTATGCAATTAATTATTTAAACTCCTAATATTATTACTACACCTCCTTAATTAGTCGGAAAAACATTTAGAAAATAATTACTTTTAATTCGAAGGTACGATGCTATGGGTATACACCTCCCTTAAGCAAAAGTTGTTGGTGGGTCTAAAGGGTGGATTTACACAATACAATACAAAATAAAAATCAAAGCTACCGAGAATATGAAATACAGATATAAAATAAATTCAAATCTTCGAAAGGTTTTTAAAGTCACGCATCGTGTTGGTCGATAATGCCTTCGCGTGATACGGAAGTCAGGTTTCATTATTGTCAACGACATCGGCATCCATTGGTAGAAAGAGAAGAAGAGGATCGAATATAAGTCGTCTTAACTCTTAACGAACGATTAGTTAGTGAACAAACGTTAACACACATACGTACCTACCTATAAATTGTTCAGTCAAAGATTAAGCGATTTTATACGTAAGAAGTAGAAGAATGTTGTATATATATGTACATATGTAGGTACGTAGAATAATTGCAAACAGTCTGTCTGTCACCTGCGTTAGCTCGTACGCGCAGTAGAACCTACAATCGTGGGAAATAACAACTGGTTTCTGTCGAATACCATTTTTGAAATAAAAATGATATAAATATCGATAAATTTATTATAGTTTAGGTAGGATATTCTGTCGTCAAAATGAAGCAAGAAACTTTTCGAAAATTAAATTCATGAATACCTGCAGATAGTAGAATTTATATCTACATAAATAATGAATTTTTTGGCCTTTTAATATTTAAAATTTAAAATAAGCGCATCAGTGTTTTTCTCAATCGAAGAAGATGTGAATTAAGCACTTTTTAAGGTCAGTTGTAATTTATTTGTCTTCTTTTTTGCAATATTCATAGATTTTATTTTATCTAAAAAAATTAACATAATATAACGTAACTGAATAAAACCGACCTCGTAAAAAGGTAATAGGTATATATTTTAATAGTAGTGACGTTAACTGCTATGAATTTTTAACCTGTACCAAAAAAAAAATTAACTATGTAGCTAGTCTAGTTTAATGTGGAATTAAAAAAATTGTTTTTGTCTAGTTGCACAGGTACTCTGGTACTAGCTGTGACTGTTTTTCTTTATATTTAACATCGAAACTGCCGCTTATCAGTCGGTAGCTTATCTACTAAACAATAAAACAAGACTTTCGGATTTATTACATTACAACAAACTAACTCGGAAGAGCAACGACCATCTATCTATCTATCTATCTGATTCACGACCGACCAACCAACCAATGCAAAACGAGTATTACACCACTGGTAATTTTCACACGTCTGTTGTTTCATCACACAAAAAGTGATCCACTATATATAGGGTGTCTAATACACGTGAGAAGGAGGCCTTGGTTTTTTTTCTCTTAGTGAATTGCAATTAAATCGACTTATGTACATATTTTGATCCCAGAAAGTAGGTAGGTATACAGAGTTTTTCAAGTTGATGGGCTATTAGAAGTACATATGTGAATTAGTAGAAGGAATTCAATTCTGAAACTTGGGCTCATTTGGTTATTGTTTATGCCGCTTTTTTTAAAAATATTTTCAAGTTCGATTTACATCCGGTTATACCGGAAGTCGAATGGTATATTTTTTACGCTGAATTCGAATAAAACGTGTAATTCTAAGGTAAGTTTGATAACCAACTTGTACCTACACCTCTGTGACGATCGGTTTCTGAGTTAATTTAATTTATAGAAAAAAAATCGCGCTACCGCAACCCAAATTATAAAAAATCATAACTTCCACAAAATACGACTTAGAGTGTTGAAATTTTTACTAGTAATAGCTGAATATTAGTGCTAAAGCCTTGACAAAATTGAATTAAATAATTTATACAGGGCGTTCAAAATAAAATTCTAAAATTGAAAAACTTCAAACACGAATTACTTCCTTTTTTCAAATGGCACCTAATCTTTTTTATTTTTTCAATCGATTCCTTTTTTTATCCTCTTTCGATCCATATGGATACTTCCTATTTTATTTGAAAATTTTGGAATAATTTTGAATTATTCCTTAAAATAGGAAGTATCCATATAGATCGAAAGAGGATAAAAAAAGGAATCGATCGAAAAAATAAAAAATAGTAGGTGCCATTTGAAAAAACGAAGTAATTCGTGTTTGAAGTTTTTCAATTTTAGAATTTTATTTTGAACGCCCTGTATAAATTATTTAATTCAATTTTTACAAGGCGTTAGCACTAATATTCAGCTATTACTAGTAAAAATTTCAACACTCTAAGTCGTATTTTGTGGAAGTTATGATTTTTTATAATTTGGGTTGCGGTAGCGCGATTTTTTTTCTATAAATTAAATTAACTCAGAAACCGATCGTCATAGGTGTACAAGTTGGTTATCAAACTTACCTTAGAATTACACGTTTTATTCGAATTCAGTTTAAAAAATATACCATTCCATTTAAAATAACGAAGTTGGTATCGACTTCCGGTATAACCGGATGTAAATCGAACTTGAAAATATTTTTAAAAGAAGCGGCATAAACAATAACCAAATGAGCCCAAGTTTCAGAATTGAATTCCTTCTACTAATTCAAATACTTCTAATAGCACTTCAACTTGAAAAACCCTGTATATAGGGTGACTATATACAAAATTGTTTCATTTACCTACCTGCAAGTGAGAAGGTGGCGTTGGTTTTTTTTCTTAGTTGGGTTTAATTGATCACAGAAAGTACGTAGGTATGTACAGACACCCTGTATATAAAAACATAAAAAGTTTAGGGACCAACTAATGTTGCTGCTAAAATAATCAATTTTTCTAATCGAAACTCAACTATCTACGGCCAAGTTTTCTCTACATGAAAAATCAAAACTTCGAAATACAAGTTAATTCAGATTTCTGTTAATACCTAGATGGATTTTTTGAATAATATTCTTCTTTTATTGAACATGACATTCAAACTATTGTACTTACTTAGTTAGTTTATTGATTTAATGGTTGTTTGTTGTACAAGAACTTATGGTATCTTAATTGGCGTAATTTAAAATAAGAAAATTCGAACAGATCTTATTTGACTTGGCCCAGTTTAATGTTAGGTTTTTCCTTCTTTAATAACTCCTATTACAATTAAAAACGCTTCAAAGAGTTGGGTTGTAAGAGCAGCACGGCCATGTGGCTCTTTGAATAACGATTTATAACGTCGTCATTTTAATTTTGGAGGCAGTTAATTAAATCGGGGCAAATGGCAAATGTATAATTCTTATCCTTTTTATCGTATCAATACGGAGTACAGCTCTTCATATCTGTCTGTATGTATGTATGTATGTATTTAAACCATTTAATATTCGTCATGATATAAACCAATTGTTCAGATTAGTCGTTCGTTATACATTTGTCTAATTAATAATTTGGCCATTTCATTGCATACGTATCTATTTATTATAAATTCCAAAGTAGAATTCATTCACTGATTAAATTATCTAAATTTAATTAAATTAAACGTTTATGCTAAACAATATATTTGGTAAGGTATGGAATTCTCGGCTACTACTACTGTAGGTATTTTATTGCATAATGATCCGGACTCTTGCTGTTGTTTCTTCAACGAAACGTGTCCGGATTAGTATGCATTAAAATAAATAAATTATTTATTTATCTAATAGTTAAATTCTAACGTCCAATTCACCCCCTGATTAAATAATAATTGGGCACTAACAAAAATATTTTTGAGAACGTTTTTTTTTTTTTTAATTTGTTTTTATAAACGTTATAATGATCATTTTAATGCATAAACGTCCGTACTCTAGCTGACGTTTTTTCAACGGAACGTGCCCGGATGACTATGCATTAAAATAAAATTTGCTATTATTATATCTATTAATTAATTCTAAATTCCAATTATCTATCTCTGTATTCATGGTGTAAAGCCCACGATCATTCAACTAATAATAGAATATGGACACAAATTGCTTAAAAATATTTCTGTAGCAGCTACACAAAGAAGGTCATATCGTCGATTGACCTACAACTACACGGATGACCCGACTTGCTATTTCAGTCATTCATTCACCGAATATTTCTTTTATATTTCGATTCGTACAATTTATTATCTGATTGAAATGATTAATAACATTCGTTCGTTGTCCGAAGAATTGATGAGTAATCAACAAAACATATCTTTAGGTTAGGTGATTGGTGATTACATTTCCTACTATGTAGGTATGTATTTCATAAACCAGTATCTATGAATGAGGAAGTGTTGAACTTAACTAATGTACGAGATAGCCATAGTAACTAAAATTGCAAGTTTTGTTTGGTACACGTTTGTACACAATTTACAAAGAAACCTGTTTCGAATAGATATTTTAGTGACATTCAGGTGCGCATTAGTGACGCGATTTTTTCCAGGGTTTAAGGCGAACAATAAATCACCTGACAACGTTATCTTTTTGCAGGAACACGGTATTTTGCATTCCTCATTACGACGTTAAAATAATAATAAAACGTTTCGATTGTCAGGAGCACTGGTAGGAATAAAAAATAAAATAAAAGGGTCATCGAACTTTGGATGCAAAATGCACGTAAGGGGTGTACGTTGGGTTGCATATTTTAATATTGATACCTTAGTTGTCCCTACCCCACCTTTTTAATTAACATTACGTTTTCATAGAGATACATAATAATATGTATTTAAATATTTTTTTCTTAAATCTGGTATAAATAATAATAACTATAATTTGTTTACCACGAGTAACAATTTTTGTACCTAATAAAAAATGTTAAGCTTGTGAAAGCCAATAAGTACTGATGTTATCATCTCCCGTTTAATAACTCATTCATTATGTATTTAATAATAATTATACGATTAATAAGTATTCTTTTAATAGATAGTTGTAATGTATATTTCTGCACCTTATAATTAATCGGTATATAGTTGTATTAATTTATGAGGGTCGGAGCGGGCGGGGCCTTTAATTACATCATTTTTTTAACTTCGTTTTCATACGATTGCCGCCAGCCATCGGAATTAAATATCTTGTAAACAACTTAATAAACTGAATTAAATTAAAATAATCGTAGGCTTGCGAAAATAAAAGTCCATTCATTTATAATTAGGTATTGAGCTATTTTTAAATTAAATGCAACGACAGTAACAGTAAATTATAGCAAATATTTTGTTAGATTAACTGCAATTGTTTTATTACACAGATTAGCTGCAATTGTTTAAAGTTTTGTGCTTCCTCCAAGTGCAAACAAAAGAAAATTATTTTTTTTTTAATGTTTATTAATTATCTGTACATATAGGAGAATTGCATGTAGGTAATCTAATGTTGTTTACACTGAAAGGTGACCAAAAGTTAACAACTTAATATTAAACAGATTCATAAAGTGAAAAGCGTGTAGATGTGCGTGCAAATTGCGTCGAGTGTCAAATTGTTGTTTATTTTCAATAATACATATAGGTGCACGTGTCTTTTGTTTGCACAGATGAAACGGTTTGCCATTGTAAAAACCAATTACTAATTACAATATGATCATTTCTCACCTTCCATTTTAAGTTTGTTTATGCAAATTTAAGTATTGACGATTGACAGACGACCTCCTTTCCTTTTCAGTGGAGAATTTCGTTTTTACTTTCGGAACTATTCAAATAGTGTGCAGATAATTATAATTATCGATAAACAATAGCAATAGTAACAATAACAAGGGCCCACTTCCTTATTAAAGAGAACGAACAAACTAAAATATATTATCATATTTTAGTTAAAGTTTTCTACATACCATATTGTATATTGGATAATTATGTAGTTAATTAAGTATCCTTAGAGGTGTTCAAACAACAAGGAAGTCTAAAAAATTTGGTAACAAATTAGCGACAATTAAATGGTTGGTTGTATTGTTTTGCCAATTCGTACACAACAAATGTGTTAGTTTATAATTGCGTAACCGTCGGTTGTCTTTTTGTCCTAATTTTTAACATCCTTTTAGTACTAAATACAAACAATCATCATATGTAGATAGATACATCTGGGTAAGTGACATGGGAATGGTCAAAATTACCACCACACATATACACCAACCATACCATCCATTCATCCATCAGTGCTTCATTTGGTCATACGTTATTAATAGATAAAATACATTATACTTGTAGGAGTATTAGTACATAGTTATTTATGCATGCATGCATACATACATACATACACGCCGCCGCTTATTATGCACGATGTGGTTGAAATAGAAAATTGAGACCAATTTAAATTTAGAACGACAAACCAAACATTTTCAAAAATACGTACCTATACATAATTTGCGGCGCGGCACGTTTGTTAACGTACTATTGCTAATGCGTATCTTTATCGATTAATTTATTTTATGTACTTATAGGTATTGCAAATTAATTTGATTGATTTGATACAACAATCAACTGACTCCTTAAACCTGCATTTTTAAAATAAATAAGCAATTCCAGAATGAATGACTTAATAGTCGAGGTATGTATTATGCTCGTGCTCATTTAAATATTTATTATCTTCTTATACCTACCTACCCTACCTACTTACCTCTACCTTGTAAAGACTCAAGTCAACAAACAACAACAACCCATCATATTGTCAGGATGATAAGCCAGGTATATTAAAAGTTTTACTTTTTGAACAAGTTCCCCATAATCTGAAGGAAAACAATCAATCAAATGGCTAATAAATAATATTGATTTAGTTTTTTTTATTGTGCATGTTTTATAAAAAAAATAAGAAAGCAATTTTTCGAATTAATCAATTAATTAATACAGCAAACGGTAGTAGTAGTAGTATAAATAATTTATTTGTTCAGGAATGTTTCGGTCTTTACTTGGTAGAAATCCATCATTAAGTAAGAAATAAAAACACTTCTACTATATTTAGTATTACCTAATGCATAGTCATCCGGACGATCCCTTGAAGAAACATCAGTAAGAGTCCGGATTATTATGCATTAAAATGGTTACCTGCTCATAATCTTAAGGAAAACAATCAAAAGGCATTGTTTAATAAATAATATTAATTTAGTTTCTTATATGTACAAAGGGCCACCCTCTGAATATAAATCGATTTCGGTTGCTCTTTTGAGACACTCGGTATATAAAATTAATTAATTATTAATAAGTACGTTTGTAATTTTTTTTTATTATACGACTTTTTTAAGCCAGAAAAGAAATAAAATACCAAATGTCGAAATATCGTGACAGATAGGGGGGAGGGGAGAGTCTCAAGATAACATAACGTGTTCTTTGTATATTGTTCATGTTTAATTATTTAAATCTCATTTAATGTTTAGCTCTCGGTATTTTTTTATTTTTTAGAGAGTACGAATGAATTTTATTTTACATTTAGTAGCATACTTTTACCTCTTATTATTATAAACACCTAGATACCTACATATTAATGAATACGGTTTTTGCAATAAGAGGCAGTCGTGTTTGCACAGGTGAATACATTAGTAATTGTCAACCTGTGGCATAATGACCTTTAAAACTCCACAATGTTGGGTTCAACATTTAAAAGAAGTCAGTCAGTCAGTCGTACCGTGCAACGACTATTATTATTTTGAACGGAATAAAAATATTATATTTTCTTCTTTGAGGGAAGTGGGTGGGGTGTTGCTAATACATTAACAAGCATTACTCAAAAACAATTAGAAACAAATTATTCATATTCGCATTGAAATGTGATCCGCATCATGTATACAGGGTTTTTCAAGTTGATGGGCTATTAGAAGTATATGAATTAGTAGAAGGAATTCAATTCTGAAACTTGGGCTCATTTGGTTATTGTTTATGCCGCTTCTTTTAAAAATATTTTCAAGTTCGATTTACATCCGGTTATACCGGAAGTCGATACCAACTTTCTTATTTTAAATGGAATGGTATATTTTTTACGCTCAATTCGAATAAAACGTGTAATTCTAAGGTAAGTTTGATAACCAACTTGTACCTACACCTCTGTGACGATCGGTTTCTGAGTTAATTTAATTTTTATAAAGAAAAAATCGCTACCGCAACCCAAATTATAAAAAATCATAACTTCCACAAAATACGACTTAGAGTGTTGAAATTTTTACTAGTAATAGCTGAATATTAGTGCTAACGCCTTGACAAAATTGAATTAAATAATTTATACAGGGCGTTCAAAATAAAATTCTAAAATTGAAAAACTTCAAACACGAATTACTTCGTTTTTTCAAATGGCACCTACTATTTCTTATTTTTTCAATCGATTCCTTCTTTTATCCTCTTTCGATTTATATTTTTTTCAAATAAAATAGGAAATATCCATATAGATCGAAAGAGGATAAAAAAAGGAATCGATTGAAAAAATAAAAAATGGTAGGTGCCATTTGAAAAAACGAAGTAATTCGTGTTTGAAGTTTTTCAATTTTAGAATTTTATTTTGAACGCCCTGTATAAATTATTTAATTCAATTTTGTCAAGGCGTTAGCACTAATATTCAGCTATTACTAGTAAAAATTTCAACACTCTAAGTCGTATTTTGTGGAAGTTATGATTTTTTATAATTTGGATTGCGGTAGCGATTTTTTTTCTATAAATTAAATTAACTCAGAAACCGATCGTCATAGGTGTACAAGTTGGTTATCAAACTTACCTTAGAATTACACGTTTTATTCGAATTCAGCGTAAAAAATATACCATTCCATTTAAAATAAGAAAGTTGGTATCGACTTCCGGTAAAACCCTGGATGTAAATCGAACTTGAAAATATTTTTAAAAGAAGCGGCAAAAAGCAAAAACCCCAAAAATGAGCCCAAGTTTCAGAATTGAATTCCTTCTACTAATTCATATACTTTTAATAGCCCATCAACTTGAAAAACCCTGTAGACGTTACGTTATCAATGATTTAAGTAAGTGGCTATTTAATTTTTAAAACAATCAAAATAATTATGAAGTCGTTTTTGCATTTTTGTTTTATATCTTCCAATAAATCACTAAATACGTATGTATAATATAATGTCGACCTTTTTAAAGTTGCATTAATAAATAATATAATTAGCGTCTAATTTACTACAACATTACATATTTACTCGTATCTGTATCTAGACATTAATGGATAAGCACAAGTACCTACTTAAAATGTATAATGATAATGTGATTTTTATACATCTGAGACAACTTTTATTAATCGTTAATTTTGATCGATTAAAAAATTATTGATAAAACATAAGTCAATGAATCAATAAAAAAATGACAATTTTAATTAATACAGTAAGGGGCTGTTCATAAAATACGTCACGCTAAAATTAGCCTTTTTTGACCCCCCTGTAAATATTACGTCACAAAAACTAAACACCCACCCCCCTGAACATGATAAATTTTGATCGATAATACACAAATTTTGATAGTGAAAAATATTTGTTTTATTTTGATAATAAAATTTTGTAAAAATTCGGTAAAATTTTATGAACGGCCCCTAATAAAAATCGAAAAATAGATTAATGTTTATGGTCCTGGTTTCAAAGTGTTCCAGGGAAACATTTCTCATAGAATATTACATAGTAAGTACATAGGTACATGTTATATCTATACATAGACAGATACCTGGTATGGTAGTATTCAATTGAAATTAGATTAGGACCGCACACCGCACCTTCTTCACAATAACAAAACGTCGTTGTACTTAATAAGAAAAGTTTCGTATTTCAAAGGAGCACTTCTTTCTCCTATTATCTATTTATGTGTGTAGGTACATACATACATACATTGTATATAGGACACAATGATTATATTCTCATCATTCGAAATTCTTTTTGATTAGGTACATTGCCTATACTATGTCTATACGTGTTATATATACACTTATGTATGTACTTAGGTACAGGAAATAAAAATAAAGAGGGGGAGGACGACATGGGGGTAAAATAGAGCAATAGATTATTATATATTATTAATCTTTAGAATGTTCAAATTGTTCAAAACTACCTACTTGTATATTCTTTTTAAACTGGCAATTGTTATGGATAAAAAAATAGATGCATTAATAAAATAAATTGCAAATTAATAAGAAGATAGTATTGTATGTACAATATTTTCATATGAAACTAAACTAAACTGACTAGTAGGTATTATTTGTAAAATGGTGGTGTTTGAACCTTCTTTGTAGACGGTTAAACATTACCATTACTTACCTAAAGGAAAAGAGTAAATGAGTGAGTGGAAGGCGTCGTATTGACGCTTTGCCCAAATATAACCCGAATTCTTTCGCTGATATTTAGAAAGATACGAGATTACATCTATTACCTAATAGGTAATACCTAGAACTTTTATTCAGTTGACACAATGGAAAGTACGCTACTATCTGAACCTATCATAAGTCTGCTAATGGTCCCGTTATTATAATACTTACATTAGTTAATTTTCAGAACGAGAAAAGATAAAAATTATTTTTAGTCAAGTACCATAAAGGTGTCTAAAATAATAATAAATGTAGCAAATGTTTGTATTAATGCATAAACATCCGGATTATTTATTGAAGAATATCAGTAAGAGTGCGGATTATCATGCATTAAAATAAGTAAATTATTTTAACTTTTAAAATTTGTTATATTAATTAATTATCATATAATAGAAAGAGTGCTATAAATATTATAAATATGGTACGTCCAATATTGAGTGATTTATCGTGAGCCTGTAATCTATTCTCTATTGTTTTTTTCAAATTTTTACGTTCAGTAGTCAATATTCGTCTATTTTTGTAAATAACTTTAAAACAACTGACAGACAAACAGACACATTAGTGATTCTACAAGGATTCAGTTTTTTTTTTTTTTTTTCGAACGTACCTAACCACTAAATTATGTTTTTATGAACTACATAATAATTTTTGACATATTTTACAATCAATTAAAATTGTATAAGTTGTTTATTTTTAATGTTGATGATTCGGAAGAATTAATTCTGTATATTGGTATAAAACATGCAAAGGTTATCGCCCATACGACAGAAATAGAATCAAAAACGTGTTCCTAAATAGATACGATGGTATTTGCGATTGAACTTGTTGCTTTTATTAAACATTATTAAATAAAAAAAAAAAGAACACCCCCATATCTACATATACGTAGTAGTGGGACAAACGCGATAGGATCGGAGAAAGTAGGCCATTAGCAAAATGAAAACAACAATAACAAAAAATTAAATATTAATGAAATAAGAGAAGAGGCATATTGCATAACAGAAAATGTTCTTAAACTCGGTTATCTAATAAAATGCTTAGTGATTTTTTTGGTAACACGAGTTCAAAATTAATCGATTCTTTTGATAAAATTTGTCAAGAATGTTTCGTGTGACAAAGAAGCAACAGGTGCATAAATATCTTAAGATTTATATACATATATTATGTCTAACATGTATATCCGCCATAATAATCTCTAAATTTGTATATTCACTTTCACAAGTAATAAAATTGAAGGCTGTTTGCAATAAGCAATTACTAATGCAACGTAATGGGCAGTTTCTTTTAAAATTTCTTGCATAATAACAGAAGATGCTTTAAAAATTAGTAACTAACCGAGAACAATACATAAATATACATATGTAGTGGAATAAGGTCAACATAATGTCTAAAAATTAAATCTGATCTATAAAATATTCTAAACAAATAAATAACATGGGTATCTACTGTTCTACTAGGTAGGTATAGGCACTTCTGGGAAGAAAGATCGACAAATAATTAGTTGGGTTTTATCAACCGGCTGGCGTTTGTCCAAACTTTTAATCATTTAGCCAATTTTAACTTTACTATTACATACAGTATGTTGTATAGTTTGATGAAAAAAGAGAAACGAATATCTATTATGATAATACAATTTTTAATCCTTATATTAATAAAAAAAACAGTGTTACTGTTGTCACCCATCGTAGCCCAGCGGTAAGAGCGGTGGTTCATAAAGCCAAGTACGCGCGGGTTCGATTCCCGGCAGAGGCGTGTGACAACAGCAACAATTTGTCTTGGATATTATCTGTTAGTAGTTGATGAAACATTTTAGTTCCTACCTTTAGTTAAATAAGTAATTGATAAAATGTGTATGGTTGCTTGCTTGCTTACCCATTCGTCATAATCTGGAGCTAAATTTTCCAATTCGTCATTATCATTTTCGTCATCCTCAAAGCCGTCATCGATTTCTGTAGAATCTTTTTTATCGGTGTTATCGTGTTGTATGGGAAATCTGCTCATTTTAGAAATTAACCCGTCCAAATGCGGATGATGCGAATGCCTTATTTTAACGGGCTGTTCGGTCGTCGAGACGCGATTATGAAAAAAGTTATTTTTATACAACGGCGATTCTATTAATTTGTTATTATTAGAACTACCGAAATGGTGTTTTTGGTGTAGTCTTGGGTTTTCGCTCTTCCACACGTAATCGTTTTTATTATTGTAGCCTATTGCACTGTTATTGTTTATGGCGTACACCAGACACATCAGTTTAAAAAATAAAATCTTCATTGTCGTTACTAACACTTTTCACTTTTCATTTATTTAAACCGCATAATTAATTTTGTTTCGAAACGTATCATCACGTATTTTAAGTAGTTTTGGCACAATCTGAAACAAGAGAAAAATATGTTGATAGCTATTACTCGTATAGGTATCAAATAATAAAAATTTAGTGTATAATATGTGGTTTGTTGCACAATTAGCAAGTTCAATGGTTGTCGGTGCAAGACAAGTGTTTATTTATAACCTAATTGGCTCCACATAGTGAATTCTTTACAAAAACTGTTAACGACCTTTACGTGAAGAAACGAGATCAAAATAAATAAATAATGATAAAGAACTTGACGCAACGTGCTAATTATATACCTACTTAATTATTATTACTAACTAACTGATTCTAGGTATTGTATTGTAACTGAAAATACCATAATGTTGTTATTAGAATTAACGTTTATGGAATTGTATTATTAGTAGGTAGGTAATTCTCCAAACTTTACGAATCATGTTATCAAACCTAAATCTAATCCGTCATGTTTGCCCGAAATTAAAATTACAAATTAGACTTAATGTATCATTGAGCATAAGGGTTTATAAAAATAATTAGGTAATAAATAAATGTCCAATGAATTAATAAATGTAGCAAACTACAGCATTAAATAATTTATTTGTTTATTTTAATGCATAGTCATCCGGATTCTTCCTTGAAGAAACATCAGTAAGAGTGCGGATTATTATGCATTAAAATAAATAAATTATTTAAGCTTCTGCAATTTTTTTCACCTATTTTATGTATTTTTTTCAAAATTTTAGGCTCTATGGTTTCGAAAATAAGAGGCGGAATAGTCAATTTTTTAAAACTTTAATTTTTTCTTTTTTGGAAGAAAGGAACCCTAAAAATACATGGGCGGGTTGTTAATTATGTAACGCCATTTTGTGGTAGGTGGTAAGAATTAAAATTCTTAATCTTACTTAATTTTCTTTTTCAATATTAGCATTTCTTCCAGCGACGCGACGTGACGTGAAGTAATGTTGCCAATACATAGTTAGAAGTTACAACAAAACAAAAGTTATTGAATGCGATGGGTCCATGGGTGAGTGAATGCGAAAGAATGTTAAATCAATTAACCTTAATGAACACTCTGTATATAAATACAAATGACTTATTTTGTCTAGTAGACTGCATAATGTTTACATTAAAAAGGTCATCCGAGTATAATAAAATAAAATAAACATCACACGGTCGATTGTTTGTTGTTAATTAATATTATGTAGGTATTACAAAACATTACATATTGCAAAATGTTTTATCGATTCCAGGTAAAGGGAAAATTACTAATACTACATAATTAATAAATAAATCTATGCACCTGATTACAAGATTCGCAATCATCAAATATCCCAAGCGTCATCGTCATCATAATTTGGGATGATGATTTATGCGTTGTGTAGTGTGCAATCTTAAAAAGTAATAAAATAAAATTTTATCGAATGTGAACTCTAGCATTGAACTTGTTCAAGTAAATATAATAACAAATATGCATAGGTACATATATGTAGGTGGTGTAGTCAGTCTCCTCTTATCGAAGACGTTTACATCAGTCAATTATCAATCGATCGAATTGTGCCCTTCCCCTGCTCCTGCTTCTGCTGATTTTGCATTAAACAATCAATTTTTACACCGCGACAACATAGCAACTTTGTACCTTTGTTTATATGTAGATACATTATATTATATGAATGATAATCATCAATTATAAACAAACTACATACATAAATTATATTATGTAGTACCTACATACTGCACTGTAAGAAAATGCCTTTGTATTGTTACACGATTACACGTCGCAGACGTAAAGGAATTTGTAACAAAATCACGTATTTTAGTATACTTTACATTCTTAAGTCAACACAAGTGGAGCGTTAAACCTGGCTAAGCTAGCTATTTAGGCTGTTGGTCGTCCAACACTTAATATTGACAGTTTTTTTAAAAGAGCAACAATCGATGTTCATTGTCAGAATTATTAAAAGGGAAGATAAAACGGTAGGACGAGAACTTTTTTTGGGGGTGGGGGGGTGGTGGTGGATGCCACAACAAACACACTTATGTACCTATGTTGGAATTTTTGTTTTTATAACTGAGCATGTTACGGTTCTTTGATTGTATATTTTAAAACGCCTGTCTGTTTAGTCCATGTACAATATGTACTAAATTCATAATAATTAAAATTGATTAGTGACCCCCCCCCACAAAAACTAAACCCCCCCCCCAGAACATTATAAATTTTGATAGATAATAGACAAATTTTGATAGTCAAAAATATTTATTTTACTTTCAGATTAAAATTTAAATTGTAAATTAATTAATATTTTTTGTAACGAACAAATAAATAATTTTTTGATGAACGACGAACGTTATCCTAAATCCTAATGCATTTTGTAAGGTACGGCACACTCGGCACTTGACCATATTTTTCGAAATCAATTATTTCGTTCCCGTTTTCCTTCTCCATTAGTTAGTTAATAACATGAAAATTTTCCAAATTATTCCTCAAACGAAAAAAAATAAAAAACATTTCAATTAAAAACTATTTTGTATATAATAAATAGATTAGATACCTAATGAATATTAAAGGTGTCATTTAAGAAATACCGATTCACTCAACACCTTTTACCACTCACTAATTGATTCAAAGAATCGTACACGATACATTAAATTGTGATGCAAATTTTTGATAACGTTCTTTTTAAAATTAAAATCGTGAAACATGAAACATTTTATTAACGACTTTTAACGAAATTAATTATTATAATAATATGTATTGCAATTATCGAGAGTATGTATAATATATAGATACATTTATGAGCCTAATTACTAAAAATCAGAACATTTCGTCGTACCTACCTAGGCTCAATAGTTTATGGTACCTACTCACAAAAATGGTATCTATTCGTTTTACATCGGTACCTAACTGTAAATGTAAATTGCAGCGAAAATTTAACAGACTACAATATACATATATATATGTATACCAATATATCAGTGATTCATTCGATGGTACCTACCTACCTACCTACCACAAAGACTGTAAGATAAAAAAGAAAATAAAATAAATAAAACTTGTACAATAGTTACCTATAAAACCCACACATTTGTTGCAGAAAATTTCTAACAAACATCGTAAATAATATCCAGAATATGAAAATTAAAATTTTCTAATTAAAAGAATTTTTAAATGATTTAATAAATTTTTTGTAATATTAATAAATATTATAATGTGTCATTACCTTTTTTGTGAATTCTTCCCAATCTCAATCTCAAACAGTGGCATGAAATATTGGAAAAGTTCAAAATTCAGGTACCTCTACCTACTTACTTATAATACATACATACATACATATAAATAAATAAATTTAAAAAAGGGCACTTTTATTCACGTTTAAAACTTTTTCTTTCACAAACTGTTTTTGTTTTTTATCAGACGTTATATTATATTTATTATTATTAATATTAATATGGCACACCGTAACTCTTGAGCGCCTTTATTATTTATTCAGCAAATTTAAACACTAATAGGTACATTACATTCACAGTACAATTTCGTGTTTTACGTGAATTATCAGATGCGGTTGGCGGACGATGTCCATTTGTTCGCTGCGCGAAACAGACTAACTTAAATCAGCTTCCATTTATCTATCTATGTAGGGACCCATACAGATACAGACACGAGTACGAGTACGAGTACGAGTATATTTGTTATGAAGTGAAGTGAGTGAGTGAGTGAGTGAGTACTGTTTCATCTTGCAGGCTTGCAGGGCCGGTTGGATGCAAGCAAGCAAGAAAGGGTACTTACTGTTAAAGTTGATCCGAGGTGCTTATTTTTGTTGAACTTTTGTTTAAAAGTTTGCATTGCGTTATGAATTTTCTGCCCATCAAAATGTAGGTTACTGTTTTCTATACTTTTTTTCAAAATTTTAAGCCCCTCAGTAGTTTCGGAGCTAAAAGGGACAATTGTCAACGTTCACTTGTTTTCTTAAATAACTTTAAAACTTTTTATTTTAAAATTATAAAATAAATATATCTAAAAATTTATTATAAAAAATGACCCCAATACATTTCAACTTCATCTGTCTAGTAAGTAAGTAGATATTCTTTTATTTATACGAATGCATAGTCATGCGGACGATTCACTGAAGGAACATCAGGAAGAGTGCGGATCATTATGCATTAAAATAAAAATATTATTTACAATCGAAACGTCCAAAATTATGTTCATGTGGGGGTACAGTTGTAAGGGTAAATACTAAAATACGATTTCAAAAAAACTGAAAAAAAAGAAATTCAGGTCCATATTGAAATTAGTATAAACAAGTTAATAACTGTCCCTTACTAGGCATTTTTTGTTTAATAAGTATTCTTCTATCTTGTTTTATTTTGAAGTAATTTTTGTTTACAGGTAGAAAAAATATGGTTTGTTTATATTAACAAACTGTTTTATTATTAATTACAAAATTTGTATGTATATACAATTTAAAGTAGGTAGTTGATTTTTATGTATCTGCAGGTCATCAGTTATTATTGTAATATCGAATTTTGGTTATGTTAGGTTAGGTTAGGTTCACTACCATTCAGGTCGACTTTAATTCTTGTCTTGTATTAGAATTAGAATTAGCTTTCTTGCACTATTACAAAATTAGATGATACCTAATAAAGAAACGGAAATTTAAAAAATACAACTTCAAATTGATTTTTAATTAAGATTTACATAGAAATATTATTGACTAGTATTAGTCCTACAAGGTAGAGAAAGTAAGATAATAATTTTCTTGTTGTTCCACCTGAGCCTGAGTACAGACCTAATTGATCATATAAATCCTTTGGCACATCAACGTATATTTTGTCCTCTCCTATTGTTGATATAAGCGTTTTAAGATTATCAACGTTTACTGGATCCCCTTCCGATGACCAAACTGTTAAGGTAGAATTGGTAACATTTTGCAACAAAAGTTGCATATTTTCTAAACTTTCGGCCGCGATTCCGGCTCTTACGGGAAAAGTAATTTTCTGCGTAGTTCTGTTCTTCGTGATAACGTCAAGCATCGACTGAATGTGATCTTTCGTGTATGTGCCCTTTTGAATTGTACCGCCGTAATTTGTCGTCCAACCTATCGATAGGACCGCAACATCGAACAGGGCGCAACCCTTTAAAAACCGGGTGGGATCCACGGGGGTTGTTGTCGCATTCACGGGTCCTGCCACTATGTCTGCATTTAACCATACCGGAAAATTAATCTGCAAACAACAAAACAATAAAAATAAATTATGTATTAGTATGTGATTGATTACCTCGTCCCATCCACCTTGCAATATACTCAAAGAAGCCTCGAATACTTCGATTGTTTTAAAGTCGAGTTTAATCCCCTTCGTATAAATCCAATTATTTGTATTGTGTTGTTTGACCATTGTTAAAAATTGTTCTAACGATAAATCCGAGGTGTTAGCAGGGGGGTGGCCCATTATAGGAATTGCCGTTGAGTTGCTTGAATTTGTCAATGTACCCAGTACAATATCGGCTTCTACCATTTTCAGGTCGTTAGCTAGAATTACACATTAAAATATTCAAACTCATTACAATTATCACATAAAAAGACTTTTTAAACTTTAAAAAAAGTTAATCAAATGCTAAGGGTTTCGGACGTATTTTCCCCAATTAATTAATAAATACAGCAAACTGTAGAAGTATAAATGATTCATTATTTTATTTTAATGCACAGTTATCCGGATTTTTTCTTGAAGAAACATCAATGAGAGTCCGGATTATTATGTATTTATTAATATTAAGTGGTCCTTTTATAATCTATAACTAAAACAATATTTTCTGTGGAATAGTCAATTATCGTCAATTATCTTAAATAACTTTAAAACTATTCATTTTAAAATTATGATGAAAATATATTTGAGACCCTCACAACGAGCCCTTTAATTTGATAAATGAATAGAAGAAGCGTTTAATGTTTGTAACTCCATTATAAATAAAATAAAACACAACGTACACGAGTTACAGAAATTTATTGTTATACCACATTAATTATTTCGGCACACTGTGCCTTCTTCAGGTGGCTGAAGTTGTGTTTTATTTTATCTTTAATTTGATATGCCACACGGTGTAGTTTCAAAAAAAAATTTTTTCTGACTTATTCTCCGAAAGTGACCCCAATAAATTTCAACTTGATCTGTCCAGTAAGTAGGTTCAGAAGAAATTACCTGTGACAGACACACGAATCCAATTTTGTTTTTGTCTTTTTTTGACGTTTTCATTCATCACACAATTTTTTTTTTTTTTTTGTTTTCATCAAAGACGTCTTGGTCAACTTCTTTTTTTATTACGAAACAACGAAAAGACGTCTTATAAAGCAAACCTAAAAGTCATTACTTACAAGCAAGACAAGTCTCGAGATAAGACCTGTTGTTGACAGCATGTGCCCATGTGATCGTTGCCAAACTTTGCATCCCACTGAAATCCGTTGTTTCCGAGGACCTTTTCAATAATGAATGAGAACTACTCGCCATACTAAAAACTGTGTGAGACTAACGTTGTAATTACGAATCAAAAACTTCTTTATTAGGTAAATACAAATGCAATTATAAATGATTGTTTATTAAATGTCAAAAGTGAGTACTGTAGGTTAAGCTACAACAAAAATATATAATAGTCCAATAAACACACCATTAACAATAGGTTTAATTTTTCATTTAAATAATATTTTTTGCCATTTATGGAAAAAATATTTTAAATGTAAATTTATTTTTACAGTGGGAAAACGATTGCGATTATACTCTTCAGTTATACAACCACCCACACTGATGATGTGTACAAATAAAAAAGGAAAACCAGCGACGAAAAGACAACATATATATATGAAAAAGAAATTTTGTAAATGAATACAATTTAAATTCTGATTAGGTATAAAATTAATTGACTTACCAAATATAAATGGAAATAACATTTCCAGATAGTCAAAACTCACATCTGGTAAATCTAAAGTAAATTTCTGATAATACCTATTTCAAAAAAATATAACCCTTATCAGATTATAGGTAATCATTGTTATCATTAGGTAATTATTTCATTCGCATGAAACAAAAAATTATAATCCATTAATAAGCTTTGATAGTAGGTACTTTATCAAATGAACATGAATATTTATATACCTATAATTTTTTTTGAGAGGATCAGAATTTTCCACAAAGATTAATCATAGAAAAAAAAGTGCTACGAGTACCTGTCCTGTAATCCGAATATTTTGGTATTGTACGCAATTAAACAAATTTCCAGAAAATTTTCCACCATAGTTGCAGTTAAAATGATTTATTTACGAGCTGATAAAGTTAAAAGTTTCGACTTGATTTTTGCTAGCTCACAATCGGTAAATTATTTTAATAGTAAATCAAGTAATTTTCTTTTATTTATCTTGAGATACTATTAAACATGTTTCTTCGTTTTCTATTGTCTGTTCATCTACTTTTTGTCACAAGTCACAACCTTTAAACTTTAGTATTACTGCATTAGTGATTAGCATTAGTCAGTGATTAGTATTATTTATACCAGCAACAGCAGTTGACTAGCAAGATAAACAGTAGTT
The DNA here is from genome assembly GCA_029378335.1 of Agrilus mali. Lineage (NCBI taxonomy): Eukaryota > Metazoa > Arthropoda > Insecta > Coleoptera > Buprestidae > Agrilus > Agrilus mali. The sequence continues at coordinate 119,306 of CM055657.1, read as the reverse complement.
GTATTAAAATAACCAACAAAAGAGAATTTATTTTTATTTATTGTAAATTGTTATTACTATGAAATTAAAAATACTGTTATTATTATTACTTTTTATATTCTTGTAGGTTTTAGCAAAGGATAGTGTCTACTGAGTTAGTTACGTACAACTGATAAAAATGAATTCTAAAATTTCATTAATTAAAACGATACCTCAAACAAAAACAAAAACTGGAACTGTGATTTTTCTTCATGGATCGGGTAAATTATTCAACAAATTTATTTAGTTAGAGCCCTGAGTCAAATGCTAAACTAGCTACGTTGCATTTGTTGGACTTTTACATATTACTCACTTTATTTTATTTAGTATTATTATTATTATATTTTTTTAAGTAATAATTTATGTTCACAATTAGATTTTTTGCAATTTTAAAAATTTTAGGTGATTCAGGTAGAGGAATTATGGAGTGGATACAATCATTAGTCCAAAATTTTTCGCTGCCCCATGTAAATTTTTTATTTCCAACAGCACCTATGAGGAAATATACACCAATTAATGGACAGGTAAAACTAATTTATAATAAATAGCCGTAATAATAATACCTACGACAAATATTTTAATTCATATTTGATCATATCAAATTAAATTGAAAAATAGGATAAAATGTGCGCAACCCACAAAACAGTTCTGTAGTAATGTAAGCCTACTTCTTAATTTTCCTATAAAGTGTACCCGTATCGTTAATAAGAGGAAGGGAGAGGTATGAGATTGTCAGTGTGATGAAGGAAAATATTTTATGAATGGTCCCCCTTGGAATCGGAAACTTACAACTAAAGTTGCTGATTACTTTTGGCCACTAATATTTTAATTTTAGATTAGTAATGTTTGGTTTGATCGTTTCGATATAAGGCCTGATGTTCCAGAACATTTGGAAACGCTCGATTCGGCTGCCGAAGAAATTAGAGGTTTAATAGAAAAAGAGGTTTCTGAAGGCATACCCATCAACCGCATTGTTATAGGTAAATAAACTGCTGCTGTTGAATTTTCTATGTAAAAATTGTTACAATAATTTTTGTTTAGGCGGTTTCTCCATGGGTGGCGCAATGGCCTTACATTTAGCGTACAGATACGTTCCGGATGTTGCAGGAGTATTCGCATTATCTTCATTTTTAAATAACGGTTCGGTGGTTTATAATACATTAAAATCAGACCCATCCAAGCGATTACCGCGACTCTTTATGTTCCACGGATCACAAGATGAACTCGTTTCGATTAAATGGGGCAAAGAAACGTTCGAGAATTTAAAAAAGCTCGGTGTCAATGGACAGTTTGTTCCATTAAACGGCACCTCGCACGAACTCTCTAAACTCGAACTGGAAGAATTGTTAAAGTGGATTAAGGACATTCTACCTGAGAAATAAATTATCAATGAATTATATACGTATAGCTATAATCTAATGTAAATAGCCTTTGTAGGAAGTATTGTTATGTAAATACATGTTTGTACATAATAGTTTTTTTCAGTTTTACCTGTACTATATTTTTATTAATTTTGATCAGTTTCATTTTTAAAGAAGAGAAGAGGGACAAACGGAATAGGTATATTGAAAGCTTATAATCCGCATGTCATCTGAAACATATTCGTTGCTGCCTTAAGCTGATTAGTAGAACAATATTATATGGTTGCATAAAGTAGCTAATGTAATTAGGCAACACTTATTGGATTTCTATTGGCTTTCCTTAAATCATATTCTCAACGCTTTTTATTATCAACTTTTTAAAGTTTACGTTAGAACGTAATCAAAAGCGTTAATTAGCCATCATCGTTTCTGATTTTGCAATGATGGAAAATACGTCGCGGGCAAGTTCAGAAGCTAGCGATACAGGGGGTTTTATTAATATCGCAGATCCTGCCGAAAAACCTCTGGGACCCATCGAAAAATCATTTTTGTTGCACGCGGAAAGGGGAGATTGTGCTACCGTTAAAAGGTAAAAAAAACCGCTATTTTCCGTTATCTAATCAATCATTGCTCTGATTTTTTATTATGTTTTAGATTAATCAAACAGTATGCAGATAGTCCTCACGATCTAGACATAAACTGTGTCGATCCGTTAAATAGATCTGCCCTGGTTGCTGCTATAGAAAATGAAAATATTGAATTAATTAGACTTTTATTAGACGAAGGTATTCTAGTAAAGGTATTTTATTTTTTATATTTATATTTATTAAATTAAATAAATACCCCCAAAACATTTTTAGGACGCGTTACTTCACGCAATACGCGAGGAGTATATAGAAGCTGTAGAACTTCTTTTAGAATGGGAAGAAAAAAATCACAAACCCGGAACATCTTACGTACGTACCTTATGACATGGTCAACTACTTATATAGGTACAAGAATATTTATTTGTAATAATTTATTGTAGAGTTGGGAATCGGTAAACAAAGCTACGTCCACTTTTACGCCTGACATAACTCCTCTTATTTTGGCAGCACACAAAAATAATTACGAAATAATAAAATTACTTTTAGACAGAGGAGCTACACTGCCTATGCCTCATGATGTCAGGTGAATGAATTATATTATCGGCAGATTTATTATTAGGTATATTTTGTATTAAATTCAGGTGTGGTTGCGACGATTGTGTCCAATCAAGTTCTGCTGATTCACTCAGACATTCGCTATCCCGAATTAATGCCTATAAAGCACTCAGTTCGCCATCTCTGATATCTTTATCTTCACGAGATCCACTCTTGACAGCTTTCGAGTTGTCTTGGGAATTGAGAAGACTCAGCACAATGGAATCGGAATTTAAATTAGAATATGTTGTAGGATTAATATTAATACAATAGAATCACTAACAAAAAATGATCGTTCATACCAATCAATATATTTTAGGATATGAGAGACCAAGTTCAAGTATTTGCTACTTCTTTATTGGACCACGTGAGAACATCGTACGAGTTAGAGATAATGTTGAATTATGATCCCCAGGGTGAGAATTGGGATCCTGGAGAACGTCAGACTTTAGAAAGACTTAAGTTGGCGATTAAGTACAATCAAAAAAATGTCAGTTCTCTCATCATTTTCAAAATACCTACTAGTAGGTGCCTCTTCTTTTTTATTTTTAGTTCGTAGCCCATCCCAACGTTCAACAACTGTTGGGAGCGATTTGGTACGAAGGTTTGCCTGGATTCCGAAGAAAAGGGTTGATCGGTCAGGGAATGCAAGTAGCCAAACTTGCTGGAATGTTTCCAGTTTATTGTACCATTTACATGATGGCACCTGAATCTCCGATGGGTCGATTCATGAAAAAGCCCTTTGTTAAATTTATATGTCATTCGGCGTCATATCTTGCATTTTTGTGTAAGATAAATAACAACAATAATTGCATTTAGTTTTTCTTTTTTTTTTTTTTCCTTAATCATTATAGCACTTCTTGGGATGGCTTCGCAAAGAATCGAAATACTTCTTCTCGAATTGTTTGGTAATCAGTGGATACAAGATGCCATTAAAGAATGGAAACGTAAAGAAAGAGGAACTGGGCCGGGATTGGCCGAATGTGGTGTGGTTTTATTTGTAATTAGTAAGTGTATCGTAAAGTAAAGAATATTAATAACGAAAAGAATTATGTTAAGGTTTGGTTTGGGGTGAAATTCGATCGCTCTGGTCCGATGGTTTATTGGAATATGTGTCAGATTTATGGAATATCGTCGACTTTATCACAAACATGTTTTATGTAATGTGGATAGCATTGAGAGCATCGGCTATGTATGTCGTATGGGTGCGTTTAATTATATATGGTACTAAAGGTCAGCTAGTTATTAATTCTTTTTATAGAGAGAAAATAATCAGGGAAGGGATCCGTGGTATCCTAGGGAACAATGGCATTCTTTCGACCCGATGTTATTATCAGAAGGAGCATTTGCTGCTGGTATGATCTTTAGGTAATTTTTTTTTTCCAACTGATTTAGGTAGCAATTTATAATATTCTCTCATCTCTTCTAGTTTTCTTAAACTGGTTCACATCTTCAGTGTGAATCCCCACCTGGGTCCCCTGCAAGTATCTCTGGGAAGAATGATTATAGACATTATTAAATTTTTCTTTATTTATACGCTTGTTCTTTTTGCCTTTGGATGCGGTAGGTGATTAAACTAGAGAAAATATAGCGATATAGTAAAAATTGAGCCTATTTAAGGTCTAAACCAATTGCTATGGTACTATGCGGAACTTGAAAAGAATAAATGTTACCATCTTCCTAGCGGTCTTCCGGATTTCGACGGAAACGATAAGGCTTGCACCATTTGGCGAAGATACGCTAAGTAAAAATTTTAAATTTAAGCAAAATCCGATAAATTATTTAATGTTTTTAGCATGTTCGAAACAGCCCAATCCCTTTTTTGGGCTAGTTTTGGCTTGGTGGATCTCGTATCGTTCGAACTAACCGGTATCAAAGGTTTTACAAGATTTTGGGCACTTTTAATGTTCGGGTCGTATTCTGTCATAAATGTTATCGTTCTTCTTAACATGCTCATAGCTATGATGTCCAATTCTTACCAAATTATTTCGGTAAGAATCACATCGACAGTTTTATTTTTTATCATTACATTACAATAAATAGGAACGTTCAGATACCGAGTGGAAATTTGCAAGAAGTAGACTCTGGATGAGTTATTTTGACGATGGAGATTCTTTACCACCACCGTTTAATATTTTTCCAACAATAAAAATGCTTTCGAAGCAACTGCATATTGGAAGCGAACTCAAGAAAACTGTATCTTTCAAAGTACGTGCAATGTACCTAACCGTTGATAACCATTTCTTTTTTCTTCTCTTATGTCCCCATAAAAAATTAATCAATTTATCTGTTATTTCTTTAAGAAAAAATCGAGAGCGAAAGCAACAGAGCGCCACGAACAAGTTATGCGAATGTTAGTAAGACGTTATGTTACGGCGGAGCAAAGAAAACGCGACGATTTTGGAATAACAGAAGACGACGTAATGGAAATTAGACAAGACATATCATCTTTTCGATACGATTTGATCGATATATTGAGAACAAATGGCATGAAAACGCCAACCATTTCCGAACAAGAACATCAAAGTGAGCATTATTCTTAATCTAATAATAAACGTAACAACAACTTATTTCCCAATTTTTTAAGTATCTGGTAAGAAAGGAAAGGTGATGGAGCGACGCCTCCTAAAAGATTTTCATATTGGAATAGTTCAAAATATTGTCAACGAAGCTGTAAGCAACATGAATCAATCGAAAGATGTGTTTGGACACATCGCCAAAGCAATAGGTAAACGATCCAGTAGTAAAGGAAGTAAAAAAACCGATTGGAATGCACTCGTACGAACCAATACGATAACTCAAGATCCTATTGGATCGACGAGGGAAGCCCATGCTCAAATGGAATATCGACAGAGTATTCGTCGTCATATTCTATCAAAAGTGGACAAACCTCTCGAAATCGATCAAGGGAAATTATTAGGTGACAACAAACAATGCATTTTATAATAAATTCAAAAAAAAAATGTTATTATTTTAGAATACAATCCGAAACTTTCTGAGGTACCAAAAGGTGCCAGAGTGGCTTATGCCAAATTCCTTACGAAAAAAATTAAAGAAGATTACACCAAGCAAGACGATGAGGCTGGGAAAGACCCAAATACAACGACTGTTTCGTCGAAACCATCGATCAAATTCAAAAGTAAGTCAGAGTATATATCAACTTTTTTGTTTTTGACGATTGAAAAATTTAGCTACGCCAACAAAATCTAACGAATCAAAATCTGAAGATAACTTGAGCAAAAGTTCACGAACAGCCAGTTTATCGTCCCTTTTATTATCGAAGGACAAAGACAAGGTAAAATTGAACATCGTTCTGTAAATACGATAGAACAGCCTGACCAATTTCAATTTCAGGATCTAAAAAATTCCAACAATCTAAGTATTCGAAGCGATAAAGCAACACCTAGTCCGGAACCACGGACAATTAAATCGGAAGAAACAAAAACAACCGATGAAAAGGATAACAAAAATCAAGCCAAAGACAACGAAAACAGTGACAATGAAACAAACAACAACACAGCTAATAACAATAAATCTTCTTCGAATGTTTCAGAAACTGTTGTTCCTCCAGTACCACCTAGTAAGAAAAAATCTATTCTTAAGAAAGAGACCGTTAAAGACGACCAACAGCCCAAAGTTGACGATAAAAACAAACAAACAGCTGATAAAGTTGAGAAACAACCAAATGACGACAAGACATCTTCGTCTTCTAAAACAGAAACGAATAAAGCAAAAGGAGATGATAAACAAAAATCAGACGATAAACAATCATCTAACGATAAAGAAAAATCAAATGATAAACAAAAACCTGATGAAAAACAAAAACCAAACGAAAGCAAAACATCCTCTACCACTAAAACCCAGAGCACCAAACAACCAGCACCAAATCCAACCGGGCGATCTAAAGTTTCTGGGCAAGTTCGAACTGGTTGGATTTAAATTAATAAATGTCTTGGTAAAAATAGCCTATTTATATTTACAAAATAACAATAGAAGTAGAATATCTATATATAAATAATTTCGCAACATTTGAACAATCTATAAGTAGGTTAAGTTTAAAGGTATAAAGAAAAAATGTAGTGCTTCATAGTCAATAGAATAACCTACGTGGACATTACAGGTACTTATGAACATCCCCATACAATACACTTGTATTACATCTCCCATTTATCGACAAATTGTAATAACTTACCTATTTTATATGAAAAATGCTTTACGATTCATTAAAACTGTTCAAGTTTTGGATACCTTATAATAAATCATAATAAGTAGGTAATATTTAAAATGCGTATTTGTTATATAACTTTTTTAATCCTGCATTCGGCAATCTACAAATAAAAATTTTTAATCTTAAAATTTACTTATCCTTAACATCAGTAACTTTTAATTTACTTAAACTATCATTTAAAAACGATAAGCTAGTTCGTGGTGAATTCACACCTGTAATTCTTATCCACGACTTAGGAGTTCCTATTAACGCACTCTGGTGATTTTTTGTGTTTCCTTCCTCCTTAATTGGACTTGTACAACTGAAAAATACAAAACACTATTACCTACAAGTAATTAATCCATTAATTATAAGACTTACATGTATTCATTACATCCTAGATAAATTCTCATGGCATGATGCCACTTGTAAACATAAGGAAAATCCACAGGATTCAAAAGGTTTTCTACGTGCTTTAGAGTTTTAAACACGCCTACATCGGTAGAAGTAGGATAAATTCTAAAAACGACTTCATAAAATTAGTAACATTAATGAATATGTGTTGTTAGTACTGCTCATACCCTTCTATGAATACACCTTCTTCATAACATACTGCTTCCTCAAATATATCGTTATCATTTACGGTTTCAGCAACAGGTAACGGACTACTGCATGGAGTATAATATTCATCATCTGAAGAATTATTATCCGCATCATTCATAATTGTATTAACCGAATCATCTTGTTCCATTTCTGCTAAAAATATGGCAACTTAAGAGTTTCATATACATATTTACATTATAATATAAATTCTTACCCATTATATGTTGAAAACTCAATCGCCTTGCAACAGTGTTAATATTTTTATAAGGCATTTCAGTTTTTGATGATTCCCAATTGCATAAGCACAATTCGCCATCGGTCAAAGCCTTAACGTAATTTTCATCAATAGAATCATTTAAAGCGGAACCGTCATTATTCATATACATCAAAAGATATTTCAAAAGACAAATGGTCTGCCGTTTGATCGGGTAACAATCCTGAGTTTGTTTTTGGTCGTTAAATGCCGGCAAGTTATCAACAAATTCACCGGAATTTTCCATCCATTGATGTATTTTTAAAATGACAAAGTACTTCTCGTGTTGCTGCAAAATCTGATCTAAATTATGAGCAACTAAGTATCCGATCCGATGATGTATGCGTTTAAGATTTATTCCTTTAAAACGATTATCGTTACTAAAGTTTTCTATTAGTGTTTGTAAATGTTTAATGGACGTTTCAAGACAGATATTATTAAAATTTGTATCTTTTAACAGTAATATTTCGTTCGATAATCGATTAGCAAACACTCTACACGACTTCTCAATGACTAAGAAAGAATTAATCTCTGGAAGATCGTTGTCTCGATCGAAACTTCGATTTAGATCTTTATTATTGCTCCTCTCGAAAACTGAAGTGCGCTTGCGATCATTGGCCTTGTCAGTTGTCTCAAAAGTTGGAGAAAAGGGCCAAGAAATAGTATTACACGAATAATACGTTCGCATTTCCAAATGTCGCTCCAGTTGTTGTAATCCTTCATGTGATGCCAAATTCAGGAACATTCCTAGAAAAGGCCAATACTCTTTCCAGCCTATATCATACTTTGCGGCCAACTCTCGGCCGATCATTTCAAAATCTTTTGTGGAAGTAACACCACCACTTTTTGCCAATTTTGTATTAGAGAACTCGTCGGTTATTGCGGACTTTAGTGAACGAGGGGGAGTCTTCCAGATTTTCCGAAATCTGTCTGCCTCCTCCTTATTTAATGGACCAGCGTAAGCGTGTATTTCCATCCGCGGTTGTAATGGATTAGAGTTGTAGTTCTGTAAAAAAGTATTCTATATTATCCCCTAAATTGTTACAGATGATCTCATTACACCGTTACCTTATCTAACAGTTATACAATATAAATATTAAAATCGTATTAATACTTGTTTTAGAACTTACAAATGGAGATTTTGGAGAAAACGGCTCTCCTATAATAGGAACGGTACAGTTGGTTTCTGACTTTATAAGTGGAACATAAAAGTTGTCTTCTAATAACGTTGATATTCTATTTTTTGCTGCTGTAACATTTGAATCATTACACCTGGAGCATATAACCTACAAGTATTTTTTTATGGAAGTAACTCAATGAAGCTATATTATCTTTTTAAATACCTCATAAGCAGTCTTGCCGTATTTATTTTTAGCGGTTTTGTCGCACTCGGAAAATGATACGAGAACTTCCACTACATCAACGGCCCCAAATTTTGACGCAAAATGTAGAGGCGTTTCGTTCAAACCTTTATCCGGTGTATTTAAGTATAAATCCAATAAAACTTTACTTCTTTCTTCAGCATTTTGATAACCATCATCTCCATACATAAGTTGTATAAAAGAAATATCAGATATAGTGTTTAAAACCAAATCAGCCATTTTCCAACTTTTTGTTCTTGCTGCAATGTGCAGTGCATTGTAACGGAATCCTTCCTTAAATACAATTCAATTTTTAACAATAAAATCAATCATTTTCTCTTTGGTCCTTACCTGTAATATTGTTGGTGTATCCCCACTTCCTATTAAATAGCGTGGGTTCTCCCATACTGCCTTCTCAACCAAATGCATGTATCCACTTTCAATGTTCTTCCTAAACTTGACCAAATCTTGTGATTTAGGCATTTTAAATTGTATTGGCTTTTCTCCAACAGGTAAACATTCAGTAACAATTGATTGTGTTCCATTAAGAGTCTTATCCAAACAAGGAGAATCGACTCCATTAACAACAAACTCCACAGCATCATTATACAAATCAAACGATTTAAATCTGGCTTTTTTATGTTTTTTAAGTAAGTTTATAGCATCTGATTTATTTTCAAAGATATAGGCATATGCATCATGGTCAAGTTTTTGTTCAGGAGGAATACGAACTGCATAGTAAACAACCTTTTCCTCTTTCGGTTTTTCCGTTTTTTCAGACAATTTTTCAGTCGATTCCATATCTGAAAGGATTAATATACTCAGTAACAGACTTAAATGCAGTTTAATATTTAATTTAACTAATAATCCCAAAGTAAACAAATGTAGCGACTAACTTTGGTTTAAACGAATCCATAAAAAACGAACGTGTAATCTTCTTATTAGAGATGTAGCATACAACTGTTTACGTTAAAAAAAATAGATTTTACATATTAACATAATATAATTAGAGCAAAAAAGAACTAATGACTCACAGTTATTAAATTCTTAAATCCTAATAAATATTTACTTTCAAATGTCAAAAACTGACGGTGAAAACTGTCAAAAACAAAAAGAAACCATGCTCCTGGCTCAAATTTAATATAGGCAACACCCCATTCTTAAGTGCAATTTGCTAATTTTTAAACAACGTTCATTATTAGTAGGTACTATTTAAAAATTAAAAACTTTTGATTATATATTTATATTTTAAACAACATTGTAATTAACTACAATTTTATTTTACAAAATTACCTAGCAATATTATTCATTTATACAAGTTATTAAGCAACGATTACACGTATTTATTATTTCGTTAAGTCAAGTCTATGTAAAGAATTTTTCAAGTCCAACTTTTCCTCTTCATTATTTTCTATACCATCTTCAGAAGTTGTTTTCCAGTCAGTATTTGAATATAAATGATTTTTAATTTTCAAACCCAGAGTTGGTATAAACGATCTTGGAACCAGAAACGTAGAAAGATTAAAAAGATCAACAAATACTTTGTAACGATCGCTAAGAGTAGATCTTAAATATTGATATCCTGAAGAACCTCCAGTACCCAGTTGTGATGACCCGATCATTCTTTGAACCATAATAACATGATTATCTAGAAAAATAGGTAACAATTTTCTTATCTGATAAATACTAATTGAGTGGGAATGATGATTACTCACATCTCCACTTTGTTATAAGAGAATCGATATCCATTAATAACGTTAGAATTTGGTGAGGCTGACTAAATCTCGGTTCGTCCCTGTAGAGTGTTATAAGAATTGCCCCCTGCAATGCCTTGTGTGAAAATCGCCTTTCGCCCCTAGACATTAAAGCGTCATGAACCCGATTATCTAAAACAGATTCGAACTGTTCCCTCTTTTTTTTATACTCTTGGTCCCTATAATCTTTATTGTCATCGTTCACTGCATCAGGGCGAACTTTCACCTCTAAAAATCGATTGACTGCTTTTTTATACTTGTCCCAAAAATTGAATCCCTCATTTTCCAAACCAGGCGTCCTTTCTAACCATCCTTCCACTAGTTCTTTTAAAGACGGCTCCGATTCGGACTTTTCAATTGCCCTAACCGCTTGTTCGTCGTCTCCAAAAACTTTTGCGTAATTCTGGTTGTACTTGACCCTGTGCTCCTGCTTTACGCCCAGTTTATTTTCCAGTAGTCGAAACTGTAAACTTTGAAAACCGGAAGCTGGGCAGAGATAATCACGAAATTCCATAAAATCTAACGGCGTCATCGTTTCCAAAATCATCACTTGGTCCACTAATATCTACAAAAAAGTAAAAATTATTAATTTAATTTACAATTATTACATTAATACACAATAATCCATTATACTTCGCCCCCCCCCCCTCTTCACATGAATACCCCTTTTACATTTGCTTTTTTATTATTTTTTTACCTTTAAAATCAAAACTATCCTATTTAATCGTTTTAATATCTCTAGGGTTTGAGTTTCTTCCAATACCCTTTTGAAGACGGCTCTAATTGAATCAAGTTCGTATATTATCTGCTTAAACCACAATTCGTACGCTAAAAAAAAATAATATATTTAAGACAATATTTAAAAGCAAATGTCGATTTTAACTTGTAACAAACATTGTTTTTATCCAAATACTACCTAACGAGTAATCTGAATTTTGTATAAAAAAAATGTTCTTGAAAATGACCAATATATTATTTGCGCATCTCTTACATCGATTGCAATAATTATTTGTTTATTATTATAGTTGTGACATACATATATTAATTATTAACTAATTAGATTTACTAAAAGCAATAAGTGTAATTCAGAAAATAACAATCAAAAACACGAAAACACAAAACTTAATTAGTTTAGATTTCATAGATTTAATTCTGATACAGAATAATTTAGGTATTTGCAATTAAACTTGTACTTCTGAAAATGGAATTAGAAAAAGTGAAATCCTTATCGACTTATTAAAATTAGATAAATAAAAATTTTTCGAAACAACCTTGATGGGTAACAATAAAAAGATGTTCATCATGAACAGGGTGACCATGATAAGCGCTTAATGGTCTTTGCGCTGTTAACAATTTGTCCAACATCAGATATTCCCCGTACAGCATCCCATTATCATCGGTTGTATCACCATTTTGGTAATATCTGTAAATATAATAAAAATATATCAATAGTTAATAAAATAGCATTATTATTATCTTCAATTGACTAGACGATGATATTTTTTTGGGTTACATATTTCGTAATTAATATGCAAATTTTGGTAAAACTATAGAATCGCGGCTCCTCCTAAAAATAAAGTTACAACTTTTTTTTGCAATAAATGGATTTTTTATTTCCAACTAGCCAACACCTCTTGTTTATATACAAGCTTATATGTATATGTATATGTTTACATATATCTGCAACTTGCGTATTTGCATCTTAAGATTTTCTCAGATTTAACGACTGTTTATTTATTATCTGTTGTATTTTCTTATGTATTGGTAGTTTTACGTGTTTAACCTCCGTTACTGGGATTAAATTACCATTTCATTCCAGTTTCTGCGTATGTAACCTTGTTTTTAGAGTTAACCCTCCTAAAATCCCGATTGACCACTAAATCGACCATCAAACAAAATTTAAAACAACTTAAAATGCAATTGCGTGTCTATTAAATATTAAATAACTCGCAGATAATTATTATAATTACAAAAAGAACATGTTTAACTATTATTCATATAAAAAAAGGCATGTAAGGTCCTCAAGGAATCTAAATCCATTTTTCCTTCTAGCGTTCAGTTTTTTTTTTTTTTAAGAAAATGCCAAAATTAAAAAAAATATAATAGTTTCATAAATTTGTTAGTTTAGGTACTTGTAAATAGTTATAAATATTTTGTAGGATTAAGACAGATATATGTTCAGTTTACATTTATTTAAAAGCTAATGAAGGAATTAATTTATAAATTAGTTACTATAAAATAAAAAATAAGAATCATCCACTTACGAATAACTTCCCGGGCAACTCATTATTTTAAAATATGGTAATTACAGTTTCGTGACAAATACGCGACACTAGTAAAGGTATTCTACTAGTTTAATTGAAAATGTACTACCCAACTCGCTCGTTACAACTCACGACAATAATATCTTATTCCATAAGCGGTCATTATGTCGACACTCCTACTTTCAAGTAAATCGATATCTTATAATTAATTTGCTGTAAACATACATTTCTTTTTTCGTTTGATAACAACTAATTTGTTGCTTAAATAATTTCGTAACACTACGCATCATTGCAATGAATTTAAACATCCAAAATATTTGATAACTTCAAAATTCATAAACATGACGATCGCAGAAATTAATTTCATCATTTCCGTTACTTTTAATTGATACAATTTCCAATTACGTTTTGCGCTCAACGGCTACTTATTTATTATTATTATTTTCATCTTTTGTAACCCCTGAACTGCTTAGAAAGCATGAAAATATCACATATTTATTAAAAGAGCTATTATATTTTAGATAAATAAAAAACTTCAGTGACCTGGGTAAATTTGATTGACAACACTAAATTCTTTGTCCGTTCAGTTTTTACAGCAAAGCCTATTTCAATCATGCATTTCTCGTATTAAAATTGAAGCTGACCATAAAGTCTACATATAAACTAAACAGGAAAAAATGAAATTTGAAGACTTGGTACACCAAAAAGCAAGTGACGCAAATTTAACGAAAGATAAGATACAAACAATAAATATAACATACACCTAATAAAAATCCCAAACAATAAACCACAAATGACCATCTTATGAAAATAAACAAACGCAATGTTTCCCGATTATGTTCAACAACGTTTAAAAAGTGTGTACACGTATTTAGGGATTTCGATAGCACTAACAAGTGTAAGCGCTGTTATGTCTTTTCATACGCCGATTATTCGAGATTTTGTTGGGAGACAAGATTCATCCGCAACCGCTTTGAATTTGATATCAACCATAGGATCCGGAATATTAGCCCACGCAGCCACGTATCAAGAAGGTTTCGGACCAAAACATATCCTATGGTTGTTACATGTAGCTATAATGGGTGCAACACTCTCACCCGTATGCATCCTCGAAAATACTTTGTTTTATAAAGTCATATTTTATACAATGGGAATAATCGTAGGACTCGTAACGACTGCTATTATTGCCCCGAAGGATAAATTTCTTATGTTAAGCAGACCTTTAGCAACAGCTTCCGATGTTATATTCTGTGCTTCTCTGGGCAGAATATTCTTACCCCCCACATCTACTCTGGGATTGTTTCTGTGCTTTTTATCACTGTATGGATCGATAGGACTGTTTTCGGCATACGTTTTATATGATTCTCAAATAATAATTAGGAATGCCGAGGAACACTCAACAAACGATGAAAAGCCCTACGATCCTATTAATGCAGCATTGTCGCTTTATACCGACGCGCTTAACATTTTTGTAAGAATTGTAAGTTTTGTTACTGGAAGCGAATGTGGAAGAAAACCTGAAGGTTTCGACCTATCAATTAAACGGCATTAATTGTCAATGAAGCATTTGCGAACAAACAGATGTTCAGCGATATATTATAACCTTGTACATACCTGCTACCTTCATTTTCTTGAAAATATACACGACTGTCCATGTTTACTAAAATTATTGTGTTACTGTGTGCAGAAATTAACTTCTTAGAGGAAAATTCGGTTACCGACTTTTGAAAATTTATTTAAAATAGAAAAAATACACTTTACTTAAGAAATAAAAATTGTAATTATTCGCAAAATGCAATAGCATAGTACATATATGCTATTGAAGGACTCTTCTCAATTTCATTTCAGTTTATGTTTTTTCCTCTTTCTCCTTATTATATTTCTCTAATTCTCTTAAAAATTGCGCCTTAGGTTTCATAACGTTCGGTCTATCGCCACGACATTTGGGACAAAACCATTTACCCTTTGGTTTTGTAGTTAGTGTTACACAAGAAAAGTGAAACCACTCAATTGGACACAGATCATTATCACACATTATCATTTCACCAAATGAAATTTGGTCACACAGACAGTAAGTAGGTTCATTTGGATCAATTGCAGTCTCTTCTTCCTTGGGAGGCGAATCTTCGCGTTGAGATGTTTGAATTTGTCGAGATTTGCGTTTTTTCTTCTTACCTTTTAATAAAAACAACAATATGGAAAAAATGTTGGTAGAGTTTAGATTAATCTTACCATTAATGGACTTTCTCATGTTATTGGTATGAGTGCAATTCATATTACTCTGGTTTCTCATCAAATTATCTCCACTGTTACCATCATTAATAGGATCAATTCCTATCAATGTGTCATGTCTTGTTCTTCTTAAACGTTTGATAGGACGTTCATTTTGACAAATAGACGTTGAAGTAGAAGTATTATTAGACACTGGCTGCTGTTCTTTATTGTCCATGGGAGACTCTTCTTTTCCAAAATCTGAAAAGTGACTTTTTTGTATACACATGTATCATGACACTAAATTTTTATAGAAATCTTACCTAAATTCTTAAAGTCTTGATTAAGTAGCCTTGTCTTTATCTCTATTTTATCGAGGATACTCTGAAGAAGATTCATCTTTTCGTCTCCTAATTCTTGTGCTGCAATGAGTGCCTGCTGCATTCTTGCAAATGACTTTGTTTTTTTTGATAAATTATCCTTACTGACTGTTCTCCATATTTCACATTGATATTCAGCTTCTCTAACGCGAGCTGTAATGATAAACTAACGATAGAGGAAAGAACCATTTTGAATCCTTTTAATGATTGATGATAAACAACTTAAAACTAATAACTAATATTATTAAGTACCCAGATAGTAGACATCCAGTTCACGCATTCTTGAAATAAGACGCTGCAAGTCATCTGGCAAATTTTCCACACAATCCAAGTAATTTTCAACATAGGTAGCAGAATAAACAGCTTCCACTGATACTTGGTTTAACATTTTTGCACTTATTTTATTAACAAGACAAACTTAATATATGTACCTAAGAATTATAGCTTTTTTACCTTCATCTTACTTTATAAATAAACGTTATAAACTGTCGTCAAATTAGGTTTTTGCTTTTTAGTTTAGTCTTTTGAATGAAAATAACAAACTGAAGAAAATGCCCTTTTTAAACTACAATCATACAGTAACACTATCATTTCACACTTTATAGTATTTTGAAACATAACAAACTAAACTGCAACGTCTTGAACTCCATATGATTTATTTAACAAGTATGGACACAATACACCAACAAGGCAAACGCAAGAAAAAAAAACACAATACGCTTCGAACCATTCGAAGCAATGCGCAGGCCTCCTTGCCCCCTTGCCCTAGCAATCTCCTATGATCATACCTATGTTCCTAAAATTTGACATATTCCACACTAATTTTTCGACAGTTGCTATTCTATGGTGATTCTTACCAGTGTCGTAGGTAGGGTCAAAATTATTGATTTATACAAATTATAAGTAATGGAAATAGATTCGTTGGTAACCTTTTTATGAAACATTTTTATAATATCTTACCCTTTAAGAAACCAAAGACCACTACTCGAAATAACTTACAGCTCGGAATATTCTTTCAACTCACCTATCGCCAGGCTAAGAAGGCACTGGAATGTAATTGCTCTAAACATAAACACGGCATTACCACTATCTAGCTTCAAAATAGTTCTAAGACAATATCTTCGGGAAAACCCGCTGACCTAATCTACATTATTGAAATTGGATTTCCTCTCTTTTTTAGTCTTTTGATTTTATGACTAAACCAACAATTTTTGACATAACCATCTCTTTATTTATTTATTATTATTTTTTTTTTTAATCAATGCTTTTTTTGCTCAGCAATTTGAAGATGTGTAAAACAAAACAATAAATCCCGAAAAGCCTAAATTACGGTATTTAATATGTTATTGTAGTATTGATATTATTGCATTATGTCATAAATTACACAGAAAAAATTTGTATAAAACTTTTGTAAGTGGACAATCTTGTCCGCTAATAGAAATAAATAAATAAATAAATAAATAATAATAGAAAAACGAAAGAAAAGATTTTCAAAAAATTATTATAAGTGTTATAATTATTATATATGTTACAGTTTTTTTAAAATATTCACCTTGTTGATGTTGATAGCCACTTGTCGGCCATTATGATTTTTAAGTTGTTGACCATTATTATTTCTAATTGTTAGCGCATTGTTAGGACATTGTTAACCTTATCGGCCATTAGCCTTTTTTAAATTGTTGTCACTGTCGGCCATTGTGATTTTTAATTGTTGACATAATCGGCCATTGTTCTTTTTTAATTATTGCTATTACAATATTTGGAATGTTTACAAAGGCCGTACAAACTAACAAGTTAACCAGTGTTTTAATTTTTTGTGAACATCTGCGGCAGTCCCGCTATCTACGGCACTGATTATTGTATGTATTTATAAATTTAATTTTATCAACTTATTTTACAGGCAGCTGTTCTGAGATGTAGGACTCGTGTATCATTAAGCCTATAATTAACTGTAGAAAAAAAAATCAACTAACCAACCGGTCAAACAAACTAAATCCTTGTAAATACCAAGCTTATATAAAAATAATTATTATTAATGACTAATTAATGAGTAATAGCTGCTGGCTGTGTCTATTAAGTGATGCGAGATTAACAGTCGTGTTTTCGTCATTTCTCTTCAAACTTCGCATTTTATTCACTAAAACGTTTTCCAATATTCCATAAAATGTTTCAATAATTCTGTTGCCATATTTTGTTACGAGTGGATTTACAAATAACAGTTGTCATACCAGATGTAAGTTGTAAATTTAAATCTAATTTAAATAATTGTTTTCAATTACATACTATATATCACTTTTCATTGCCCCCTCCATGGGTGGTATGTTGCAGTTTACAATAATATTTCTTTTGCAGTCCAAAGAAATATGTACATCTTTATTTAACAAAGATGAAGAGTACCAAGAGCACCATAATATAGAGGTATATCCTTGGTTACAATATCTGTCATCAGTTTTTTGTATATTCACCCCAAAAACATTATAATGTGTAAATTACAATAATATAACTATCTGAGAAAAACTATAATTTTCGCAACAGTTTTGCCTCACAATTAAATTATTTAATTAATTATTATCTGAAAGCCCTATAGGAGGTCAAAAACGACCTATGCCTACACATTCTTCTCCTGCAACATACCTACAGGAATTTGTCTTAAAAAGATATTTAACTTTTATTATCATTATTATTAGTCATCTAATATATGGATTATTTGTCCATTAAATATATCCAGTATGTTCAGTTTTCATAAAAGATGGAATTTGTAAGCAACCTTTGACCCTCTTTTTAAAGCGATTAACATGGACTTTTTCCAGGTTTTAGGATATAGTAATTTTTGGGTTTCATTAGTAACATGGACAGACTAAGAAATACATATAGTGAATTAGAGCCGAGTAGGAGGAGGTATGTTCTTGATCTTAAACATCTTATTTATTTAATTTTTAATTGCTTTTTTTAGTTTCTTATATAAAATTATCGTTTCATATTTATTTTACTTTCTAATGTTAAAAAAATTGCTTTTAGTTAATTAGGTGTGAGCAAATAGGAAAGATGAATAATGTGTAATAGTGACTAAATTCTTTATTTACTATTATCAGTTATGCTGCTGAATAACTTCCTTTATTTGTTTAGGTGGACTTTAGATTCGTTTTAGAAATATATATTATTTCATTATGATAAAATAATTTTTGTCATGCATATACATTTCAATTTTTTAGACTA
Organism: Agrilus mali; assembly: GCA_029378335.1. Lineage (NCBI taxonomy): Eukaryota > Metazoa > Arthropoda > Insecta > Coleoptera > Buprestidae > Agrilus > Agrilus mali. The sequence goes on along the minus strand of CM055657.1, from coordinate 100,497 downwards.
AAGTGTTGTTACCTAATAACTGATTACTATCTTTCAGTTTGTATGTTTAATTTATATTATATTTATTATATTAATTAAGTATCTCTTCCTAAAATTAGTTAGCAATTGTTTTCACCTGCTCATATTTTTTTTACATAACTGATTAATGCAAACATGCAAAGGAAAACACTTCATATGTATATTCAATTTAATTTTAGATAAGATTGTTGCTAAAAATTATTAGTCTGATGGGTTATTGTCTTCCTTTGTTAGTAGATCAATTTTTGATGTATTATCGTTATCAACGTGATACGAAATATTTAAATTCTTCCTGTGAACGGATTATTTAATTCAAAAACTCTATTTAATTTACAGTCAGTTGTACGTAAGGTATCAGTTTAAATCAACTTTGCAAGAGCTAACTATATATTTGGGGTAGGTACTTAAAACTATAATATTTTCAACCCATTACATGTATACATTTTATTAATGTATTTCCAAGAAATTTACAGAAGCAGTTAAAATTTTCAGTCTGTAATTTTATTAATCTGCTTCTTATCTGGACAGGTTATTGATTATATGCAAAAGTACATCTCCTTAAACCTTTCTTTATTCTGTTGTATTGTTAATAATTTGTTCTACCCAATATAAATTTGTAAGTATAATAATAAATAGCAGAGACTTACCCCCTTTACCCACATTTAGAGTGGGCGAAACACGTGTCCGCTTATGTAATTTGTTTGTGGTAAAGGGGTGAGTCTCTGTTATTTATTATTATTTGCATTCGCCACAGTCTCCGTTAAATATTCTTATTTGTAAGCACAATGTGTATTAGTTATTGAGGCATTGGTTTTTTAATTACTTCTTTATTATTTATTACAGAAGGATGAATTGCTCCTCTCAAAAATGTAAATTGAGTACACTATATGGATTTTCAATAGTATTTCTGGGTTTATCAATATTAACTTTAGTTGGATGGGAAAAAGCATACAATTCTATTCTTTTTAATGTAAGTTCCTAGCTGTTATAAATAGGTGTATATATATATATGTACTAAAAACAAAATTACGATTTGAATTACCTGAATTTTTTCTAATTTATTATTGTGTCATTATTAAATCAATTTGGGATTTCCTTTTTAAAATTTTAGGCATTAACATTAACAAACAGCTCTAAAGGGTATAATATGTGGAAGAAAACACCGATTCCCATCTACCTAGAATTGTATTTGTACAACTGGACAAATGCAGACCAAGTTATTGCCAGTAATTTTGACATTAAACCAACTCTTCAAGAATGCGGTCCGTACGTTTATGAAGAGGTTGATACAAGGGTAAATTTAATATGGCACAAAAATGGCACTATCACGTACCAACAAAAAAGGACGTGGCATTTCAAACCAGAACTTACCAATGGAAGCCTTGATGACGAAATAGTTAACGTCAACATTATTCTAGCGGTAAAACCAATATTTCATTGTCTATTTGTAAAACGTTCTTCACGTTAGAAAATTCATGTGGTCATTCATCTCGGCATTGTTTATTTATCATGTTGTTTTGTTATGGGCGCGTGTACATGTACTAACAATGCATTATTTTTAGACTGTCGCCTACACTGTAAGACACTATACGATATTCTTAAAAGCTATATTAAATAGATTCTTGAATAGTATGAATGAATCTCTTGTTGTAACAAAAACTGCAAGGCAACTTTTGTTCGAAGGGTACAACGATCCTCTTTTGGATCTCGCATCCAGATTAAATATATCGATCCCTTTCAATAAATTTGGCTGGTTTTATGGTGTAAGTAAAATTTCTTGGTCAGTATTTTATCGAAACTACCAGACGTAGATCACGATTTCGAGCTTATTGAATCTCATCAACAGGTCATATAAAAGTAGTCTTGATAAAATATAGACAAAATTTATGAAGCTCGAAGGTGTCCCATCTTTACTTTGTAATTTTCGTTATGAATTACATTATAGAGAAATGATTCTGAAACCTATGACGGTACCTTCAATATCTATACAGGAAGAACCGATGTAGACTTGTTAGGTATGATGGATTTATGGAACCATGCTCCTCGTGCAAATAAATACGAAGGGTATTGCGATTACGTAAATGGTACTACCGGTGAACTATGGCCACCTGTCAAAAATGTCCAGAAAGTCTCCGTTTTTTCTCCCGATATTTGCAGGTTAATTTTATGTAATTATTATTTCATTCCGTATTTGTTTCAATATGGTATTTCTTTCTGTTTATAGTACTATGTGGTTGACATACGAAAATGATGTTAGTATGTTAGATATTAAAGGTAGAAAGTATATTTCGACGAATTTTACATTAGATAATGGTGCTCTTTACCCTGAGCAGGCCTGTTTCAATTATGGAGATCCTGTTCCAACAGGCGCCCGTAATATTTCAGCATGCAAGTATGTTGTAGTCTAACGAATCATACGCTTTATATTACATTCTTTTTTTGGAAAATTTTAGATTCGGTGCCCCTGCTTTTGTAACCCTTCCTCATTTTTACCTGGCAGACGATGGATACCTTCAGAATGTCTCAGGAATATCTCCTAACAAATCAGATGATGAATTTTATATAATTTTGGAACCTAACACCGGAGTTCCCTTGACCGTTAAAGCACAATTGCAAATAAATATATTTTTAGAGCCAATTTCGGGTATAAGGTAACCGTTTTCTTTTGGTTATTCCCGTTTCCGTTTATTTTATTTAATTAATCGTAGTAGACAATACTTGTTGAAACTTCAAATCCATAATATAAATAAAAGAGAGAAAATTTTCAAATAGTTAAGTTTATTATTTCACCCGAAGAAGCCAATGTTTTGGTTAAACAATTGTTGTGAACAATAAACTAAACTGTTTGAAACTTTTGCGTTGACAAATAACATAATTAAATGTAATGGTCGTTCTTCTACGATTCCAATTTTATACATATACTGTTGTGCATGTTTTAGTTTACTTAAAAATGTTAAACCAACATTCATGCCGGTGCTATGGTTTAGACAAACTGCAACCCTTACAGGGCAATATGCGAGTCTTGTAAAGTTGTTACTTAATTTACCTCATATTGCAGTATACACAGGGTATGGACTGTTGTGTTTAGGAATTGTTATTCTTTCTATTGGTATATATGTAACATTAGGTATGAGGAAGAAGGAAGAAACAGAAACGCTTATATCGGAAAATACGTAATTTTTTGCCTTATACTTAAAAAGGTAAATAACCAAACACCCTAGCTTTTGATTTTTATAAGCCAAGTAACTATGGTCCTACCGTACATAATATTGCTATTTTTTTTTTTTTTTTCAGGAATACTTGATAGTTGATTGTGATATCATAATGAATGTACAATACCTGTACTTATAGATATCTGTATATTTTCAAATCTACCATAAAAAGAAGAAATATATTGCTTTACTGTTAGTAATTTTTAATTTTTATTGCTTGCCTCTGATAAGAACCTAAATATCACAACGTATTAAACAGAACAGCCAGTAGATGTCGTCCATGTCCTTAATTAAGGTAATAAATAATGAATTTCGACAAATTAAGCGATTTGTTTGCTAACTTTAACTTCACTATAAGAAGTGAAGACATTACATGTTCTCCACGAAACCATTTGACGATTTAACATTCTAAATCTATCTGTCTATTTTATCATTCTAAAACTACCTCTTAAAAATTCTGGTTTAATTAGAAGAACCCTTAACTTTATGACTGATTATAATAGGAATCTTCCTATGAAACTGGTCTAAAAAATAAATCATCCAAGAGTTAAAGTAGAAATAGAAGGTTAGGTGGTGGTTTCAGAAGGTTTCATGGTTTCATTTATAAAATATGTATTTTGTTATTGTAGTTATTGCAAATTTCTGATAAATCAAATTTTGATCATAACAAAATCAAAAAAAGATTGATTATTAGATTTACGTTAGCATTATTTATTAAAGTATTCGACCTTGATTTTATATCAGTTCTGACATTTGTTAAAAAATGGTTAATAACGTTAATAATAAATAAGAACAATAACATATATAAACTGAAATAATTTTCAACGTTGACGGTAGCACAGACACAAACACATCTCCCTGCGAAACTGTTGACTGTTGTGCTATTTGTGTGTGTGTATTCCAGTGTTTATTTTTCGTGTGCTTTCTACTTTGAATAAAACTGAACAATATTTAAACTCCTGTATAATGTAGGTTCGTATAAATTTTAATGATAGCATTATTTGATTAAATGAAATATATGTACAAAATATCAAAAATTCAGTTGCATTTTTGTACGCCATTTCTTTCGTCTGAAGTTGATACCTATTAACAGTTCATAATTTCTGTTTAATTGTGATCATGGGGATGATGATTGTTTGCCATAATGTAGAAAATTTTAGTCAAATAGTTGGCATGATTTTATTTATGAATATTTATTACTCCTTTATTATACAACACATTCATCATCTTGTAGGATTCCTTATTCTTCCTCATAGATCAATGATAAAAAATAAAAATGTTAAACATTTTTTTGTACAAAGAGATAAATCTCTATTATCCAGTCAATCTCGAAAACGTATTCAAACTGCAAATTACAATAATAAATAACAATCACTCAAAATGTATAATAAGGCCTTAATAAATGAAAAGAATTTCCTGATGACATGAGAGTTTTAGAGAGTTTCAACATTTTTACAGATCTGATCTTATTTATTTGTTCAATTGAATTATTTTATAATCTTGTTGTTTATTGTTCTTTTGGATTTCATTTGATCATTTATTCAAACTAACATTTGTTGGCTTTTAAACAATAAACTATCAACTATTATCCTTAATAATTGTTAACCTTTACCATAATGTAGATCGATCTTACATTTAAATTTTAATACCATACAGCAAATTAAAATTAATTGTGAACTGATAATGAGATATTATAGATAATATCAATATCCGAATTGGTCTTTGCAGAGAACTAATTTGCAAGTTCATATAACCACCTGAAAATACAGTCTTGAAACGCGTTAATTATCCATTAAGTGTGTATACCACATTGCAAAACATAATAAATAGGATTGATTAAAAAAAATGTTAAATAAACAATCCTTATAACTTATCTAAAATTGAAACTGTTGATTGCTTTAATAACTTGCAAATAATAATTCTCTTGCTGTTTGCTAGTTTTCTATTTTTAAATTAACTGTCAATTAATAATTTTCAGCTAGCTAAATCATTAATGGGAAATTAATTGAAAATAATCTCATTAAAAAGTTGGGAAATATAGTGTTATGCAGTTCCTACAAACATTCAGATTATTGTACCAAAATGGAGAAAGATCTCCCTGCTGTTATCAACGCAGAAGACAAAACCGAAACTCCGATCGAAGAGCTGCTTGGTTCCGTCACAACTTACAATTGTCCTGAAGGTTCTGAAAATAAAAGTCAACAAGTTCGTACAAGTGCCCGAGTTTTCAAAAAATTGAAGCTTGATTCAGCTATTGCAAATCCACCGTTACCATTAGAACGTAAAGGTATACGCATATATATTTATGTGATGTTGTTTTTGAATCATATAGAATGATTGAAAATCTTTCTTTATTATAACAAACACTTCAGTTTCCATAATATAAATTATGATATCTAATTGATAAAAGAGATCCATGTCTGTCTATCTAGTTGTGCCAGATTCACAGGTGAAACTGAGGTGCTTGAAAAAAAAATGCAGGAGTTGAATGAATTTTCAAAAATTGATAGTTAAAAATTTTGTCTTTTCAGAATCTACGGCAAAAGAAGAAAAATTAGAAACAAATAAAAAACCCTTAAGACCATCGTGGTCTCCAGAAGATAAAAGTCTATTTTTTGAAGCTCTAAACTATTATGGAAAAGATTTCGAAGCAATTCATTTGTACATAAGCAACAAACTAAAAAAGAAAGGGATTCCAGAATCGGCACTTAAAACGAAAGATCAAATAAGACATTTTTATTATCGCACGTGGCATAAAATAGCGAAACACTTAAAATTTTCCGAAGGTGATTGCTTACCATTTTGATCAACCTAATCTTTATTAAGTTGAATTTATTCCTAGGTATTAAAAAACTTGCTCAAGAGTTGTATGGTTTAATAAATTATGGAGAATTAAGAAGAAAAGTTGGTTCTGTTAGCGAAAAAATTCGTATGAAACTAAATGAGTTAATGTATCGCGGAAATGTTGCAATAAGATGCAGGGGGAAGACAGTTCGAGTAAAAACTCCTCTTTGTCGCGCATTACGACGCCTAAATCAACTTGACGGTAATTTTATTCAATAAAAGTTGGTCTTAACCACACAATAAAAAAATAATTATGTTCTTACTTTAGAAAAACAAGAAGAACCAAAATTACCCACTAGAATTCTTGTTGAAGTAACACCGAGGGATGGTAATTCCTGGATGCAAGTACAATCTATAGCACAAAATCCAAGAGTTAAAGCCCTTTTACCGTTACAAAAAAGATTAAGTTCGCTCTTGGAATATTTAAATTTGAGATGGAAATCGCCTATATCATCAGCCGTATCCTTATTCATCACAATAATCAAGACATCTAATAAATTTTATGTAGTTCCATTTTTGTATTTAATTTTGTTTTCCTTATGTAAAAATAGTACGAAAAACTTTTAAATTCTACGGATAACGTCGTAGATGAACCGAGCAGTGCAGCTACAGAAGGAAACAAAATTTTATTGCAACCCCCACTTCGTCTGTATCCTCCACAAACGGACGAATTTCATATACCTACGATTAATTTGGGAGAATATCTTACTAGTCACAGTATTTGCCTTAGTGCATATGAAGAAAGATTGGGAATTCGATCATCTGATGACCAGCCTTGGAGTTTAAAAGGTATCCTTTTACTATTGCATACTAAACATTTAAATATTTACCCGAGCAAATGATTAAAATATATTTTAACAAAAGGCTTATGTCAGTAAAGTTTAACAAGTGGTTATTTTTTACAGGAAGCTTAAAAAACAAAGGCACAAAGCGTTGCAGAAATGAAAGTATAGCTGACAAAACTATTAAATCGAGTTCGCTCATCGCAAATGCTGAAATATGTGATATAAATGCGACTGATGCAGCGCTCTTGTCAGACGTTCGAAACGTCATTGACGAGGCAATTAATACGATGCTAGCTTTACAAAATCAAAATATCGCATCTAAAAAGGAAATAAAAGAATCCTGTGAAATTAAAATGGACGTTGAGGACGATAAATGTACGAGTAAAGGAGAAACAAAAACTTTCGAGGAATCCTACGACAGTGAAAAGAAAAGTTTAATTAACTCAAAATTAGGATGGACACTGGACGATTGTGGAACTCTCACTATCGGTGAATTGTATTTAATGGTAGATACCTAATCTATTGCATTTATTATTGTACAATTGCAATATTTTTAAATAATTTTAGTATGGCTCTAATTGTAAGTTATTATTGGAATATGGTTGGGATTTTAATTCTAACAAGGAATTAACAAAAGATGAGAACATTTCGAAGTTAGCCGAAGTGAATCGCTGTACAAATAATAAATCTGTTGATAACTTAAAAGATACGACAGTCGGAACTGTTTCATCGTCACTACAAAAACTCCTTTCTGTCGCCAAACTTCACTTTGGAAAAGACATCTATAAGTGTCCGTGCGGTCACTCCTGCAATTATGGTACCAATGATAAGGTTAACACTCCAAAGAACAAAGCAGTTATTCCAAAGAACACTAAAAACAACCAGACAGATCAAAAATTGAATGGGGAATTAGAAGTATGTCGTTAGTTGTCGGTTATCGTTTAGTACTTAATGATCATTCGCACATTTTTTAGACAAACGGATCACTCGGGGAAAAAGTAATCGATGTATCTTCAAATAAAATTCAGAATAACGTTTTCAAGCATCCTAGGACTTATAGCATCGAATCGATCACGGGTGCTCATTTAGATGTAAGAAGGTAAACAATTGAAGAAAAAAAACCTTTAAATTTTCTCTTTGTAGCATCTTAGACCAAAATATATCAATAGAAAAAACAGAAGAAGCAACAAACTTGTTGTAGAAAGACGATTACCTCTGCTTGCCAATAAAAACTCAATTCATCAGATTGTACAGATGAACATTATTCCACAAGAAAGTAACTTTAAATTGTCATCTACGAAAACAATGACTTCTTGTCAGTCAGAGAACGTTATGCCGATCGACAATGTTAAAAATGCGACCGAAAATAATGTTTTAATAGAAAATACTACTTCAAATAATAACAACTTGTTAAAAATAAATGACATATCATTTAAAATAATCGAACAGAACATTACGGAAAACCAAAATCAAGAGTTATGTCATATATTATCAAAAGAAAAAACCAGTGACATGCATTTAACAACAGGAGAAGGACCAAGGGACAACAAAGAAATGAATCCGTCTGAAATAAACGATAATGCAACCACTTCTAGTAGAGTCAATTCCCCTGGCAGCATATCTGGTTTGTTAGAATTTCCAGACAGAAATAGTTTTGTAGGTATGGCAACTTATCAGTGATTATTATGATTGGATTTAACCCAACTGAAGTTTTTTAGGAAGTTAATTTCCATATCACTGCACGTCCTGTAGACTCCTGGATCCCTAATCCTAACATTTACAACATCAGAAAACACAAACAAACGTTTCTGCAAATAAACTTTTATTACTCGACAATTGTTTCGAACCTAGACGGTCATTTTCAACAGGCCTAGCCGAACATTGTATCACCCATAATCATAGCATAGACATAGATAAAATGTTAGTTTTACATTCACAACCGAAGGGCAGAAAACTGACCCTTCTTGAAAATTTAGAAATAAAAAATGCTCTACAATCAGGAAAAAATTTAGTAAACAACCAAAAAGAAATTTTAAATTACAATACACCCTTAGTCATTTCAAAATTGTAATACCTATATAAACATTGTCATTTACATTTTAAGATTAGTAACCGTTTGTAGTAGGTACTCTTGAAAATGACCGTCTAGGTTCGAAACAATTGTCGAGTAATAAAAGTTTATTTGCAGAAACGTTTGTTTGTGTTTTCTTATTAAAATGTTTCTCCACGAATGCACCCACGATAGTTTAAATATTTACAACATCATTTTGTATTTTATTTTAATGAAACTTTTTAGCCCATTATCTATCTCTTTATTGTATTTATTGTACCTAAAGTTGATTTATTATAGGTCTTCTTACAAACTCAACACCACCGGCAAGTCCTTCGCGTATTTTAAAAGAAATAGAAAATCAATGGATAACAGCAGAAGTGGCTGATTTTTCTCTTAGTAGTTTTCTTGGACATCTGGAATCTCCAGCCAAGCCAGACAGAGTGTCGCCATCACCTCAAGTCACTGACGATTCGCGTTTATCCCAAGATGTAATTACTTTTGTTTTATAAACTTTCATACTTACATACTTTTGATTTTTAGGTAGATGTTCATTTGCAGTCTTTATTTTCTGAAAATAGCGTCGATTACATGGCCAAATTCGCCGACTTGGCAGCTCAAGTTACATCAGAGAAGAAATAATTTGCCCAATGAGCATTTTTATTACGATGTTAAGAATGCAGTTAGTATTTGGTTTTTTTTTTGTTTTATGGTAGGTGCATCTTTATTGATATGTTACAAAAATTTAATATACCCAATATCGTCGTCTGTTTTTAAATTATTTTATGAAACGTTTTTTATAAATACAATGTTACATGAATAAATATTTAAGACCTGCTCTCCTTTTTATAATCCAAAAAAATAATAATAATAATAAAAATTTGTTTCATTGTATTTATTTAAATACCTGATAAGTAAACATAACTTATTAAAAGTAAATGAAACGACTAATGAGTAATAAATATTTTTTATTGGTACCGTTTTTAGTTTGGTGTAAACAAACACTATTGTTTTTGTTATATATAAATAAGTATTGGTGAAATATAAGCTGCCTGAAATAGATTGGACCTGAACGGTTAATAAAACATAATTTGTATTTCATTTCTTATTTTATTCACTTCCAAAGGTTGGGTTTTGGATGGGATAATTAACTTTTCAACCCCAAACCTCGCCCTTGAAGGTGAAACTTCAATTAGCAGCAAATACCAACAGGTGGCGACTTACTACATTTATCTAAATATTATAATAAACTTTACAAATTATTTCGGATTTTTTGGAGCTAATGTATGATTCATAATCAATTTATTTATTTTTCACACATAAAGAGGAGAGATTAATTTTTTTCATTTACTTTTAATAAAATAATAATAAAAAATGTAAAGTAAAATTTTATTATATTCGATCACTACTTAGATTTATTGTATTTCATTTTAATTTTTTAGATATAATAATATTCGTTATCACTCTAACGCACACTTATTATAATACAGAGAAATTTTGTATCTCAAGAAAAAATCAGTTATAATATACATAGATACACATTTAGTATGCATTTAGTTGCAGCCAAGTAGTTTGGCAACGCAGTGACCTACTAATCTATGGCAGTGACAGGTGACACCACCAAGAAAAATCACTACACCAATTCACCAATATTTTAGATGGTTGCATTTTAATGGGTGGTGTTTTGATGGTTTTATAATATTTTTAATGAAGAATTATGTTTAATGTTGACGTTTTTTCTATTGGAAAATAAATAATACTACGATTAATTACATTTTCTTTACAAAATGTCAATTTTACTTTTCGAAACGAGGTCAGTACTAATAATGGAAACAATATTCACAAATTTTGTGTATGTGTTTAATTATTTGAATTCTATAAAACTAAAATAATGTAAAATGGAACTGAAAGTTTGGGTTGATGGAATTCAAAGAATAGTTTGTGGAGTAACTGAAACAACAACTTGTCAGGCATGTACCATTAACTGTATATTTATGTACCTACCTACATGGAATTCACAACAACCACCCTCTCAATTCTTTACTTTTAGAATGTAGTATATGCATTGGCCCATGCTACAGGTAAATCTGGTCGTTTTACGCTAATCGAACGTTGGAGAAATAATGAAAGACAATTATCACCCCATGATACCCCATTACAGGTGAGATTATTCTTAATAATTAAAATTACATTTTGTTGATAAATACTAAACCACTCTTATCGCCCACTACTCTGCAATAGTAACATAGTTTTATAAATAGACGTATCAGTAAAATACACTACCTAACTTAATCTTTTTTATAATTATTGTATAGTGCAAATTAATATGTTAGGTATGTATATATGCATTTCTTTTATTTTTATATGCATATAATTTTAAAAAATGACTACAGTGTTATGATATATATCTAATAATATTATAGGTACTAATATTGTTTCTCCTTTTGAAAGGAATGGAAGCATAAATATTATTGTTAAAACATATAGGCAAATATCTAATTTAATGTTCTACAATATTGTTTATTTCAATTGTAGTAATAAATGTCTGCAGGTTAATTATCTATCATTAATAATCGTGTTATTTTATGTGTATCATATTGTGATAATTTTCATTTTATACAATATTATGTAGGTACATCAATTTAACAAATTTATTTGATCACAGGGCAATGTTTTTAGGTTCTACTTAAATGGGGGGAATATTCTAACGACGTTCAATTTATTTTACACAAAATCGATACCATTGAAAAATACGTAACTGCGAACAACAGTTCAAAATTTGCTTTACAACTTGACCAGTATTCCATATCTACTCCAAATACTACTCCAGAACCGTTTGTACTTTTAAATAATTCCGGAAATTGTTTCAACCAAAAAGGATGTTTTTCGCCGGAAATCAACATGCGCCAATCATACAGAATTAGGTAAGAAACACAATATTAAAATTTTAAATGTTGAAATACATAATCGATTTCAGTCCAACAAAAGGAAAAAGTACAGAAACTGAAATAACTAATCTACCAAAAAGCAAAGTAGTTTTATTGTCCTCTGGACCTCCACCCTATAGAGATCCTCCCCCACCAAACTTGTCAGCGTGCAATGACATAGTTAAAAAAAGTATACCACAGGTTGGTTGATTAACATTATGTATATACTATTTATTCTCAAAAATTCGTAATAATTTTAGGATTATAATAAAACCCAAGAAAATATAAATCTTAATAGTCATAAGTTAAATGTAAAAAGAAAACTTAATAATACTAGTTCTTCTACTACTGCTCATTATAGAGAACTTATTTCTCTAGTAAATAATCAAAAAGAAAAACTAGCTTCTCAACAGAATGATTTGGAAAAGGTAAAAAATATACCTTCAAAATTATAGATAATGGTTTTTCTGATTAGTTGTTTTTCAGTATAATGCAGAAATTTTGTATTGGGAAAACGAAGGACGAGAAAAAGAAACACAACTAGAGCGACTATCTCAGGAAATTTCATCGATGATGAATATCACGAAAACAAACAGTGTTCAGGTATAAATAAAATATTTTTAAACCCTGTCTTTTTCACCTATTTGTAAAATATATTTTAGATACAGGCTTTGTATTATATAGAAGAAGAATCGGAAATAGTAAAGCAACAGGCAAAAACGTTATCCTCAGAAATAACACTGTTGAGATCGAAATTGGCAAACTGTGAAACGGAACTTCTTCAACGTAAGAATAAAATTAGGTAATTTGACTAAATTACGAATTCACTCACATGTTTGTCACAAACTGAAAATAAAACATTTATTAATGTTGGCAGATTGGTCATGGAAGAATTACAATCAGAACAAAAGTTACAATCAAGAAAGTGTGAAAATCGGCAACAGTTAGAAAAAAATCTATTATTAGAAATGGAAAAACTACAAAAAGATATGGAACAGACCAAGTATAGTACCGAAGAATACCACATATCTGCGGAAGCTTTGAAGAATCAAGTACCTATAATTAATTCTTTTTATACAATTTTACTTTTGATTTTAGGTAAATTTAAATTAAATCATATTTAAAGGTTGCCGCATTGGAAACGATTATAATTGAAAGAAAAAGACAATTGGAACGATTGGTGCAAGAAATGAAAGAAGAAAATTTACGAAGTCTCAGTATTGCTCCTTCTGAGGAAATAAAATATTTGTTCGAAGGACCGAATCGAACGGGAAGTACGCGAAAAATGATAGGATCTCCGCGACAGCTCGAAAATGCTGTTCCTACAAATAAAAATCCACACGGAGTTTGGGTTTAGTCAAATATTATTAAAATGACTGCATTTAATTTTATTTATTATGATTATTATTATAAACAAATATAGTCTTTTTATTAGTATTAATAAATATTATTGTATAGCCGTATAAAATTTTAAAGTTTATCTTGTATAAAAGTATTAAATTATACAAACAAATGAGTGCTAGTTAGTTTAATATTATTAGCAACAAATATTTATCAACAAAAACAGTAATTCCCTTCCACATTCTGTTTTGGTTATTACTTTTAAAAATTATTGTTTCTAATTTCAGATAATTTGAAAATCTATGTTGGAATGCATGAGAAAGGGAAATTCTAAATCCAACAGATCATAGATAGCCACTATAGTCCATGATAGATGACATTTGGATAAAATTATGACATAGCAGCATATAGATTAATCTATGGTGTCACAGCTGGATCTAATCAAATCTAGATTCATGGATCGTAACAGAGATACCGTGAGTTCTGCTTTACAAAAATGTATTATGAAAAAAGTAATTAATGTTGATCTAATGCTTTATAAACGGTACAAACGTTATTTATTATTTATAGTTGGGTAGGCCATAGACAAAAGTGTAGGTATAATTTCGTGGATTTTGTTTCATGTACATAGAGGCTTTTAGAAATGGATTTACAAATTTTTACATTGAATTGCTGGTAAGTATAATCGTAGGGATTTTCGCACATATTCCTGTGTAATATAGATAAATTAAATCATTTATATTAAAAGCGTTTTATTTTAGGGGGATTCCAATAATTTCCAAAGACCGTAAAATTAGAATGCTAGCTATTGCAGACTTTTTAGCTAAAGGTTCCTATGATTTCGTTTGTTTACAAGAAGTCTGGTTAACTTCCGATTTTGAGTTAATAAAGAAAAAAGTGGAAAATGTACTTCCATATTCTCATTATTTTTATAGGTCAGTTTCTCAAACTTTAGTAGTTATTATTTATTTATTTATTTATTTATTTATTCACGGGTATTAAACCCTTTTACATGATTATTATTATTATCATGATTAGATCCAGCTGTGAAAAAAAATAATTTATTTGTTTTAAGTGGGGTCGTTGGGTCAGGAATTTGTGTGTTTTCAAGATTTGCCTTGTGTGATGTATTATTTCATCAATGGCCGGTGAATGGGCATATTCATAAAATTCAACATGGTGATTGGTTTGGGGGGAAAGGGGTTGGATTATGTCGAATTAAAGTGAAAAATTTCAGTATTAACATTTATTCTGCTCATGTAAGTATTTGAGTGTAGGGCATAGTAATCGAATATCAGTGTCACTCATTGAATTAGAATATAGTTCATTACACTTGGATGTATAACATAGCACTTAAGTGTTTTAATTAGAACTTAAATGTAAAGTAATCGAATATCAGTGTCACTCATTGAATTAGAATATAGTTCATTACACTTGGATGTATAACATAGCACTTAAGTGTTTTAATTAGAACTTAAATGAAAATTGAAAAAACCCCTTTTAATTGAAATTTAAATTGGTTATTTTTTTTTCAAATTTAAAAACCCTTGTTAAGTTTCTTTGAAACATGAGTGTGAATCATAGCAATCATGAGCGTGGCACTTGGTACTTAGGCAAAAATTATGGCTTTTAATTGATACGTTTTTTGTATGGGCACTTATGTGTAGTACATGACACTTGAGTATTGTGCACAGAACTTCAGTGTGGTGCATAACACACTTAAGGTAGATCCTGCCACTTACAGAAACTACATGGCTCTGTTCACTTTGATTATTGTGTATAATTTTCTATTACAAAAGTGTTATAATATTACAGCTACATGCCGAATATGACACAACCTGTGATGATTATCTTGCACATAGAGTTTTACAAGCGTTTGACACTGCTCAGTTTATTAAAATGACATCGAGTTCTGCAGATTTAATAATTTTAGCGGGAGATCTAAATACTGAACCAGGAAGTATAGCATACAGGTCAGTGTTAATATTTATATTGAGAAAAAACCAATTATACAGTAACAAAAATCGTACGCCCTTATTTTTTGCAGGATTCTTATTGAAAGAGCAAATTTAAGGGATTCTTTTACTGAAGCAAAAGAATTGCATTCGGAAATAGATGGTACTAATGAGTGCTGTCAGAATAGCTATACTCCAAAAGCATTGCTCAAAATAAAAAAGCCTGGTAAAAGAATCGACTATATACTATTTTCTTGTCACCAACGGATAGAAATTGCATCTGTACAATATTTACAACCGTTACCAAATCGAATACCTGAAAACTTTATCAGTTATTCCGATCATGAAGCCATATGTGCATCACTAAAAGTCGTCGAAGGAGAAAAGTTGCGTTGCAAGACGTATTCAAGAAAAGACAAAGAAATTACATTAATGGAATCCATAAAAATATGCGATTCGTCGTTAAATAAACTGAAACTTCAAAAACGATTTTATTGGTTTTGGAGTATGCTTCTACTTTGCCTCGTTATTACGAGTATCGCAACGCATCCTCCTTTTGGCTTGATAATCACATTCCACATTGTTAGAGTTATCTTAACCGGATTATTGTGTTTTACAATAGCTATGGCATCCCTTTGGTGTAGAATCGAAGAAAATGCCATACTAGCTGGAAAACTAGCGATGGAAGTCAATATTAAAAATTCAACTTCAGATGACGATTTGTGACAACAAGCAGTGACTTGGTGTGTAAGAACAAAAAGTTTTTTTAAAAGGACTATGTTACAGAAATGGATTTTAATGTCACTATAGATATGAATTTCTTGATCCCTAATAATATATATACAAAAGTGATCGATTAACGCTACTATTCGTCTTCCACTTTGAATTTTAATTTAAAATCATTATCATAGGTATAATTTAGTATAGATAAGTAAATAAAAGTAATGTATAAGGTGATGTTTAAGTATATAAAAAAATTATATTAAACGTTAATCGATCATATATAAACTTCATCTTCATACTTTGCCTCAAGTAATGCTCAATTTTGAATTCGAAGAAGGTACGTTGTTTTTTTTTGTATATTCCCATAAAATGTGTATTTTTTGTAGGCAGAGGTACTTTTATGTAAATACCAAATATTAACATAAACATATTGTATGTTATATATTTTACTAGAATGATTGTCTGGTCTGTTAAATAAAGTTGCAAAGATAAAATTCTTATAAAATTTATCTTTTTTAAATATATTTTTTTATTAATTAGTGTATAAAATTGTATTAATTAACAACAAGCTCTGATTTTTCTAGTCTACTTTTCTCTTTTAATTCTGTGTTAAATAGGAAACATTGTAGTACTCCAATTCTAATATCGACTGTTATTATATCCGACTTTATTTTAGATATGCCTTTCTTTATGTTTACGAGTGGAGCTGAAAGTATATTTGTATTTGTAAGCACTATACAAAATAATTTAAAATTTCGGAACTTACTACCGTCTGTTACAAAACTGCCTCTAACTTCTGCTTTTTGTTTGTAATTCTCCAAAGTTTGACTTAACAATGTAAGATTACGCATTTTTTCGTTCAAACCACTTCCTAACTCGTTGTACTCTTCCTTTACTTTGGATAACTGGTGTAACTTGTCCATGTAGTTTTTCAAAGGAGAATCAAATTCTTTATTCAGATATTTCTCTCTATTTTTAATTTTTTCCATGTTGTAAGTTAAACGTTTGTGGATTTTTAATATTTGCGTTTTAGCTATCGAAACGTTTCGCTTAATTTCCCCATAATTGTCTTGCATAAAATTTAGTCGTGTTCGCCAATCATAAACGTTATTTTTTAAGGAAATGCGTAAAAATGGGACAACTCGTTCTAGCTCTTTTTGCCATAGTTCTTCATTAATGTGCAATTCCGCGTTTTTATTTGGCAATCCGACTTTTGTTTTCGTAAAATCATAGCTATTTATTTCATCATCGTCTGAATAATCAGAATACGCTGTAAGCATGTCGTCTTCTATTTGATCCAAAATTACTTCTGATTCGTTATCAGTGTGACTGTTTAAATCTTTATCATTATTTTTTTCGACAATTGTTGGTCTAAAAAAAGGGCTTTTTATCAATACGGAAATCTTGAAAACTTAAGAATGTGTGTCTTACGCAAAAAGTTTAATATCATTTTTCTGTAAAGCCATGTCGCAAAGTTTATTCAAAATGAAAACAACATGGCGACCATTTCCAGGCTTTAATTTATTTGGAGGGAAATCAATTGTCGTTCCCTAGTAAAATAATTTCATTTTAATTTTGAAAACAAGATTTCATAAGGTGTAGGTAGGTGCATAAATGTTACACTTACGGCTTCTCTGATTAAGGTCAATATCCTAGAAATTGTATTGTTAGGATCTTCAAAATCGTGGGGTTCATCAAAATGTTTGCCTGACTTCTTTATTAACCATGTCGCTAATTGACAAAATAAGAAAAAGTGTTCTCCTGAATTAGTGGGTATCATGAAATAATAACTGCAATTCGTTGAAAATTAATAAGACAAAGGAAATAAATATTTGCTAGTTATCTTTCCCTCACTTACCTATTGATTGGTTTTACTTTAAAAGGAATAACAAATTCAGAATAGTAGTTAAGTGACTTAAGTTTTTCGAAAAGAACTTCCATTTCATGAAAGTCGTTAAAAGGTATTTCAATGTCTTTATCAGGCGCAAGTTCTAATTTATTGTCGTACATATTTTACTTGGTTTTACACCATTCTTTCATTTTATTCTCAATTTGTAGAACAATAATCAAGCAAAGTTGCAATTCATGGTTGCTAACGTTACCTACTAGTTTTCGTTTGGTTTGGTTTGGCCTTGGCCATGTTCTTATTAAAAAAGGAGGCATGTTTATCAAAAATATAAAAGTCTTTTCGTTAATTAATGGGTATTTAGTTGATGAATTCTTTGATAAATATAATTTAAACGTATTTTTCAGATTGTTAGTTTATTTCTTATTAGGCTTATTTAAATTATGTATTTTGAACTTTGAAAATGGAAGAGTGGGGAGAACAAGATTAGATAATTAATAATATAGATTAGATCTACGGATATATGATCTACACCTTAATAAATCTAACTAACAGAAGAGGAAGTAGGAAAGAATCATAAATCTACTCTAGTATCTATACATTATTCTGATCTATGGAAGTCAATGCAATGGATATTTACCAGCAGGTTTAATTTTATATTTTGAAAATTTTAGGTATATCATCATAATAAAGGTTACAGTTATTTTGATATTAATATATTGATTGTTACAGTCACTTTAATATTTATTTATTTTACAAACTATCAATAAATAAAATTAATTTAGAAATAGAAAATTAATTAATAAATGAATTAATTAATTAAATTAATAAAAGTACTCATTCAGGAAAACTGTAATTAAAAAATTACAAAAATTTGTTTAAAATTAATTAAACTATTTTAATATTGGCTGTAACAATAATCTTCAAAATATGTTCGGTCATACTCGGATTCGTAGACGGCCATATTCGCATACTTATCTATGTTCGCATATTTAATAATTTAATTTTGTACTTTGTTGATTCATGGTAGATTCGATTGGATTCGATTCCTTCAGATTCCATCATAGACTAGATTCCATTAATCGGTTCTATAAGGAAAGGAAATTACTCCTACGATGAGTAATAATTTCCTTTTAAAAATAGAAAATAAATGCTAGTTGCATGGTTTCAATGTATTAAAAAAATAGACGTGTATGCGTACATTTTAATATCTGCGATCAACATACTCAAACATACTCATACTGCTTTATCATGTTTATAATAAAGACTATTTTAAGTGAGTGGGGAAGTGAAATAAATTAAAAAATATCAAGAGAAATGATGTGAAAAGTGAACAAATTTTGCAAAAGTTTAATTTATAGAATATTTTTAGCAATTTGTATCTGATTGTGTCCCCAAGTTAGTGATTACACCTCTGCAAGTCTATTTTTAAATCGAAATTTAATATTTGTCTTCTTTATATAATAATGCTAATTATTTGAATCTACATCTACACATGAGCTGACGTTGCTGTAACAGTTGTGTGATATGTTTTCTTCTATATAAACAAACATTAAAAATTGTGTGAAATGCAATAAAATAAATGGTAACGAATAAAACAAAAGGCGTCTATGTGGTGTAATGGATGAAGGAATTTTGAACGATTTATTGGAGTGCTCTGTTTGTTTAGAACGTTTAAATTCTTCCAGTAAAGTTCTACCATGTCAACATACATTTTGCCGAGAATGTTTAGAATCCATTTATAATAAACATAAAGAATTAAAATGTCCAGAATGTCGGATATTGGTACCAATAAGAATAGAAGATTTACCACCCAACATTCTACTAATGAGAATATTGGAAGGAATAAAAAGTACTGCTCCAAGAAAGGACAAACAAAACGTGAATGTTTCTGTTGCCTTAAAAGATCGAATTGGCCAAGAAAATCCTAATAGTAAATCTACCACTGAAAATACAGAGCTGCCAGATGCTGCTGGATTAATAGATTCTCACAATCAGGCATATTATTTTCTTGCAAAGGCTGTGTATGATTATATACCAAAAGAATCTAGGTATGCATGTAAATATAATACATAATTACCTCTACAACTTCATTGTTCATTTTTTAATTGAAAACTTCCTTATAATTTACCTGAAAAAAGTTAAAATTCATTAATAAAATTCAAGCTATAGTATATTACATATGAAAGAAACTTTACTTAAATTTTATTTTAGCGGTTTAGAATTAAAAAGGGGTGATTTAATTAATGTTAAAAAACAAGTTGATATTAATTGGTTTTATGGGGAGTGTAATGGAAAAGAAGGATTATTTCCAGCAAATTATGTTCTGGTAAGTAATGAATAAGTAGGTATTTAAATTTGTCCAAAACTTTTTATTCTGTTTCTTAGGCAGTAGCACCCTTACCAAGTAGTATACCGCAATGTAAAGCACTTTATGACTTTCACATGGAAACTGATGAGGAGGGATGTCTTTCTTTTAACAAAGGGGAAATTATAGTGGTTATAAGAAGAGTTGATCAAAACTGGGCCGAAGGACGTTTACAAAATAAAATTGGGATATTCCCCTTAGCTTTTGTCGAATTAAATAGTTTAGCACGATCATTGATAAATCTCTCCACAAAGTATGTTTTATATTTATTTAAAACAATTATTATACAGTAGGCAAAGTAAAACATTAACACGAAAAATTAGTAGTCATGTGGACTATAAGAAAAGTTTTGTAACTTTTTGTGTTTGTGTTTCATTTTCACTATTGAATTACAAGATTAACAGCTTTGTCAATACATTTAAAAAAAATGATAAAAATATTATAATAGGGCTAAATGTGTTGCAGAATTTCAGACAGCTCTAATCAACAACAAAGTCCAACCGTTTCAGCGCCTCAAATTTCAAATCATCGCAAACTTCACGAAGAGAAAAAACGTCATAAAAACGAGGTACGTTGATATTAAAAAGTAATTTCGAATAGAAAAAATATCAAATTGCCTTGAAACAGTTCCTAGATTCCCCTCGGCCACAAGATCAACAATTATTTAAAAAAGTAGACAATCCAAATTTTAACATTTTTGCGACATCATTTTTACCTTCAAATTATATTGCGTTGTTTTCATACAAGCCTCAAAAAGTTGACGAATTAGAATTAAAAAAGGGCGAAACCTATATAGTTACTGAAAGATGTCAAGATGGTTGGTATAAAGGTAATTTCAACAAATTCCTTAAAAAAGTAATTTACCTAATATTGATTTTTGCTTTAGGTGTTTCAAAAAATACCCAGAAAAGTGGTGTTTTTCCTGGCAACTATGTTACACTGCTTACAGAAACCGTAAAAAGTCCTCACTTGATGAACTTGGAAGATAAAAAGAATAAGTCAAAATACACAAACAATACAAAACAGTTCTCTATTGAACAAAGTACACATGGAGTACCACCAGAATTACCTCCAAGATGTTCCAGTCCAGCGGTAAACATAAATTCGTGTATTTTTATTGAGACTTCGCAAACAAATAGTTGTGATTCAACTAATTCTGTTAAAGCCCCCACTACTGCCGCTGATGTTATCAACGTGGGCAAATCAGATGACAAGGTTTACTGAAATATATCCTGAAAACTAAATTTAAAAGGATTTTTTTTACAGAATGGAGAACGATTGGATAAAGGATCCAGTAATTTTATACGTAGATTAACCACAACTAAACGGTCTAAATCTCCTCCCGCCACACTGTTATCAATTGATAACCCGGGTTTTGAGGATAATGCTGCCAGTGGCATTGTTCTATCATCTACACATGTCAGGTAAAAAAAAAATGACCGAACTTGACAAAATTTACACAAAAAGGCAGTTTAATACCTTTTAATGCAAGGGGTGTTAATAGTATACGAAACTCCTGCATAAATTCATTTGTATTCATTTTGTAAAAAAAAATATATTAACAAACTTCCAGATCCGGCTCCTGCCCTAGTCAAATGTCGCAAATATCGACGCCAAATCAGAGCCATAATAGAAACGCTGGTTTGATGATGATTTCTCAGCGTTTAAAACATCGAGAACAACTTAGCGTTCCGATAGATTTACCAAGGTTCATTAACTAACCTTCATGTCGTTTAACACTAATCTTAATGTTTCTAGGTGCGAAGACAAAGATAATAAAAGAAGATTGAATTCTAAAAATTATCATCGAAAATCAAATTCGTTAGATATCGAAAATGATACTAGACCCGCTCAATGTAAAGGCTATCGGTATCGTTGTATTGCTCCTTATCCGCCAAATACCGAGTATGAATTGGAATTGCAAGTAAATGACATAGTGTATGTACTTAAAAAACGAGATGACGGATGGTATAAAGGAACTCAGCAACGTACTGGTAGAACAGGTCTTTTTCCTGCGAGTTTTGTAGAAAAATTTTAAATTATTTTATCATATTAACCGGTATATAATGTATTGTATAGTATAATCCCATTTCGGTTAATTTCCTAATTCACAAAAGAATAATTTGTTTCTACGATTAACGTCTCTTTCTCCCTTTTTCTTTTTGATGTATTTTTAAGTGAAATTTGAATAATGAAGATAACAAGGCCAAGAGAAATCGTTACAGAACTCAAAACGAAACGTCGCATTCGAATGTTGAGTTAGCCGAAGAAGATGTCTCCCTTTAATTAGGGGAGGCACACACTTTTACTACCCCTTTAAGGTTTATATATATATATATATTTACATGAATTTTTGTAATGCAGTAACAATAAATTAAAGGTTTTAATTAACGAAATTGAATTAGAAAATGCCCTTTTTTCAACAATCCACTTGTAATATTAGAAATCTAAGTTGTTATTTATTAAATAGTCATTCAAACAAAATGTTAATTAGAAAAATCTTTTATATGTATATACTTTTTGACTATTTTACATTTAAGATACAATGAAAGTGGTAATTAAAATTTTCTTATTTTTTGCCACTGGAAGCTTGCCAGTTCTATCACAAACTTAACTTAATAAAATGGATATTTCCTTATATTACATTCTCTCAGACTTCTGTTCCATCTTCACCTTCATCTTCAAACAATGGTCCTGCAGAAGAGCGTTTTTTTGGTTTCGGAGGAGGTCGGGGAGGAACCTTCAGCATTGCCCCTGTTCCCGAATCAACATTGGTAGACGGCAAGGAAGATGATACGTATTCTGTACAGTAATTCGGATTAGGTTTTATTTTTTCCACCTGCTGTTCAGCACCTGTAGTCCTATTGTAAAATCAAAAGCTTACAATATGAAGATTTTCTTAAAATTTTTATTTTCTTACCTAGGAATAAGATAATTTCGTGGCAACGTAGCCACCATCGGTTTAGGAGTATCGTTTAGACGATTTAATGATAATTGAGAATTTCCTCCTGCCGTCGTACGTGCTCCAAGATTATCATAGACAGGATCAGCTATTAAGGAATGTCCTGGAGGCTCGCTGCTCCAACTAGCTCTTGGTCTTCGGGGTATGGTGACATATCCGCTGGGGCAAGATGTCACCATGACGGAACTTACGGGCGAAACAAACGGCGATTGACTTCTAGAATATGGCAATGTTCGGCACATGTTTAAGGAATCATATAAAGGGCTTTGAAAGTTAGCTAGCAAGCCATAGCCTTGTGGCTGATTAATAGGGTCTTGAATCATGGAAACAGAACTTGTTGTTGGAGAAATTTGAATGCTGCGATGCGAAAACGACAAGAGATCGGGAGGAAGCTGACTTCCATTCAATGTATTGATGTTTTGAGATTTGCTGTGTGTTGGTTGTTCGAAATCGAATGAATGAGATTCATCGTCGATACCTTAAAAAGCAGCTATTTATTTGACAAGAAATGCGTTATTTACGAATAAAAGAGAAAACAACCTGCGCAACTTTTAATTTTTGGAAACAATCTATATAGTAACATTGTACAGTTAACATTCTGCCGAACGAATTAATAAGCGGAAAAGTCTTTCGTGTCACAAATGGTGAGTTTATGGATTATTAACAACCTGTAATATGTGTATTCATCTTCATTCGTTTTTTTTATGATTTCATAATAATAAAAAATAAAAACTATATATATACATATTTGTGTGTGTGTGTATATAAAAAGGTTTAAAACTTACCATAACTCATATCATTCTCCAACAGATTGGTTTTAATATCAAGCTCCATTGAACCATTCATAACTGATGCTGAGTATTGTCTGGGGGGCTTTGTTACAGGATTTACCTCAGTTATAAGAGACTTTTCAGCTTCTTGTCTGGCAGGTAAATTAATATAATCATTTGATTGATTCAATGGATTTAGTTTTGATTTAGATTTACGGCTAGTTTTAATACAATAAAATATTAACACAGCTACCAAAATAAGCAAAACCACAATGGCAACAGACAACCCTATAGCTAGATTAAGCATCTTTGATGAAGATGTTGTTCCATATATACTTTTATTGTAAAAGTCACTTCCTAGAGCTAGACTGATATTTTTCTCATCTTTTCCAGCTGCATTCCTTGCAATACATCGATATTCACCTCTATCTCCAAAATCAAATTGAAAAATTGTTAAATTGTTCCAAGTTATACTGCCAGATATATCTTCCTGAATGAAATACTTTTGTCTCTGAGAATCTCTTTCAATTGTACGCCCATTTAGCATCCAATCAATGCTAGGGTCTGGATCACCTTCAGCTTTACAAAATACAGTAAAATTTGATGGTACTACATTATGCTCAACACTTGAAAATATACTTAAAATTTTAGGACGACATGCAAAATCCTTTGATTCAAGTTGGCTCCAAAGAGTATTTTTAAGTCTTGGGGGTTCTACACATGCTGTTGGTGTGGTAACTAAATTGTTTTCAATTACCAAATCTCTTAATTTTTTAAGCTTACAGTCACAAATCCATGGGTTCATTTGAACATTGAAACTCATTATTCTTTCCAAATTGATTAGAAATTGTGGATCAATGTATTTTAATTTATTGTTGCTTAAATCTACATATTGCAACGCTGGCCCATTTTTAAAAATATATGGATCCACATATGTGATTTTATTACTGTTTACTTCAAATTTTTGCAAATACTTTAAATTATGAAAGACAGTGCCATGCAATTGTTTCAAATTATTATGGTTTAAAAATAGCGTTCTTAGCTTTTCATTGTCTTTGAAAGTATCCTCCTCTAATTCACTTATCTCATTCTGAGATAGATCCAACTCAATTAAGAGAGCTAATTTTGCAAGAGAAAATTTATGAATCTTTTCTATACTACAATTCCTTAATTTTAACTTATTAATATTTTGTAAATTCACACTGGCAAATGCAAAGTCTCTTAGTTCATACAATGCATTTGTTGAAATATCAACATCTCTTATTTCTGAACTTAAATTATCTGGAATGGCCATCAATTTAATATTACTGCAATCAGCTTTTTTCCGTCCATCTGACCATATACATTTACATTTGTTACATTGTGTAGTCCAATCCTCACCCATGGCGAAAATCCACAGGGTTAAAATAATAATAATACGAAGCATTATCGTTTAAAATAAAACAGACCTTAACTTAATCAAGTGAATCCATTATGTGACACTAAAAATTCTATCTTCCTAAATTGTCCAACACAGTCAAAATAAAATTAGATGTGTAAGTCTGTTGCATTTACACTATTACTATTATCTAAGTCACTGTTTTTTATTATCAATGTTCTGACATAAACATAAAACCGAAATATTTTGTAAATACACCCACTAGAAACATTTTTCTTTGTTCAAAACTAAAATCTTATTAAATAACCATTATTTTAACGTAAAAACAGGTCGTTAAACGTTTGCTAATTGTAAATCATACAATAGAATCTCTGTAGTGCTAATGATGGTAGCCATATTAGTTAACGTTTAACATGGCGCATCATTATTTGTTTATTGCATTTACCAGCCTTGCAATGCGTCATTATTATTTTATCAACAAATTAAATTTATTTGCAGACTTAAAAAAAAGAACAAAAATATTTCAAAAATTCCTTTTTTATTTTAATTAATTTAATATTCCCGATCATTTTCTTTTAAATTTTAGTTTTAGTTTTTTTTTGTATTCTGTGGACGTGTATATGCCAATCAGCTATCAGCTATGATTTTTAAATGCCATTGCCATTAATAGTCAAGTACATACTTTAAATTTCAATTTTGGCGCTAACTATTGGTTTTCGTTCTAGCATATTTCTTTATTACATTTGATAATTCAATTTACTTGTAAATAACAATTTTACTTGAAGAGAGTTGTAAAATTATAAGAAAAAAAAATCATTTTAATGTATCATTAACTTTATTAAAAAATCAAAGTCAAAGAATACTTTAAATATATTTCTGTTATGCTAGAATACATATCAATTCTCTCAGGAACATTAACAATATGAATAACATTTTTTTCCTTTCTATAAATTATATATTTTTTATTTTCTTATTCATAAGACAATCCGGATTTGCTTAAAATTTTAAGTGATTTGGTTTATTTTTTGAAGTATGTTTATACTTTTATTTAGACGTAGTAATAGCAAGGAACTTATTATCATTGTACTTCCCTGTTGTTAATTAAAAGTTAAACGTATTCTTAATTTCTTAAATTTTCTCTTGCTGTATTCCCTATACATATTTTGAAGGAGGGAAAGAATCATAATAGAATAATTATTTTTTAATTTGATTTCAGGTTTTTATTAGTTGCCTTAAACACTTTTAAGTTTGTTATACTTACGTTAGGAAATTAAAACGCACATTTATAAACGCATATAAATATATTAACATTAAAAATGGTCGATCATAATTACAAATTAAGGTCAACGATTTAAAAAAATTGACTAATTTGTAGTATATCAACGTTCATTTTAGATAGTCCTTTTTAAGTTTGGCGATTCCTGACCGTACGTATTTAACCAAATCTATTAACGAACTGTGGAGAGTTAAGGGTTTACAACTTCTATCCAGTTCAATAAAAAAATCTGCAACACTCATTTGTTATTAAATTTTTATTTCATTTTAGATGTCAACTTACTTTTATGCCTTCCTTTCATAATGAGGGAATCAGCCTGGTCCCATAAGTCCTGATAGGATATCAGGTATGAGATGTGTTGATTTTGTTTCGACATTGCGTTATATACAGATACAGGTACTAACATACAAGGTGTCGCAGCAGCAGCAGTAGCAGCAGCAGAAGGTGGAGGCTGACCGTTTGCATTTCCTCTCGTTAGTTCTCCGCTGCTGTAACCTGACGACTGGCTCCCAACTGAACCCACAGAACCAGCTGGAGACGGAGTGGGTGATAATGATGGGGTACCCTGTCCGTTGATCGCTTGATTCGGGTGGTCCGACTGAATGGGAGCCACATTTGCAGACTACGGTATAATATTTATTTATTAACAAACATTTTACGGTATATTTAGGTATATTATAAAATTGTTTACCTTTGTGCAATAGTCGTTGATGAGTTTTTGATAGTCTCTCATTTCGTGTTTTCTCATTTTAAATAGTTTATTGTACAATAGGGCTTGACAGCGGTAACTGAAATAGATATATTTAATATAGGATAGCAATTATCATACTTTAACATTTGATTTTTTAATTACTGACCTTAAAATAGCCAGTTTCGTGTGAAATAAGGAAGTGTCCTGGTGATTTCGAAACTTAGATGAAATATACCTGCAACAAACGTTATAGGTAATAAGAAAATCGTTTTGTAAGCTTTAAGTCAAGTGCTGTTCGATCGCTTACTTAATAAGGCTCAAGGTGTCTTTATACATGGTAAAAGCTGCTTTTTCAGTAACACTTTCGTGTTCCATTGCATTACCAGTTAATAGGAAGAATAAGACTGCTTCTAAATACAACATGCATTGTTTAATTGTATCAGTTTCTTTATCAGCTAGATGTTTAAGTCTCTTTGCTTCATTAAGGTACCGATTTTGATCTCTGTAACATAAATAAGTTTTTTTTTTTTTGTTAAAAAATGCACTACTTAGTCGTTACCTCTCTTCATCATCGGAAAGATCATCCATTTGCTCAAAATATGAATGATACTCTCTGATAGGTTGTAGGTTTTTCGACCAATCGCTATTACTTGTTGGTTCTGTAAGTGGAAGTGGTGGTGTTCTTGGCTCTTTCCTGTCATGATTAGTATTACGAAAATTTTTTATAGCTATACCGTTCTTGCTATTTTTTTGGTATCTTTCAATGTTTTCGTCTTTTCGTCGTTTACTTTTATGATCGCATTTGTCCTTTTTATGCTCCTTTTGTCTACTACTACTACGAGAAACGTTGCTTATCGTTGAAAGTGAACTAACCGAACTGCAACTTGTTCGTCGTTTGCGTTTACTGTTTCTGTGTTCTGCCTGTTTCATTTTATCATCCTTTAAGGCATGTTTCTTACCCACTAAATCGTCACTCTGCACTGTCGAATTATCAACGTATGTAGCAGTTGAATTCGATTGTTTTATTTCTGTTTTAACATTAACCGGGGATGTGGTGTCGTGAAATAACTGTTCTCTAGTTTTTTCTTGCTTTCCTTCCAAAACTTGTCTTTTATTGTTACTATTTAATTTGGTGAGTTTTGTTAAATCTATTCTTTTTAAATCAATTCGAACCATTACCCTTATTTTCTCATTTCCACCATCTTTCACCACATCAACGATATACTTGTTTTCAAGTGAAGAAACTGGAAAGTGACCGGATTCTTTTTTAGGTATTTCAGCAGTAGGGATAGGAGACAATAAAATGGGATTCGTAATAGGCGGCACAGTTTCCTCGTCTACAGATGAACTACTTTGTTCGTAATTTTCATCAATTCGAATAACATTTACGCCACCTTTTCCTTTTCCACCTTTTCCTCCGCCTTTACCCCCGCCTTTTCCTCCTTCAGAATCTCTTTTCGGAGTGAAAAGTTTCCGTAACGTATCACTTTTCTTTTTATCGGCAATATTTTTACCCTCATTATTTAATTTAACAACGGTTTCTGATTTATTCGAAAGTTGCGATAAATTATTTTGGTTGTGAGAAGAACTCGAATATTCCCTTTTAATTGAAGCGTCACTGTCCGAACTAGATGAGCAGCGTCTTTTAGGATAAAATCGTGACGAGATTGACACATTAGAATATTTATTCTCTGAATCGCTACTCGAGGTATCAGGAAGTAATGTTACGTCCACGGTTGTTGAATTTTTATCAGGCACTTTTCGTTTCGTACTTTGCTTCCGTGTAGACAAATTCGATGCTGTTCGATTTTTATAACGACTAACAGATGCATCTAAACCACTTTCGTGATCATTTTTAGGTGAACCGCAGTCTTCATCCCATCGGTTGTTTATCTTCTGTTCTCGTTTGTTATCGGCAGGTACTTCAACACACGATCTTGATTTGTCTGATGTCAAGTTGCTGTCTTGACTTTTGTTTCTACCACGAATTTTAGTTTTTCCAATTCCAGAATCGCTGGCCGATTTTTTCGTTATTAAAGAAGAAGGAATTACTTTATCGGCAGCATAAGATTCATCTTCAGAAGTGCTAGGTGTTGTTGCCCTCTTTGGTCGATTAGGTGGTCTTCCCCTCTTTTTGAAAGCTATTTCGTTGTCCGAACCACTAACTGAATTACGGGTTTTATTTAAAGGGGGTCTCCCTCTTCGTTTAATGCGAACTTCACCTTCAGAGCCACTATTTGGTTTCTTTTTTCTAGGACGACCACGATTAGACTTTGATTTGGGAACAGAAAACACGGTTTGTTTATTAAACGGCGATAGTAAACACCCTTTCACGTCACTTATTTGAAAGTAATTATTATTATCCGACTCGTTAAGCCACTTTTTAGCTTTTGGACTGGGACGATTCATTGGTCTACAAACTTTATTGTTAGTCCTTTGTTCATCATCACTATCACTATCAGATATAGTAGCTGCAGATGGAAAAGTCCTCTCTTTACTTTCATATTTAACACTAGCGTCTGAATCCGAAAAACTGGATATCAGAGGCTCCATTGGTTTTATTGATAAAGCCTCTGCAATTATTAGATCTGTATACTTGGCACTGTCCGTTGAATCGGTCCCGTCATTCGATTTATCACAATTATAATTATTTTTGGAAGTTAAACAATTATTATTTGATACTTCGTTATCTAATAACGAGATCCTAGGTGATCTCGACGATGGAGAAAAATCGTGGTTCATTTTTACACCATTTTGGTCCAAATATGAAGCTAAATTCCATCTTAATTTTGCTTCTTCAGGTTTTGGAGAAACATGAGATTGTTGATTCGAAACGGGATGCATTTTGGACTTGGTTGAATTAAGTGTCCCAGTTACTGACGCATTTGAACTCGAATCACTATCGGACGCAGAATCCGAACACGATCCGCTTGATGAACTTACTACCGGGAAGCAAGGAGAACGTTCTTGGTCCATTTTGGAGCTATTAACAGGAGTTGGTGCAATAGGAGATAAAATCCTACAAAACGAACAAATAGTGGTATTGAATATTCCAAATGATAGGGAGAAAGAAAATAATTGTTTATAAATGTAATTACTTACGTTGAAGTAGGTTGTTGTGGTATTGGACGTCCTAAAAAATAAAATAAAATATAACAATACAACTCAAAGAATCCAGCAGTAAGTTTAATTATGCACTTCGACTACAATCCTTAAAATGCTTCATCCGAGAGCATTATTTTTTCAAATTTTATTTTCGAATAGATTAATTATCTATTTGTTTAAATCGGTGCATCTGATCATATGTAAAAAGAAAATGAAGGTTCTTTTACTACTGACAGTAACTACCTATAAATTTAATACAAAAACATGAACTCTTTCGTTATTTAATGGACTGCCGTTTCGTTTAAATTACTGATCACTAATTGCTTTGTTTCTTTCTAGAATAACATTTATAACTTTTTACGACAAAGGACTTGTTAATAATTTTGAAAGTACGTCGAAAATACGAAACGAAAGCAGGTACACAGAACTACCGTTACGCCGTTACACTACTGATGAAAGAATAATAGGCATTCTTCGGCAGTATGAATAAAAGTTCACCCCTCGTACCCTCTTCACGGAATCCATTAGGGGAATATAGTCTCAAGGAAATAGAGAGGCGCTTATAACGTGATGGGTCTAGAACGGTACCGTACTAGTATGCGTTTGTTTTGAATAGGTAATAAAGTTATGAAATGTATCTATGTTTAGATATTTTTATACTTTTTTGGAATTAAAAAATACAAAAAATCGGATTATTTTGAGTTAAATTTTGAACTGATTTTAAATTAATTTTAATCAAAAAAAATTTAGAGTTCCTTAATTATTTCATTATTAATTTAAGATTGTTTTTCAATAATAATCAGTATCTCATTTTATTTCAGATGTCTATTAAACGAAAAAGGGGATCTAAATGATTTGCAAGAGTTTCATTAGATTAGTGACAAAGTTTTTGAGTTTATTCTTTCAATAAATTTGAAAGATGTTGGTCCTTCGTTCAAATATTTTTAACAAGTTTAATAAACATTACAAGTTAAAGGCAATAATCTACCAATGGTAAGTTTCTATTCTATTGAATAATATGTTGACTAATTTTTGAACGCGGTCCACAAACGTCATACAGTTAGCCTCGCAAGAGAGAGTAAGATGCACGATATTTCTGTCTGTTCAATAATTATTTATTTAAATTTTGAAGTTTACATATGTACCGAACAGGATTACATTTTTAAAACAGGTATATTAGCGTAACGAAGTCACTTTGGAATTCCCAAATAAAATAATACGAAATACTTTTATAAAAAGGTAAAACTTTAAAGTCACTTACGTTTTGTCAATGTTGGTGACGTTGCAGACTCAGATATCTGTAATAAGAAAAACGATGATGACATGGAAATCCAGCTTGATTATAACGTGTAACAATTATAAAGTTCATAAAATGTTTTTATTAAGGTTTTGGTATCTAAGTAACTTCGATCATATAACATATGTAAAAATATGAACTTACCCTCATGTTTGTTGGATTAAACGTAAATTTATTGTCTAACTCTGTTCGTGGTGTGGCTGCTATGGCCGTTAAAGGAGTTTGAACTTCAGTCATTTCCTGTAAAAATGAAACACTTGCTAGAAAACTACGGTATAAAAATGTGTACAACTCCTTGCATTAAATACATAATACACACTGTCATTATCTAAACCTAATAAATAATTAACAACTTCCTAGTTTGTTAACATCTCATTTTATTTCATTTCTGGATGATTTTTACTAGATAGTGTAAGGATTTGCACCGATTTTATGGGTTAAAAATTGATTGAAAAATATTACCTGCTTTTAAGGTAGCATTAGTGGATAATTATATAATACACAGTATATTATGTAAATTAAACATGTAGAATCTACCTACCTCAACGCTAACACAAGCAATTGTTTATATGTAAATGTTCGGGTAATGGTTAATGGAAATTAAAAAGAATGATTGTAGTTAACGCATCTTTCTCTAGATTCTGGCGATAATTGGCAGACTTTTAATGTACGTTTGTCATAGTAGATTATTGGCACTACAGTTTATATAAAGAAATTCAGAAGCAACTTAGAACATTTTTATAGTACATAATAAAAATTAAAACATTAACGTTTTGTCAACTGGTATCATGAGCGAACATTAAATATTTGCGGCCATTTCAACAGAAGGAAAATAGGCAAATAAGATACGAAACATCGATCAACAACCTGAGTGGAAAATGACACACGAAAATAACTATAAAGTGCACTTTTGATTTTCAATTGCTACAAACAAACAGATAGCGACACTGAATTATTACCTGCTCTCTCACAAAAAAAAGTTTCTACCCTCTAAATACGAATTTTTGAAGATTTTTTTCCAATGACTGATGAAGCCGAAGAACACAGTAGGCGTTCTGCTTCCGGTAGCAGCGCCTAAAATAATAAAATAGTATTTATGGAATTAAATAACGCTTAACTACACTCAAGTGAAATATTAACGAATGATATAGATGAACAAATACACAATAAATTTTTTTATAATTTTTGATGCACTTTGTGATTTATTTAAACGACGTATTTCTAGTTCCTATGTCCGTCTTAATTCACCTAAAATAGGTAAATTTAAACGATTCTACATACTTTTACAAACATAATTGTATATTGTAATTAACAATGTCGAATGAAGAGTCAATAACTGTATTAGTTAGTGGCTACTGCAAACTAACAAAACTCGTAAGTGCTTGTTTGTGTAAATGGTACCGATACCTTTAACTACGTACAAGTTTTAGAAAAAAAAAAAAAAAAAATGTTTTCAGCATCATAGCTTTTCATGGTATACCAACAAGTGAGAGAAGAAGCTGAATTAGATAAAAAAGGATAGATATTATAGTTCTCTGTTATTCATCTGTGGTTTTCATATTATCTACTATGAAAATAGTACTATTTAAACTTCCTACAGTGCATTATTTGCGAAACATTTTGTTAATAGAAGAAAAAGGAAAAATAAGTTAGGTTTTCTTGATTTAATTAAACTCTGACATATGTTTCGACCAAAGGAGTAGTTACAAAAAATACAGTATATGTCAGAGTTTACTTAAAGTAAGTGGAACTTACACGGTTTTTTCGTTTTTCTTTCTCTTTCTATAAAAAGGATGTAGTATCATACAAACTTGCTGTAGGAATGAGGGTTGGGAGTTTCAATGATCTTTACTAATTAAAAGCAGGTAATATTCATTAATTTTCTTTTTGTTAAAAATTTAAGATAGTTTCGAATTAAAAATATCATCTTCTAGATGATACAACTACAAACCAAATATCGACGATTACAACAAATCATTTATTATCCCTTTATATGTCTAACAAATTAAAAGATAATACATACAACACAACCAATGCCTAGTTTTTTAATGTCCACATTAGTAATTATAGACAACGCTTTTAACGGCTCTTACAAATTTCATCTTAGTAATTTAGATTAGATAAATAAAAACGCAACAGATCCATTAACAAATGTCAAGTGCACGTGTAGAGCTTACCTTAAGGATATTTTCAACATCTTGGACTCCTGCGTTGCTTATTATGGAACTTCCTATAACAGAATCCGGCAAATTCTGAAAAAAAAAGTTTGCACATTAACACCCAGCAGTGTATTACACAAAAATGATGTTTATTGGATTTGATACGAATTGTTTTAGCAAAGATTGACTTCAGCAAACTTATTTATTTATTTATTTATTTAACATATCAACGGACTTAATAGTCCTTTATAAAATAAAATAATTACAATGTAGGAGATGCATCAAGTAGCTGGCATCAAACAAAACAAACAAAAAAAAAAAAAAACTTCGTTATAATATATCTTCAAAGATAAATAAAAATAGATTTACGTAATTCTCTTTTAAATAAATGAATAGACCTAGTATCCATAATATCCGGAATATCACGTCTATCATTACAAATTTTCATGGATCTAAATAACGATGATAGCTCAATTAATTTATTATTAATAACTGGTAATAAGAATTGGGACGTATCTCTTAAAATCCTAGTAGGAACTTTAAACTTTATCATTGATAACAAGAAATTGGAATCAACTAATCCGTGTAAAATCTTAAACAGAAATAGTAAATCAGAATATTGCCTAAAACTATTCAATGTACAGATTCTAAGTTCAACAGCAATTTCTGAATAATCATGAGAAAATCTATGTATTGTTCTACCCATTTTAAAAGAAATTAATTTAAAAAATCTGTGTTGTATATGTTCCAATCTATTAGAATCAGTTGCTGTGTATGGGGACCATATTAGAGAACTTATACTTATTATTTAATAAAAATTATTGCAGAATTAGAGCATAAGTATTTATAAGAACAAAATACCTGATCAGATGGAGTGAGCAGAGAATTCCTAGATAGACCATGTTGTATCCTCCCCGAGCTTGTCGTGGACGATGCAGGAGAGGAAACGGTTTCCAAAGAAGTTTGTACTTTGATTTTAGGGTACAATACTCCATTCATTTTAATACCGTTGCCTGGTTTCACAGACTGCGCCGAAGCGCCGCCATTACAGCTTTCATAATGAACTTTTCCTTCTAATGGTTTAACAAAACTTTTAGGTGACAGAGTATTACGAAATGATTTAACATTGTTTTGAATGGGTTTCTTAAATTCAGGTCTTAATTCATTCAACGACGATAGTCTCGGCGACGCCGCTGTGGAAGAATGGTGAGGTACAGGCACAGGCAAACCACCAGGACTTGGGGGAGGCACGCCGTCAACACCAATAAGACGTTTTGGATCACCGTCAAGATAAGGAACAACTCGTGAGTAATCGCCCAGCTTGCTCTGAATTTGTTGAGTTACTCGATCGGCGGGTGATGGATTCACCTGAAATAATAAAAATTATTTTGAACACTTTCAATATAGGTAAGTATTTTTGATAAATTCATAAATTTCACTGTCATGCAACGAAAATGGGAAATTAAGGATTCCCTTTTTATATAAATGATGAATCAATGTTGAATATCTATTTCTTTTTTACCGTTCACACATTTGAAGGTAAATAATGTGTTCTTTAGCAACAAAATCTTACAAATCCGATATCCTAACCTCGTAAAGAAAAATTGCCTAATTTTTAAATTTAATCTTATTTCTTATTGTATACAAGATATGGCACAAACATAAAAAAAATATTACCTTTATGGGAGTACCAAACAGTGGTGCTCCTGATGCGTCGGATTCGGTCTCTTCAGAAACTTGGGAGGACATTTGAGCGCGAGCTTGTCTCTCCCGTTCCCGAAGGCGATCCCGCTCTACACTGCAAAAAGCGTAAAATTATAAAACCTGAATTAACTATGTATTTAAAAAACAGAATTGATGACGTATTTGTTGTTTCTGTTCATTTAATATTTAGCGTCTAAGGTATTTATAAAAACAAATAGTTTTAACGTTTTTAGTTATTGAAATTTTGTAGCAATTAACTTTTAAAGTTTAAAAATGTTTTGCCTTTTTTTTATTGGTCCCTGTATGAATATCACTAAACGTCCACCTTTCTAATATACCTATTTTCTACTGATTTAGGCGAATCGTTGAGGTTTTTTAAAAAGTATCAAAAACTATTTTTTTATAGTAGGTACCTATGTAGGCATCTGGGTATTTGCCTCTAATATTTTTCTCAATTCATTATGTTATTAAATAGCAACGAAAATTATCTGTTTAGGTATTAAGTTAGTCGAGTGCTTGGGTAACAAGTTGATAAAAAATACAGGTATAAAGGCTTAGGAAAAGTTGATTGAGATGTATTGTTTGTTTTAAAATGTTGATTGCACACAATATACATAATAAATCTATTAAATTTGCTTTCTATTAATATAATAGCTAAATATAATGTTGTTTACGTGTTTACTTATAAAGTACACCAATGTCTAGTTAACTAAAATTTAGATATACATATGTTATATTTTGTACATAGGAAAATATCAATTTTATGAGTGCATTGTGAGTAGGTATTTACAAGATTTTATATCTACATTGTAATGTGCGTACGTGCAAGTTGTAGCTTAAACTATGAATCTGAATCAAATCGATTACAAAAAAAAATAGAACTCAGGTATCCATTAAAATGGAAGAAATTCATGCAATAACGATGATATTTGAGAGAGCTATGTATTATTAAGTTTAAATGTGAGTGTAAATGTAATATACGTGTATTTCTAACCAATTCCAATTCCACACAGCTAAAGATAAGAGTATGGCAGCCTTGTAATTGTCATAAACGTCATTGAGAGATTTCAGTAGCAGTAAAATCCAGACAAATAAAATAAAATACAATGTCACTGTCAGCTTTAATTAAATTCTAATTTAATTTTAAAATTTATAATGTACAAGAAAATACGAATGGCGCAGGTATACTTCTAAACAGTAGCAGCAAATACTTAAAAATTATCAAAATTATAACAAATTTATGTCCTTACCGTGGTTTCTTCATCGCTTAAAATTCATACCGATTATGCCCTATAACGTTATTTTTTAAACAATATTGACGAGACAAAAACGTTCCGAAACATAAAACACAAAACTATTACGTTTGCACTAGAAAAACACTTATTTAAACTATTCAAAGTAACTTGGCGATTAGTCACCAAATAACACAGTTTAGGCACTTTTCTTCAAAACGAAACACAGTAAATAAATACTACATTTTAACTATCAATCAGATGTACACATATCTCAAAGATTTCACAAATATGCTTCTTCCCCTTACTAGTGGACATTTCCTCACATTGCTTAAGAGTTCATAAGATGACGATGATGGCGCCACTACCCACTAATCGTGATAGGTTTCTTACGTATATTTACTTATCAATACAATTTTAATAAAAATAAATCAATTGCTAAATTTGCCATAGATAAAATTCTAATTAAAACTGTAATTAGATTTTGCATTTTATAGTAATTTAATACTATTATATAATTATTTTTAACGTTAGTCACTTTAGTCTAAATTATTTTTAGTCTTATTTTAATTAAATAACGAAGATTATCTTAATAATAAAAAATATTTTATTGGAATGTTTGGATATAAACAAATTCAGTGGCTACAAACAAAATTATTACTCTACACGTACTCATTATTAACTTCATTATCAGTTTTAGTTATCATTTAGTTAATTTACTAGATTTTCATTTAAGATAGGTTATCGTTGCTGTCAGTTGCTGTTGTTGTTATTCCTATTTTTACTGCGAGAGCCATCTATAGTGATGTTATGCAAGCTTCTATCACTTCAGTTGGTTATACAGCCACAATCTAAGTGCAAATTCATTTATCTATGGTTTCTGATTTACGCTTGCGCGTGTTTAATAAATACCCCTACTTCTTTGTTTGCATTAGTTGTAAAGAGTAAAGGAGAATGGGAGAAGCGTTGTTGAGTATATTTAGGTATTAGGAGTACTGCACATTTTAGTTTTGAGTTGAGCGCGTGCTGTAGTTGTGGTGTGTTGTGACGTTGTAAAATAGTAATAATGCCAGTAAAATTTAAGGAAGGAGATTTGGTTTGGTAAGAGCTATTTTATTTGGGTCTGTTTACATTCATAAATCATCCATGTGTTTATTTTAGGGCAAAAATGAAGGGATTTTCACCGTGGCCTGGTCTGGTAAGTGTCGCGCCACAACATTTATTCTAACCGTTATTCCCTCCTAATGCGTGCGCACATCGCTGTGAATATTTGTATCATTTCTGAAAATTGTGCTTGAATTATTTCTTACAATCAACATTTAATTACTTTTTTATAGGTGGCCAAACCCAATAAATGGTTAAAAAAACAAGCCAAAACCCCTGGCGGTCAATGCATTTACTTCTTTGGCACCAGAAATTAGTAAGTATCATTTGTATCATGTAGAAACTGCTACACATTATATATTTCTGATTTTTTCTTTTTAATTTATAGTGGCTGGGTAGAAGAATGTAATATAAAACCATACTTTGTCTATAAAGAGAAACTAACAAATGCTTATAAGTCTGCAAGCTTTCAAGGAGCAGTTCAGGAAATTGAAGAGTTTGTTAGTCGCAGGGAAGTAGGTTTAAGCACCATTGGAGTATGAACATCATTAATAAGGTACTTTTTTGTTTTTAGATAGACCCAAATTGTAAACCTTTTCCTGAAGATCAAGATACTGCAGAATTTGAGTTTGATAAACTTAAAGAAATAGAACAGGCTACAACAGTTACAAAACCCAAGAAGGTATTGCTATTGATAAGTCATTTATTGATTAGTTATGCCTTTCAATTTGTAAACTTATATATATATATATATATTTTTAATAATTATAGAGACCTATCAAGAGAACGAAGCCAAAACTTGTTGCTAAAAAGTTGAGGTTAGAAGATGATGATGATAATGAGAATTCAACAGAATTTGTCAACCATGTCCCAAAAAATTATGAAGAACTTCTCAACAGACCCACAGTTTTGGACAGACCAGTAAGTAACATATTTCTTTTAATAACTTTCTGCAATATTGTTCAATTTGAGTCAATACAAGTGACTCTTGCTTAATTCACACCAACTCTTGTTTGCAAAATACCATGTATTGTTTATTCATTTTAAACTAATGACCAAAGAATCTTTGAAACTGAATATCAAGTAATATTCCTATAATATTTTTTGAGTTTGCTACAAAAATGTGTAGGTGTCTGGTAAATATATGAATACTCAGTAGGAATTTGTCATTACATGTTTTACACATTTCAGTTAATAGACAGATTAAACGTGCAAATTCGCGTAATAGCCTTTTCTATATTCAATTTTTGTGGGCTAGGTTGTGGTTGCCTTGTATGTATACCGGGTGTCCCACGACGTTGACAACACGGCGATCTCAATACATATGTTGTTTGTGTTAATAATTCGACAATTAACAATTGTTTTGATCTTAGACCATTATCAAGAGTGCATTCGCTTTTCAGAGAATGGTTTTACACTATA
Source organism: Agrilus mali (assembly GCA_029378335.1). Lineage (NCBI taxonomy): Eukaryota > Metazoa > Arthropoda > Insecta > Coleoptera > Buprestidae > Agrilus > Agrilus mali. Next base: position 61,328 of record CM055657.1, on the reverse strand, counting down.
TTTAATTTGTGGTTATTTTTTTAAGGGAATGCCTTTTAAAACATTAAAAAAAGATCAAAATAAAACTACCTACAGGTAGTTGCCAATGCATTTTATTGTGTTTGTTTTGTAATTTGTATCTTTAGTTGTAGTTAATTAACGTGCAACATTTTTTATTTTTTCACATTTAAAAATATATTAACCATTATAAATCCATTAAGTCTATTAAAATTTTCAAGTTACCGTTTATTTTAATTACAGGATACTCCACCAGTGGATATCAGCACTATATCTGAAACCTTAAGAAATAGAAACATAGAAGCTTCGACATTATCATTTGGTTTTCTTGGATTGGGAATAATGGGCTCCGGCATCGTAAAGAATCTTATATACTCTGGCCATAAAATAAACCTGTGGAACAGGAGTTCGAAAAAGGTAAGGTTCCTTAAAATTTTGTTTTATATGTATTTATGGAGCGAATGTTGAAACGTTTATTTGCTATAGAATATACATATTTTCCGACTATACCAAAGTTCATACAATTAAAAATATTTTTTATACACTTTGTTGTCTTTTTAAAGACATACTTATCTAATACATTAGGATTTTAATTATCACATACGAGAAGATTAGGTATCGATTTCATAAAGTTGTTTCTATTTCATCTCTCAGTTTAAAAGAGTTTTGTATTAATGCCAAGTTTGGTAAGCTTACACTAGAATTTACAGGACAATTGCTTTTTCTTACTTCCTTTTTAAAGACACTTTTATTTGTTGAACAATTAGCCAAATCAACTCCACCATCAACTTCATTAATAACATCAGCAAAACAGTCTTGATTATCAGAAACAATCATGTTAATAGACCCTTCATTCGAATCGACGGATCTTTCCGTTGGTGTGTAATACAAGGAAGGCCTGCTATTTGTAAACTCTTCGTCAATACGGTTTTTGTAATTATCGTCCAACTGATTAAGCTCTACCATGTTTTCAACACAGGTTTTCATATAGACATCGATATTTGATATATCATCGAAAACCAACGATTCTGCCCTGCCACATGTTCCAGCTCGACAATTATCAAAATAAAGATTGGGAAGATTTTCCAAAACTTTGTTTAAAGTTTGCTGTTGATATTTGTATGATTCTCTTAACCTGAGGACTTTGTGAGCGCTAAACTTGCGAATTTTATTTCTTTGGAAGACATAGTTTTCCCTCACCCAATTCATTTGAGTTGTAGAATAATCACGAACTTTCCGAGCCTTCAAATACACGGTACATTTATTATATTATTGCATTTTTAAAAATCGAATTGAATATAATCTGTTTTACCTGATCGTAATATTGATCACGGAGGCCAACAAAATGATGAGATCCGTAATCCCGAAATTCTTTGAAATGTTTAGCTTGGGTTTGATAGCTGTTTTGAATCCATTCCATTTGTTGAACACAATTATCTTTTATTCTTCCCATCTATACAATGTAAATGTAAATAATTGGAAAAATGTAACATTACATTAATGGTATATATACCTGTTGAGCGTAATTTTCACGAAGACGTTCCAGTTGTTGAGATTTATATTGTTCAATGTTTTCCAACATGGCGTATATTTGACGAGCCTTGGGTGATACCCGATCTCTCTTGCAAAAACTGCAGCAGTTGTTTAATATACCCATTCTAAAAAAAAATCAAATAAACGTAAATTATTAGAAATACCTACCAAAATATCGCCCCAAGAGGTTTTTCAAATGGTTACCAGGTTCGGTTCTACTTACTTGTTTAATAAGTATCTCAGTAATTGTACAATTAAAGTTGCTGCCAGAAATCCTGCTGCACAATGAAATCCTACAAACAAACTGAATATTTTGATGTTATACCAATCTGCCGGATCTATATGCAATAGTACATTCTCGGTGGCGTTTGCAACAGGATTGCTTGCATAACAGTAATATCGTCCACAGTCTTCTCGAGTAACATTCTGAATGTATAACGTTCCATTATCAAGAACCTGTATTCGAGGGGGTATCTTTCTCATTGGATTCATGTACCTGTCGTGTGCATGTGGATGTTTGTGAAAAATATCGGCGACAGTTGGATCCGGATTCCAATGATACACTTCTCTAGACGGCGTTATCCATGTTATTGATGGCAAAGGATTAGCCGAATAACGACATTCCAATAAAGCATTTGATTTTAATCGGTATTGTTTTGTTTCGGTTTTATATACCAACAGTGGTGAAGTGCAATTTAAATGTTGCAATGTTGGAATCATATCATTAGGATATGCATACGGGCCACAACTAAGTTCCGAAAGAGTAACATTGTTCTTTTTACGTTGCTCTGCCCAAGTGGCAAACCAAAACATACGACAGTCACATGCCCAGGGATTATTTTCTATGTTTAAAAAATTTAATTTGCTTAAATTGGCAAGAGTCAGAGGTAGAAATGTTAAAGAATTGCCACTTATATCTAACTGTTTAATAAGAGGGGTATCTGACAAGACATAATCTTCTATTTCTCGTAAATATTCATTGTTTCTTATTTGTAAAGTTTTTAATTGTTGAAGACCTAACAATTCTGTGTTATATAAAACTTCGATTCTTGTGTTATCTAACGTTAATGAATGCACACGAGGACTGAAATGAAATAGTCCGTAAGTTAACTGTTTAATTCTATTTCCACTTAAATTCAAAATTTCTAGTTTATTCAAAGCTCTAAACGTACCGCTAGCTAAATTTGTAATGGGATTATTGGCCAAATTTAATTCTCTTAGATTTGATAACGAATCAAACAGACCTTTAGATATGTAAACTAAAGAATTATTTGACAAAATAAGCTGTTTAAGTTCCGTTAGATCGGCAAGAGCATTAGAAGTCAATTTTACTATTTTGTTATTGTTTAGCAGTAATACTTCGATATATCTATTGAATCTAAAGAAATGGTCTAATATAGTAACCAATGAATTATATGAAAGATCTAGAGTTCTTAAATGTGTCATGGGGGCGAAAATTTGAAAAGGAATTGCACTTAGTTTATTGTTTGATAAGTACAACCCTTCCACATCAAGCCCTCTAAAAGCGTCCCTTGGTAAATCATCTATGCGATTGTACGATAAATTCAAAGTAGTCAATGACGAAAAATTTTTAAATTGATACGGTTGCAACTTGACTATTTTATTCAACGATACATCGAGGGTCTGTAGATACTGTGGTGATGGGAGGCAGTCGTTTAGATGTTGTAAGCCACTGTTGATCCATTTTAGATTTAGGATGTTTTCCAACGAAGTTATTTTTCCCGTTACATTATTTAATTCTAAGTATGTTAATTCACGCGTTAGAAATATGTCACTAGTATTTAAATCTTGACAAACTAGGGCATTTATTCTTACTAAATTACATCCTTCCGTATATTCTGCATGTAAAATGCTGACAAAGAAACATGTAACCAGTAATTTTAAGAAAGTGTATGAGCCGATGCTTTTCACCCACCGGTCGTTGCCCATAATTCTGAGAAATTCATTTTATATTAACGTCAAAATGGTCAATTCTGGAATAGAGGAGAAGGATTCCTTTAATTTTATTAGTAGACAATTACGACATAATAATAGAAAACCATTTTATTATTACATAATTTCAATATTTATTTGTTAGAATCATCAAATCAACTAAATTTACGCTTAATCTTAATTATTTTATTTCCCATTATACTTTTCGTTCTTTAAACTTTGGAATAATTTTAATTTAAAATGTTTTATCTTATCAACAGTGGGATTATGAATTATCTTTTTTTTAACAGATAGGAGTATATACTTTATTAGTACATTGACAATATATGTACAGTAATATTAATTTTGCATTTTTAGTAGTTAAAATGAATAGGTAACTTCTTGCAATGTAGCTATTACAAAATAATGCACGGTCAGCTGTTCAGGTAAAAACTCTGACGTCACAAAATCAACAGCTGTTAAGTAGTTTTGCATGTAGGTATAAAATATATCGACAAAACCTCAGTTTTTATTTTAAATTTATTATTTATAATGCAATTGCAGTAAAAATAGTAATTAAATTGCATTTATTTGCTAGCAACTATTAATCATTTATTACGTAGTTAGGGTATATTGTAGATATTGTAGGGACAGATGTACATTATAATGTACAATGTTTGCCTCGTATACAAAATGTCCTCTCTTGAGAGCCTGAAATACAGTATCTTTTCCTCTTTTAATTCAAACATTAATAATTATATATGTTCAATTAATTTGGATGTTCGATTGCAAATTACAACGGTGAAATCGTGGGTGTACATATATATATATTTTTAATAATAAAATACTCAGAGCTTTAAGGGGTAAAGAGTTCATTTATTATAAAAACGACATTTATAATAAATGAACTCTTTACCCCTTAAAGCTCTGAGTATTTTATTATAAACACTAGGGGAAGAAAAAATGGAAAATATATTTTTTTAATACCAATCGTTTATCTTTTTATGTTAAAATTTGCTTTATTTGTGTATTAATTACTCGGTTACTATAATTATATATAATATATGTACGTCGTGAACTTACCATTTTTCCATCCATTTTGTATTTAAATAAAATCCGAAAAACGTATTTACTTACGTACACTAACTTTAAAAACAGGTTTTTTTTAATTACACCACTGTTGCATATTGTTTTCGTAGAAATCGATTAAACAAATAATATGTAGGATTAATTATGAAAAACTGTGCACTTGTGCATTATCGGAGAATCTAAAGAACGGAAGGTGCTGATCGACGCGTTGTTGGGTTGTTGTTCTAAATTTAATCTCAGCTTATAACTTGTAACTACTGGTATCCTCTAGCGGGGCTTTTCTGAATTTAGAGTGTTACGTTTTACGTTACTGCGTGACGGGCCGTTCCATCTTTCTGAAGGGAAGTCTGCCATAATTTAAAACAATCGTTTTATTTTTTCAGATAGGGTTTTTAATGGCGCTTATAGAGTTATTACAATGTAAAAGTAAACTATTATGTATACGCTCATGCAAATATTTTTTCTCTCTTTCACATCTCCGTAAAATATAATTTAAATTTTATTGATAAGGTTTCAGACGTGTGCGTATTTTTTATGATGATGGCTGCCTTCTTATTGATTTTCTTTAGTAAATAATGATAATCTTAAAAATATCCTCATATTCTGTATAAATATGTATTAAGAATTGATTGCGAAAGTAATTTTTGCAATAAATGATTTTTTTTAAACAAAAAATGATAAACATTGTAGGACAGTTTTTAGTATAAAAATTCTTGTTACTCTTATTTAATTATACAGAGGCATTGTTCTTGTTTTACCATACATTAAAAATGGGTGTCCTGATATACACTTATTTTGTTTATTTATTTAATTGATTATTCGGGCACATATATGTGATAGTAGTAATACTGACCGATGCATTTGGTAGAAGAGGTAAATAATATATACCTACCTATTTATTTATTTTTGTATAAGTACTTTTATATCTGCCCATAATGTATATAGTACCGACAGTTATTGCTTGTATGTTTATTTTTCTTATATTATCAACATCAATTGAACTTGTAAAAAACATTAAATATTATTCTTTTATCAGGCCGAAGAAGTGAAAAAGCAGGTGGATGAAAAACAAATCGGAAGAGTCGAAGTTTACAGAACACCCTGCGATGTAGTTGAAAATTCAAACATTATTTTTTGTTGCGTTTCTGACCCTCGTGCTTCAAAAGACGTGAGTATTCAAAATGAAGTAAACTTGAGTCTTTAATTTTTTTTCTTTCTTTTAGATTGTGTATGGTAATTGTGGAGTATTGCATCAACTAGATGGTTCTTTAGAGGGAAAGGGCTATGTAGAAATGACTTCGATTGATCCTGAGACTTCAAAAGATATTTGTAATGTTATAACAAGCAAAGGTGGTCGATATTTAGAGGCTCAAATTCAAGGTAGTAACAAGGAAGCGAACGAAGCGAATCTTGTAATTTTGGGAGCCGGCGACAAAACTCTGTTCGACGACTGTCAGAGTTGCTTTAAAGCAATGGGCAAAACTGCTTTTTATTTGGGTGAAGTCGGTTTTGCCACCAAAATGAACTTAATCCTTCAGACAATTAACGGAGTTGCATTGGCCGGTTTGGCTGAAGGATTCGCATTGGCTGACCGCTCGGGTTTATTTGCGAAAGACGTGCTGGAAATCTTTGAATTGACAAACATGAGTTGTCCAGCATTGGTAGATAAAGCAAATATAATAATAAAATCTGACTTTGCGAATACACGAATGCCACTGCAACATATGCAAAAAGATTTGAAACTTGCACTCGAACTGGCCGATTCGTTTAATCAGCCACTCTTAATGACATCGACTGCTAATGAAATTTTTAAACACACTCGCAGACTCGGTTATGACAAATACGATTCGGCTGCAGTTTACATGAGAGCTCGGCATTAAAAGTACACCAAAACGAAAGAAGCTATTCTTTTATTAATTTTTTTTTATTTCTTTAAATAGTAGTTGGCATAAATTTCAAATTCGCTATTGCTAATAAATAATAACATGATCGATTTAATTTTACTTTGTCGTTCTTGGTTCTTAAGTTTCAATAATATGACACGTACATAGGTAAATAGGATAATAGAATACATACACTTCTTTTTTATTTAATTAAGAATAATTTAGTAAAAAAAAAATAAGGGCACTGCTATTTAACAAACAAACGTTTTCGTATAATTATTTAGTCGTACATTTTTGAATAAGTATTTAGATGAATACCTACCTATATTAGGGAAGACAATTGGTACCTACATAATTATTATTGTTTGATGTATCATGTACACACATAAGCACGTTATTATTATGATGTTATTTTCTACTTTCAGTGTTACGGTTTTGCTTCCTTTTTTTGTGCCGATCAATAAAAATGTTCATATAAAAACAATATACAATATAAGTTGTATATTAAAACACCACCTTTCCCATACTTTATATAACAGTAGGAAGACAGGAATAAATACAAATGCCACAAGTGCTAACTATTCGTTTGGCTTTTTTCCCCTCTACCTCCTAATTAACTACAATTAATATAGTAAAATGGGAGACGCATTTGTAAGTAAGTATGTATTTTCAATTCTCATCGTAATACCGTAAAGATCTTTAAACATAAAAATTTGTTGAAATTATCTTGGAAGTTGTTGGTGTGGACCTAAACGATTGTACCCACGGCTTGTTATTTAATGGATTACGCTAAATAATATTTTTATTGTTTCATTCAATGTATTAAATAGCTATCTATATCTTGTATTTCGATATCATTGCAGACGTACTAAGTGAATATTTTAAGTTAATTACACTAAATAGTTACAAATATTGTATTTCTGTAGGTAACAGTAACAGTGAAACTAAAAAAAAAACACTTAATTTTACAACTGCAGATTGTTAATAAATAGGTATTAAAAGAAACAAATTAGGGTGCATCATTCACAATCTTATTGACTTTAAAATGTTAATTGTTTTTTTTTTTTACGTTTTTGTTTAGATTACTTTTGCACATTTTACAAGCTGAAATTAAAGATTATCATGCAATATTGTACAGACGTAATAATAGGTTTTTAATAATTTTATGGCCTTTGGTCACCAGTAGATTTTAGTTTAGAAATATGCTGGAAAAAATAAAAGGCCTATATGAAAAAGAGAATAAGGAAATCTCAAACAAGAACTATTGTAATTAATTTACTGATACTTTTTTCTTAAATTATTACAATAATAAATATATTTTTATTGGTTTTAATAAATGTCCAAATTACTAAGGACGAAGAAATTTTACCACCCCGTCCTATTAATAAATGTAGGTTTTCCCTTCCTAAAATACGTACGCATTTTTAGTTAAATTAATACATTAGATTTTTAGGTACATCCCTGTTTCCTCAAAATCCATTCCATATCGTGAAACTTCCGCCTAATGAGATATTAATACTTATTACAATGATTTTCTTACGTATACGTAGGTAAGTAGCTGTGTACATACATACATACATTACATATGTATATTTACAATTTACATACAACAACGAATGATGTTTAAATGAAGTAAATCAAATTGTAGTAAATAAGAATTTAATTTAAGCATTATAATGATTGTGAAAGTACGGTAAAATTTATTTTTAATTATGAAGTTTAACTCATAAAATTTTGCACACTAATGCTTACTAGCTACAGATTGTGGTATAAAGATGTGCGATTATTATATATATAAAAAAAAAAATATTGTCAGACACATAAATAGCACAAATTATGTGTACATAATAATTTTGAAAAAACGATGAGATTGCAATTGAAGTGAAAAAGTCATGAAAATCATGAATATATCCGTTTTATTCAACCGGTCGGTAACATGTACGCAACTATTACTATTTTTATTGTATAACGGTACTTATAGTAAGTGTAACTGCAAATGATAGTACATCGTCTGTATAGATTTAATTAGTGTTAATCCTTTTTATTTTTAAGGGTTGTAGTAGAACTAATTGCGCCTGTCGCTTGTTTAGTCCGTACCGTACGACTGTGAAGCGCAGCTGGCCTTGGATTTCTGAGCAAATAATCGTTCGAGCTGGGTTACGTTAGATGTAACCAAAAACTAAAGCAAAAATGATTGCTAGAAAAAAACTAAAAATTATTTACATATGTGTCTTTTAGTTAAAATGTTTTGTCGAATATTCGTAATGTTACTATTTTCTATAAAAAATTGCATTTTAACATTTTTCAATCTCCGGTTAAACGAGATACTTAACTAAAAATTGTTTACAAAGGAATGGCAATGGCAAGTTGTACTGAAGGTGGTAGATTGAGTACCAACGCAAGTTCTGCAATAACGTTCTCAAGTGCTGTTTCTCTTAAACCCATAGAAGTTCCGCAATTCCTTCAGAATGGTGAAAAATTCATTAAATGGGAGGAGGTAGGTTAGGCTCGTTTAGGCTAGCTCAACTTGTGTGATGTTGTTTGAGATTTTGAACAAAACTTGACAGATTTTTAATAATCTTGTGTCTGCATATACATGAACGATAAAAAAATGTATTTTTTATTTTAGGACTAATTTTCATAAAAGTTTTTCGTCGCATTAAAATTATCTAATCAGATAAATAAATATGTAACAAAAGTAGTATGTATACCTCTACAGAAAAGTATTTGACAAAAATTTTAAATTATCTGTTTTAATATTAGTAGAATTTATTTATTTAATTTAATTAATATCATAGAAATTTATAAATTTACTGATAAGATAACAAAAACAGATACCTACATTTATTTATATGGTGCATTTTAAAGAAACGCCTACAATTATGCACATCATATTAATATATAATATGTATGTAGGGTCATAAAAAAAAAGGAATTACAGGGAATGCTATAAAAGTCTATTTTTTGCAAATAGTCTCAATTTTTACTTCTTAAGCAAGCTTGTTTGAAGAGTTTCATAAAAAAGTCGATTAAATAAACCGTTATATATTATATAACATACAGCTGGAATGGTCATTATTTTTATTATTAAATATGCATAACGGTTTATTACATCGACCTTTTTTATGAAAGTTTTCAAACAAGCTTGCTTAAACAGTGAAAATTGAGACTATTTGCAAAAAATAGACTTTTATAACATTCCGTGAAATCCCTTTTTTTATGACCCTATATACATATTATGCATGTATATTTTTAAATTTAATATTGCATTATTTAGTTTGTCATAAAGCCCATTACATTAAATAGGTAACTTATTACATATTAAGGCTGTAGAGCTACATAATTTAACTAATGAAAGCAGAGTCAGATAATTATTGCACGCCAATTGTTTATGATTAAGAAAATTGATACAGGGTATTTGCTTTTTGTTATCAGGATTCGGGAATTGGTACGCCGGTTACATTACGAGTTGATAAATACGGTTTCTATCTTCACTGGATTGATCAAAATAACGAAATGAACCTGTTAGATATAGCTACAATTAAAGATATACGAACAGGCAGGAATGCCAAGATTCCTAAGGTAAATAAAATACATATTGTAAATTTTAATTAACATTAAATATATTTTTATTATTTTTAGGATCCAAAGTTACGACAGATAGTTACCATGGGTTCCCAAGATACATTAGAAGAAAAAACAGTATCGGTGTGTTGGACTAGCGACTTTGTTAATGTAACATTTATAAATTTTTGTTGTACTAAAATGGATATTGCCAAACAGTGGTGCGAAGCTCTTATGAGTTTGGCGTATAATTTAACACAAATTATTTCAAACGCCGACGTGTATTTGCTTAAAGCTTATACAAAGTTGGTTCTTTTGGTGGACAAATCCGGAAAGCTGCCGATAAAGAAGTGAGTATTTAAAATAAGACTGATAAGAAATCTAAGACGGAAAGAGAGGGGGGGAGTAATTTAAATTTGTTTCTAAAAGTTGATAAAAAGATAAACTGAAAAAAGATTTTAAAAACCTTACAAAAAAGGGAAGTTATATAAAATATCAACTAACTTGGAGAATTTTGTGAAAACGGACGAAGCAATCGATAATAGATACCAAGTGTTTTTATTTGGTCTCTTTTATAAATCTTTCAATTCCATCTTTGTAAAGTGAGCAGTTTATGGGGAGGGAGGGGAGACTACGCCCATGGAAATAGTTCCTGTTATTTTTCTTCAATGTTTTAGCATCATCAAAATTTTTGTATCGAACAAGGACGATAAAAAACGGGTGGAAAAAGTTTTGGATATTTCAGGATTGCCATCTGGAAAGAACGACAGCATTAGTTTAGAAAAGTTCCAGTTCGAGGACTTTTTTAATTTATACAAAAATCTTACCCAAAGAACAGAAGTCGAACGAATATTTAACGAATTGTAAGTGATTACGTGAAAATTGGTTTGGTTTATTTGAGTTTTTATATTTTTATAGGATTGGAACACCTAAAAAGCACAATATGTCGGCTACACAACTTGTCGAGTTTTTAAATAAAACTCAGCGAGATCCTCGTCTGAATGAAATACTGTATCCATATGTTAATGTAACGCATGCTAAAGATATTATCGCACAGTATGAACCTAACAAATATAACGTACAAAAAGGCCAGTTATCCTTTGATGGTTTTCTGAGGTGATTTTTCTCTATTTATTTGTTATTTGTATTACTTACGTTTAATTAATATAGTAACAATCGCGTAAAATAAGATTTGTACACGCAGCCTGTATGATTCGTATTTTCATATTTTAAGGTACCTTATATCTACAGACAACAATATTATTGCACAAAGCTGCTTCGATCTGTCTGATGAAATGGATCATCCTTTAGCGCACTATTTCATAAACTCTTCCCATAATACCTACCTTACTGGTCACCAACTTACCGGAAAATCTAGCGTGGAAATTTATAGACAGTGTTTACTGGCTGGATGTAGGTACGTTATATTTTTTGTTAGTGTTATCCTTAAACCTACTCGACCCTATTTGCTTATAATAGGTGTGTTGAACTGGATTTTTGGAACGGTCGAACCGACGAGCCTGTCATCGTTCACGGTTATACTTTTGTTCCTGAAATTTCGGCAAAGGAAGTTCTCGAGGCGATAGCGGAAACTGCTTTTAAAACATCCGATTATCCAGTGATACTTTCTTTCGAAAACCACTGCAACCCCCGACAACAAGCCAAAATTGCCAACTATTGTCGCGATATTTTTGGAGATATGTTACTCGATCAACCGTTGGAGACTCATAAATTAGAACCAGGTGTGTTTACCGCAAAAAAAACTATTATAAATAACACTAATTACATTATTTTGCTCGATTGTGTGTGTGTGTGTGTGTGTAGGTGTTCCGCTTCCATCGCCTGCACTTTTAAAAAGAAAAATTATAATTAAGAACAAGAAGAAACACCATCACCACAAAAAAGTACAACCCCCTCAGAGTATCGACGCGGTAACGGGCAACGAGGATACAATTTCTTCTATACACGCGCCTTTGTTACAATTACAAACAAGACAGGTAAAGTACAAGTACCTGTATCAATAATGTTTAATAAGTAACATTACATGTCTGTAAAGGAATCTAAGGACTCGACAGGGACCGAGGACGAAAATTCTTCTTCAGACGAAGAACCTTTAAACATCGACATTTCCTCGAATCAGCAATGTTCAACAGCTGAAGCTTCTTTAGAAGTAAAACCCGCTCCAACTAAAGAAACAGAAGCTGGAGCAGAAATTTCAGCTCTTGTAAATTACATACAACCTATCCACTTTTCTAGTTTTGAAAATGCAGAAAGTTAGTAGAATCGCTCTATTCCTCAATTTACCTTATATATATTTTTTATCATTTAGCTATTAAAAACCATTTTTTTTTTGTAGAAAAAAAGCGCAGTTATGAAATGTCATCGTTCGATGAAAAACAAGCAATGACTTTATTAAAAGAGCATCCTGTAGAATTTGTTAACTATAACAAAAATCAGTTAAGTAGAGTTTATCCAGCAGGAACGAGATTTGATTCGTCTAATTTTATCCCTCAAGTATTTTGGAATGCAGGATGTCAACTCGTGGCTCTCAATTTTCAAACGTTAGACTTAGGAATGCAGTTGAATTTAGGGTTTTTCGAATACAATTTCAGAAGTGGTTATATTTTAAAACCAGAATTCATGAGGAGACAAGACAGGCGCTTAGACTTATTCGCAGAATCAACCATTGACGGCGTTATCGCCGGAACTGTAGAAATTACGGTAATTTCAGGACAATTTTTGACTGACAAAAGGGTCGGCACTTATGTTGAGGTAAGGACCAATTACATATGTGTCAATTTTCTTTACCATGTGACAGTATAAAATTTAATTTAAATAGGTGGAAATGTATGGTCTACCGGCTGATACGGTGCGTAAAAAAGCACGGACCAAAACAATTGTCAATAACGGAATAAATCCTATTTACGACGAAGATCCTTTCATTTTTAAGAAAATTGTTTTACCTGAATTGGCTTCACTACGAATAGCTGCCTATGAAGAGTCTGGTCGATTAATCGGTCACAGAATTCTGCCAGTCGTGGGACTTTGTCCTGGTTATAGACATGTTAGCTTAAGAACAGAATTTGGTCAACCATTGCCACTGGCAACTCTATTTTTTTATATCGTTGTGAAAGATTATGTACCCGATGGCTTGACCGATTTAGCCGAGGCATTGGCCAATCCGATTAAATACCAAAGCGATTTAGAGAAAAGATCAAGGCAGTTAGCAGTTCTTACTGATGAAATGGACGCTACACAGACGGGTGAAAAAAAAAAGGATTACAGTCATTAATTATACTATTTATACTAATCATTTCGAATTCTAGGAACGTCATCTCTCGTTAACAAAGAGGAAAATAAAAACAAAGAAGTTTTAAATAAACCAATACAAGAAAATATTCCTAGCAGTAATTCTGCAATTCGACTAGCACTAGCAAATTCAAATAACCGAAGTACGATAGAAATACCTCTAGAAACATCTCTTTCAACTACAGAACAAAGCACAGCTGCTTCGAAATCACCTGACTTTGCTGTAAATGAAGAAATTTCAGCAGAAACCCTGGAAAAAATTTTAGAAAACAAATATGTGAAAGAAAAGAAGATTGAGTTAGAACGAAAAATAGAAAATCTACGAAAAAAATATGAAAAACGAAAATTTTCCATACAAGCTTTTAAGTCAAACGAAAGTTGTGAAAAAAGGAGTAAAATAATGAATATAAAACTTGTGAAAAGATTATCAAATAAAAATATGTAGGTATTTCCTAATTATTTAGCAACAGGAACCAATAAAATAAAAAACTAATGATTTATCTTCTTGTAGAGTAAGCACAGGATTATTTACAATGGATTCTTCGAATGTAGAGTCAGTAGCATGTGCAGAAGAAGTGACAGAATCGAGTACGAGTGAGTCTGTTAAGCCACCCCCCTTTCTGATACGTAATAAACCAGAGAAGGTACTCGAAATCACTAAAGAATACGTGTTACAAGAAAAAGAGCTAAGAGAAAAATACCACGATATTATTTTCAATACTGCTGAGAGAATTATGAAAACTTCTCAGTCTGAACAACTAAAAGCACTAAAGGTAATTAATTTATTTCGATTTATTTAGCTTAGCGTCTTTTGTAAATCGCTAAATAAGATAAATAATAAAATGGAATCTTTCAGAATCAAATGGAAAGAGAGACGTCCGAATTAATGAAAAAATTACAAGCTGACCGCAGGGAAGAAGTCAAATCGTTAGCGAAAAAACATCGTGATAGAGATGAATTTATAAGAATGAAGCGAGAAGTTGCTATTGCCGTTGTAGATCGAGGTGTTATCGAAAGGGAAAGGCTCGATCAAACATACGAACAACGTAAAAACGAACTGGACAAACAACACGAAACAGTAAGACAAGCCTTAATAGAGTACAAAGTTAAAGTAAGTGTAGTTAATTATAGAAGATTTCTTAATTTATTTATTTCTTATGCTACCACCACCAATTTAATATTATTTTAGGCAAAAGTGGCACTCAGTCAAGAATTTGAAAATCGTTTGGCAAAACTTGAAACAGAAGCTTCATCTGAAGCACCCGATATTCCTGATTGATAAAAATTGTATAAATAAAAAGACTAATTAATTAAAGGATCTGATGCAAAACGTTTATTTATGGACAATCAGGAAATACTCATTCTAGGTAAACGTTAGCCATTAAGTTCACATTCATAAATTATTCTGTTATTCTTTTATTCTTGTGATAATAGATTAAGTAGGAATAGTATAATTTGTGTGTTTATAGATCAAAATGTTTGATTGATAGTGTGATATTTCTAATAAATTAAAGTGCTTCTCGGTTTTTATATTAGACTCCCTTCCTCCCCCAATAAAATAACTGTATTTTTGAGGAATGATTAGGAGATATATAAATAAAACAGTAACAAATTGATCCGAGCAGCGTAGTTTGGACATTTATTATGTCTTACCTTATAATTCAGCAAGACAGCTCGATTTCGAGTCCCGCTGATCTAGTCCTTTTCTGTAGTTTTTAAAATTAAGAAACAAATTCATTTTAAATTACTATCTAATAATAATAGTGAAGTATTATTATCTAATAGTGATACATAATTGTTATTGCCTCATAATAGTCTTTCAAAATCATACGTCGACCTGCTATGGCCAATGGAGTGGGCCAATGTTTGTAAATCTTCCAAATGAAAATTGTGACATTTTGCGGAAATTTCCTTAAATGAATTGTTCCTTTTGACGATCCACCGTTTGAATTGCTCTTGGAATTGTTTGGTAAGATTTAAAACTAACTTTCTATTAAGTATATATAAATAGTGAATTTGAATGAACACGATAGTAGAGGTGCCTGCTTAAGTTTTTAAATTTCTTAAACTATTAAATAATACTTTTATTGAATATTCTAAAAATTTTTAGAAATCATCACACAGTTTTAAGTATGCTTGATACCGAATTTATTAGTTAGTAATTAAAAAAATTTAAAAAGTTATGCGTAAAAGTTTTCACAAAATGACCATCGTCGTTTATTTCCAATGTATCGGTTGTCGTTTATATCACCACTACATTTCATAGATTGTTGTAGGTTATACGTTCATCTATGGTTACCTGTTACTTAAAACGTGATAGATGGGTACAGTCTGGTAATAGTTTTGTGTTTTCTTTGTAGGTTGAAAAAGCTTTAAATAAAAAGCTAAATTTAAATGCAAATAATATTAGGAAATATTGTAAGCCCAGTTTGAATGATATCTTATTAATTACTAAAATCAAATAGAACCCTTCCGACTTACTACTACAGAGACATTATCAACTTTGTCGTATAAATATCTATGGTCTTATGCGCATTCTATGGTCGTAGATGACGGTTGTTGTTTGTTGTTTGTTTTGTTATTTTAATACTGTTATTTTATATGCATTTTAATAAGTGTTTTTACTTACTTGCGTACCTTATTTGTTTAACGGTGTGGTTAATTCTACGTTTTTATGAATTTTCTGCAGTTCATCGAGGGGACTGGTTTTATTGAACTTCATTTCCTATTGACATTTTTACAGCTATTTAAGGTGAGAATAATGTCACAATACAGATAAAAATTCGGCACAACTTTAATATTCCATGTTTATTAGTGGAGAAACTAATTTAATTATATGTATTTGGGTACACTTATAAAACATTTAATTTTACAGAAGTATGTACCATGAAAACTCTGGATGCAACCTTCGAAATTGTTCATGGTTTTCACTTTTTTGGACAATTGTGCAGTTAATTAAGGATCTACAAGTAAGAGCATACAACCACAACCCTATTTGGACTTCACTACAACATGGAATTGGCCACACCCTGCAACAACAACATATTGGCTGGCTGGCTCGATGACTTTGCTGCTGCTGCATGAACATCATACTATGAAGTTAATTTAAGGTAAGAATACGTACAGTAATTAATATTGTTTGCTCATTATAAATCTGTTACCACCGTATCTGTTTCAGGTCAACGCTGGAGAAGACAAAGAAGAATCCATTCCGTAGTTAGAAATCTTTTATTTTGTATTTTTCTTTTTTTTCTTTTTAATTAGTCTTAATGTTGCATGTTTGTTTTATTAGAATTCATTTTGGTTTGTTTTTATTATTTTGCATGTTCTCTTGCTTACCTCTTCGCTTTGCTTACTGCAATTCTTACTATACGCTTCGCATTTACCCTATATCATCCGCAGGATTCAACGTTTCGTTATCTTGCTTGTTCCTTCTTATCCAAGGCGTAGAAGCAAAGGCCTCCCTGAGTGACTTGCCTTGGACTTAGCTTTTTAGTTGTTCTTTGAAGTGTCTTATACACTTTACGCGGTCTTCTTCTTACGTTCGTTTCATTTTTCAGACTGTTTGGTGTGGGTTATCTGGAATAGGAGCAATAGGCGACTGCCCAGCTCTTACAGGCGAAATCTGTTCAGTCTTTTCTACCAAATTCTATTAATTTTTGTCGTTAGTCCTTTGTAGTTTAGTTAGTTAATGCACTGCACTATTCGCTTACAGGTAAAGGACATCGATCGAAGGCTAAAGACATCATACTTTATTATTTTTTTTTTATTTTCTTGTATTTGTCTTGCAGGTATTTATTTATATTTATAAACTTATGTTCGTATTTAAACAATATATTTATAACAAAAAGTCCCTCTGATACTGAAAACTTTTCTAAATTGTATTTTTGGTAAAATTATTAAAACGAAATTAAATTTTAATCATTAGAAGTAGATTGGCGGATAAGGGTTGGCTATAAAGGGTGATTGTGGAGGCCACGGAATATTAGAGGGGCTTTTTTAGTCCAAATATAACGTTTAAATGTTAATATGTAAGTCTATAAATTTTTCGTGTTATAGTAAATACTAGAAAAGAGCGGAAGTTATTGGTAGTCGTACTGAATTAATTTTTTCGTATTGTACATATAGGAGTATTGATTCAATTCATTTAAATATACCTACAAATACAATAATATGAAAAAATCAATTAAGCGCCACAAACAACTTGTTCCCTTTTTTTGTAAGCATTTATTACATCAACGACATAAACTGTTATAATGATGTAAATGTATTTTAATTTGTTGTGTATTTTCCCTTTCAGCTATTTTGTTTATACTATTATATTAATCTATTTGTACATTTTCTATTGTAATTACTTTTAAGGTATTTAATGGACCTTAATGTTATTGTATTATATGTGTTATTATATATGATAAATGTATATTCCTGTAATAACTGGTTTAATTAATAAATCAATTAAAATTATTTACCTGTTTTCGTTAATTATATAAAATTGTAATAAACATATCATGAGTAAAAGTTTCTTTGAAACCATTACTTCTACCAATATATATTTCTAAAAAAAACCTTTCCCTTTTTATGCTCTTCTGATACAAATGTTGAAATTTCTCCAAAAATTTCATTTTTCCGAAAATACCTCCTGCTACTTATGCTTTCCTGGTACAAATGGTCAAAATTTAAGCAAAATTATAATTTTTGAGATTATACGAGGGTTGATCAATAAATAAAAAAATAACTCCTGCGACTTATGCTCTCCTGATACAAATGGTCAAAATTCAAGCTAATTTTTAAGATTATACGAGGGTTGATCAATAAATAAATAAAATACCTCCTGCGACTTATGCTCTCCTGATACAAATGGTGAAAATTTAAGCAAAATTTTACTTTTTGAGTATATACGAGGGTTGATCAACAAATAAAAAAATACCTCCTGCGACTTATGCTCTCCTGATACAAATGATCAAAATTTAAGTGAAATTTCAATTTCTGAGCATATACGAGGGTTGATCAACAAATAAAAAAAATACCTCCTGCCACTTATGCTCTCCTGATACAAATGATTAAAATTTAAGTGAAATTTCAATTTCTGAGCATATACGAGGGTTGATCAATAAATAAAAAAAATACCTCCTGCGACTTATGCTCTCCTGATACAAATGGTAAAAATTTAAGCAAAATTTTATTTCTGAGCATATACGAGGGTTAATCAATAAATAAAGAAATACCTCCTGCGACTTATTCTCTCCTAATACAATTGGTCAAAATTTAAGCAAATTTTCAATTTCTGGACTTTTACGAGGTGTGATCAATAAATAACTTGACAAGACAATTTTTTATTTTTTAATTCACTTTCTTTAGGAGGGCTAAATTCAAACAACTTTTAACCTCTATAAGTTTATTTATAGTTCATTAGGATGTTACATTATTTTATAACCAAGATCTATACTAACAATAATAAAATATAAATACAATACATTTTAACATGATTTTATGTACATTGCATAATCTATCTCTATATCTTTACAAGTTCGATATGATAATATATTACAATATAATAAAACACTGTAAGAGAAAGTACACAACAAATTAAAATACAATTACATCTTAAAAGTTTATGTCGCTCATGTTGTAATAAAAACAAAAAAAGACAATTTGTAAGGGTGGTGCGGCCCATAGGTAAATTTTGCAATTGTAGTTGTTCACATCAAGATAAGACGAGTAATTAAAAAACTTGGAAAATAGCAGAGATACAAAAATATAATTTTTTAACACTAATAATATTTAAATTATAGGTGGGGATCGTTATGCACCCCTTGGCCAAAATTTGCATACTCAGTAGTTGTCCGCATTTGGTGAGACAACTTTGTTAAAATTTTGTGTTTATATCTAAGAAAATAGCATACAAAAATATAATTTTTTAACACTAATAATAATATTTAAATTATAGGTGGGGATCGTAATGCACCCCTTGGCCAAAATTTTACATACTCAGTAATTGTCTGCATTATGGTGAGACAACATTGTTAAAATTTGGTGTTTATATCTAAGAAAATAGCAGAGATACAAAAATATAATTTTTTAACACTAATAATAATATTTAAATTATTCGTGAGGATGGTTATGCACCCCTTGGCCAAAATTTGCATATTCAGTAGTTGCCTGCATTATGGTGAGACAACTTTGTTAAAATTTTGTGTTTATATCTAAGAAAATAGCAGAGATACAAAAATATAATTTTTTAACACTAATAATATTTAAATTATAGGTGGGGATCGTTATGCACCCCTTGGCCAAAATTTGCATATTCAGTAGTTGTCTGTATTATGGTGAGACAACTTTGTTAAAATTTTGTGTTTATATCTAAGAAAATAGCAGAGATATTTTAACACTAATAATATATAATTATAGGTGGGGATCGTTATGCACCCCTTGGCCAAAATTTGCATAATCAGTAGTTGTCTGCATTATGGTGAGACAGTTAAAATTTTGTCTTTATATCCAAGAAAATAGCAGAGATACAAAAATATAATTTTTTAACACTAATAATATTTAAGTCTTGAGCATGGTCAACAAAAATGAACTTAATTCTCTTTCTTGGTCAAGATGAACTGAGTCATCTATCAACTGTCGTGCAATCTGTAGAAATTGAAAGAAAAACGAATTAATCACAATACTAAATAAATAAAATAGAAAATACACATAGGCTTTGAACAATAAGTATGTAGAACATAAAATTGTAATGTTTATAAATAGTAAATAAAACAAAAACAACTACAGATATAAGAATTACTAAGAAATAAACAAGTAACAAAAAAAAAAACAAAGTGGCTACATTGGAAGGAAACCAAATAATATAATTGCCAAGACAAGGGTCATTTTGTTAAAATTTTACGCAAAACTTTCTTAATTTGTTTAATTACTAACTAATAAATTCGACAGCAAACATACTCATAACTACTAGCGATACGATTTCTAAAAATTTTCAGAATATTTGATAAAAGTATTAATAGTTTAATTTAAAAACTATATATACTATTGCGCTCATTTAAATTCAATATTTATATATAATTAATGAAAAGTTTGTTTTAAAATCTTACCAAACAATTCTAAGAGCAGTTCAAACTGTGGATCCTCAAAGGAATGATTCGTTTAAGAAAATTTCAGCTTAATGTAATAAATTCCATTTGGAAGATGTTGATATCGACTTATTCTGAAGCCCCTAGAAAAGCAAAATACATTTTCATTACTTTACAAGCACCACACGCTTTGTCACTTAAATATAACTCGTTATTTAATATTACTGACCAATATTTGCAAACATTGGCCATGTAGCAGGTTCAAGTACGATTTTGAAAGACTATTAACATACAACAACAATACTGCAACATTATTATATACTAATACTTTATTATTACATTTTATTAGATGAGTCATTTATAATGAACTCTAATTTATTCTCACCTTAATTGTGTGCAGGACATTTATTCTTATCCGTCGAATATTAACTCCATAGTAATGTTGTAAGGTGAAGAATCCACAGCAAATCAAATCCAAAAGAAACAACACCATTAGTCTTCAGCATGATCAACAAAAATGAACTTAATTTGCTCTCTTGGTCAAAATGAATTAAGTCATCTATCAACTGTCGTGCAATCTGTAGAAATTGAAGAATAACTAATTAATCACAATACTAAACAAATAAAATAAAAAATACACATAGGCTTTGAACAATAAGTAAATATGTAGAATATAAAATTGTAATGTTTATAAATAGTAAATAAAACAAAAATAACTACAGATATAAGAATTACTAGGAAATAAACAAGTGAGTTTAACAGTCAAAACGGTTACCATTGCTGTTAAAGTACATTCCAAATATTTAAGTTGAGATCTGTAGAATATCTAAATAAAAATTTGACATGTACTAACTTTAATTGGTGTTGTTACTTACCCATTAATTTTTGTAAATTACTCCTTTAATAACATTAGAACACATTGTCTGTGTTTACTGACGTAGAAAGATCATCATTTCAGTTTTCTTCAGACACTGTCACATCAAAATGTACTGGGGGCTGATGGTCACAAAGCTTCTCAACACATGGCATCCACACTTTTCATGGTACATACTTCTGTAAAATAAAATGTTTTACTAGTGTACCCAAATACATATGATTAAATTAGTCTTTCCACTCATATATATGTATACTGAAATATTAAAGCTGTGCTGAATCTTTATATTTGATTAAATCAAACGTATGTATTGTTATATCATTATGCTCACCTTAAATGGCTGCAGAATTCTCTAAGATAAATAGTGAACAGGAAATGTAATTCAACAAAAGCAGTCGCCCTTCTATTTACTGGCTGATCTGCAAGAGAAAAGATAAAAAGATCGAATTAATCATACCGTTAAATAAATAAAACAAGAAAATAAGTAGAAACACAAAAGTGCATATAAAATATGTAACAGTAATAAAATGACGACAAAATAAACAACAAACAACGAATGTCAACTAATTTATTCTCACCTTAATTTTATGCAGCACTTTTTTTCTTATCCGTCGAATATTAACTCCATAGTAATGTGTAAGGTAAAGACTCCACAATACCGAAGATTCCTAACACATGGCATCCACACTTTTCATGGTACATACTTCTGTAAAATAAAATGTTTTACTAGTGTACCCAATACATATGATTAAATTAGTCTTTCCACTAATATACATGTAAACTGAAATATTAAAGCTATGCTGAATCTTTATATTTGATTAAATCAAACGTATGTATTGTTATACCATTATGCTCACCTTAAATGGTTGCAGAAATCTCCAAGATAAATAGTGAACAGGAAGTTCAATAAACACCAGTCGCCCTCCAATTTACTCGCTGATCTGCAGGAAACTGATAAAAAGAACGAATTATTCACACCGTTAAAAAAATATAACAAGAAAATAAGTAGAAACACTAAAGTGCATATAAAATAACAGTATTAAAAAAAAAAAACGAAATAACAACGAATACAAATGTCATCTACGACCATAGAGTGCGCATAAGACCACAGACATTTATACGACAGAGTTGGCAGTGTCTGTAGTAGCACGTTGGAAATTTTTTAATTAATAAGAACTCAAAACTGACTTACATTATTTTCCTAATATTGTTTACATTTAAATTTACTTTCTTATATAGCCTTTTATGCCTAAAAAAAAAAAAAAACAAAAACAAAATGGCTACATTGAAGAGAAACCAAATAAAATAATTGCGAAGACGAAGGGTTATTATAAAATTTTACGCATAACTTCCTGAATTTCTTCAATTTAACTAATAAATTGACATCAAACATACTCAAAACTTTTAGTGATATTATTAATAATAAGAAATAACTTAAAATGAACTTACATTATTTTTTCCGAACTAAAAGCTCTTATAGAGATGCGATTTTCACGGTCAGATACTTGAAGAGATGTCCTGTAATTACCGCATATTATATGGTTAGATATTTTTTTAAAAATATAAAATTTATTAATGCCAATTTTTGCAAATTCGCACAGAAACAATTTTTCTTTTTTTAATGTACTTAATGTTTTTTCGCATTATATATTGCAGAATTAAATTTCCTTTCTACTGATAAAAGGTCATTATTGTTACCTGTATTTATCCGTTTTTGAGATGTTTATGCTATTTTCTAAAATAAAATAAAAATCGTGGTATCACGTTATATTATATGATTTCATTTTGGCTATTTTGTTTTTTTACTGGTTGTTATGTAGAACATTGATTTTAATGTTATTTTCGTTGTCTTCGTCCATTTGTTAAGTTACATTTAGTTTTTTAAATTGCCTCTACAAGCAGAATGTCATTACCGTCAAAATCCTTTTTGTAATTCAATATGTAGATTTGCAATTGTTTTCGTAATAATCACGATTTTTATTTACGTGTATTTTTAATTTTTTAATAGCAATGTAATATCATTTGACTAACATTATTTTCAGATTAAGAAAATCAATTTTTATATGAAACAACATTAAAATCATCATTATTACGAAGACAATTGCATAAAAATAGATCCCAGTAATGCTGAATTCTGCTTTGGTTGTAACCTAATAATAGCTGCTAAATAATTTAACAAATATTTCTAAAATGGACGAGGACAAGGAAAATAACATTGAATTCAATGTTCTATATACATAATTATTAAAAAAGTAAGAGCCAAACTGCAATTATCGCTAACACGATAACCCCTTTTTTATATTTAAATTTTCAGAAAATCTCAAAAACTGTTAAAAACAGGTACCTACCAATAACCTTATATCAGCAGAAAGAAAATTATTTTCTTTTGCACTATATGATGTGAAAAAAATATGCCGTTACATTAAAAACAGTTACTCCTGTTTTAATTTGTAAATATTGGCGTTGATAAATTTTATGGCATTTAAAAAGTTCTGTTGATGTAATATGTGTAAATAATTGGGTATTTCTTTAACAATCAAACCTTAAAAACCGCATCCCTCTTAGTACTTTTGGTTCAGAGATATTAAAAATGATGCCAAACACTGCAAACGTCAACGTTATATGACCTAAACCCGATATAGTGTTAATAAACTGACACTTATTTTTTAGGAGGAATTAAAAAATGCAATAATATACAGGGTGTTTCATTTGAAAAAATGAAGTTATATAGCGCCCAGACGGAACAGTACACCCGGTATGATAGAAAATAATTTTAGAACATGAATGAGTTCATTTGGTGAAACTTTGTCTAGAAAAATATTTTTGTAAAACCAAAGATAGCCACAATCTTCCGCTTACGCACCATTGACACACCCTGTATGTAGGGATGCGTTTGTTTGTATTTATTTATAATATGTAAATGATATTCGAGACATTTTTCTTATTTACCTAAGCGGTGGATATTGTCGTGATTTCTACAGTCAAAGTCATGGTCAGTTAGCGTGATCACGGTTATTCTTTTACTTCATTCATTTTTCAGGGTCTATGGCCATAATATTACAACTACATCACATGTTACGTTCACTTCGTGTGATTATAATAAATTAATGATAACAATACCTAAAGCAAAAGTTTCCACGGGGAAAAATTTCAGATTATTAGACGACAAACATCAGATATGGATTCAAAGAAAGTGTACATTTTCTTCATTGCTAAGTCTATAATAGACCGGTTCTCGCTAATGCATTGAGTAGTGTGAGGTGAAAGGATTTATATCACGTTATAGATTTGGTGAAACAGTGCAAAATGATTGTTTTGGTAAAAAATTATCCTTTTTACGGAACGGTTGTTTGAAGAGTTTGATAAATTATTGAATATTTAAATAAATATTACCCAATTGTGAGAGTGATGTAAACTGTGTTAAATTCATTGCGCAAAACAGGGATATATTGATGAAATAATTTGTTAACAAAAGCACAAAAGCAAACAGTCAACTGTTACCATTGCTGTTAAAGTAAATTCCAAATGTTTAAAAAGTTGAGATTTGTAGAATAACTGAATAAAAATTTCACACGTACTAACATTAATTGGTGTTGTTACTTACCCATTAATTTCTGTAAATTATTCCTTTAATAACATTGGAACACATTGTGTTTCCTGAGGAAGAAAGACCAGCATTTCAATATTTATTTCAGACACTGTTACATTCCAATGTGTCGAAGGCTGATGTGAGCAATGCTTCTTAACACATGGCATCCAGAATTTTCATGGTACATACCGTACTGTAAAATTAAATGTTTTATAAGTGTACCCAAATACATATAATTAAATTAGTTTCTCCACTAATAAACATGGAATATTAAAGTTGTGCCGAATTTTTATCTGTATTGTGACATTTATTATTCTCACCTTAAATGGCTGTAAAAATGTCCAAGATAAATAGTCAATAGGAAATGAAGTTCAATAAAACCAGTCCCCCTCGATGAACTGCAGAAAATTCATAAAAACGTAGAATTAACCACACCGTTAAATAAATAAGGTACGAAAGTAAGTAAAAACACATATTAAAATGCATATAAAATAACAGTATTAAAATGATGACGAAATAAACAACAAACAACGACTATCATCTACGACCATAGAATGCGCTTAAGACCACAGACATTTATACGATAAAGTTGATAATGTCTCTGTAGTAGCAAGTTGGAAATTTTCTAATTGATTTTAGTAATTAATAAGATATAATTCAAAATGAGCTTACAATATTTCCTAATATTATTTGCATTTAAATTTAGCTTTTTATTTAATGCATTTTCAACCTACAAAGAAAATACAAAATTATTACCAGGCTTTACTCATCTATCACGTTTTAAGTAACAGGTAACCATAGATGAACGTATAACCTACAACAATCTATGAAATGTAGTGGTGATATAAACGACAACCGATACATTGGAAAGAAACCAAATAAGATAATTGCGAAGACAAGGGTCATTTTGTGAAAACTTTTATGCATAACTTTCTAAATTTTTTTAATTACTAATTAATAAATTCGGTATCAAGCATACTTAAAACTTGGTGATGATTTCTAAAAATTTTTAGAATATTTGATAAATGTATTAATTACTAGTTTAAGAAATTTAAAAACTTAAGCAGGCACCTATACTATCGTGTTCATTTAAATTCACTATTTATATATACTTAATGGAAAGTTTGTTTTAAATCTTACCAAACAATTCCAAGAGCTCAAACGAGAATTCACTTTTGTTTCCTTAGAATACTGCTTAATCCTGGATCCAGAATCCACATAAAATTCCTGTAAAACAAAACATTATCAATGTGTATTTAGGTATAATGTATACTACTGAAGAAAATCCAACAAATGTAAACAAATGAAAATAAAAATAGTTTATAACCAATGTTTCAACTTTAAATTTAATGTGTAGCAAAAGCAATCAGAATTGACAAAGTCCCCAATAAATCATCTACGAAAAGTAATGTATTTTTTTTATCGTTCTCACTTGGGCATAATCAGCCTTTGCTACGTTTTTAACACACCCTTACCACCGCTCTTACTAAGTTAAGAAATATTACAAATCATACAGACGAAGAAGCAATAGGTAACCGAACAGGAGTAAGTGTGATAGCTGCATGCAAATGTCTGTTGCAATTACTATGCTACTCGTCTTTCTATATTTACTGTATTTTCAATGACGTTTGTTGTGTCTTGCAGAAGGGACTGTCTCGACTATTGCTATACTCTAAATTAGTAAGATGGGAGAAGAAAGATGTGAATGTTTTATTGGGGTTTACGCCAGTTGTAATCGTCTCTACTATATCCTATTCTTACCTTAATTATTTGTAGAATATTTCACGTTGTTCTCACTCGTCCGTCATGTATTAAGTGCATACTTTTACAAAGTGAAGACTCCACATAAATTCAAATTGAAAATAAATAACACCATTAGTATTGTAACCGTTTAGCCTTCAGGATAATCAAAACCGAACTTAATTCTATCTCAATCGTTGATCAATCTGTAAATATGGACAAAAAAAAACAAATTAATTATACCATTATTATGTAAATAAAACATAAAACGATAGTAAAAACTCGCACTCGAAACCAAACAACAAAGCGCTATAGACGAGAACCGACAAGTTTTAGAAAAATAATTGATAAATATTTTGGTGAATTGCTTTTAACAAATTTACAAAAGATAAGTTTACAATTGAAAATAAGTTACATATATTGAAGAAATTAAGATACACCTTTAATTAAAGTAAATAATACCAGACGCTGGTTAAGATTCCACAAGAATTCACTTTTGCTTCCTTCAAATACTGGTTAATCCTGGATCCAGAATCCACACAGATTTCCTGTAAAACAAAACATTATCAATATGATTATAAAAGTAGGGAGTAACATTTGAATTTTTAATGAGCTATAAATTATTCTTGCCTTACTTAAGCGTAGAATGTATTGTTCCAAAGGGGAAGAAATAAGAAAATACAAATATGTAAAACAAAATAAAACGATGATATAAAACTTATGAACCAACATTCTTGTTATTTTTTAAAGACGTTTTATCAAAACAAACGCTTGAAAGAAAGCAGCAGTTTGCTTTTGATATTTGCAATTTTCTGGAAATTAAAAAAAAAACCGATTATTGTAATTTAGCTATTTCATTTTACTTGTGGTTATGTAAAACTTTTAATGGAGTGTTATTTTGGCTGTCATTGTCCATATATTTTAATATTTAATGTTGCATTATTTAGTTTTTATTTTTTGTTATTAAGTCGCACATACGAACAGAAGACGTCATTACCATAGAAATTCTTTTTATAATCCAATATGTAGATTTTCAACTGTTTTTGTACTAATTATAATTTTTCTACGTGTATTTTCAACTTAGTAGCAATTTAATATCATTTCGTTAACATTATCTTCAGATTAATAAAATCACACTTTGTATTGAATTTAAAATAAGTAATAAATAATCAATTAAACAGCATTAAAATAGGAAAATCATGATTATTACGAAAACAATTCCTAGTACTGCGCTATTAAGCTTGTATAGCCTAATTGAATTTTAAAATCGCAAATATCTCAAAAACTAGTAAAAAAACAGGTACCAACAACTTTTCATCAGTAGAAAGGAAATTTAAATTTACATTATAT
The DNA here is from genome assembly GCA_029378335.1 of Agrilus mali. Taxonomy (NCBI): domain Eukaryota; kingdom Metazoa; phylum Arthropoda; class Insecta; order Coleoptera; family Buprestidae; genus Agrilus; species Agrilus mali. Next base: position 33,392 of record CM055657.1, on the reverse strand, counting down.
GATGTGAAACAAGTATATTGATGTTGATTAAGTATCTGTTCTTGTAGTATGTGTAAATGATAAGGTATTTCTTCAAGAATGTTGGTTACGAGGTATTCAAAATGACGCTAAACTGACACAAATTTTGTATAACGAATTCGAAAATGCAATAATATATAGGGCGTTCCGTTTAAAATGATGAAGTTACTCCGGTATAACTGGAAGTCCCAAAAAATCGATATTTTAGTTGAATGAAATTTATTGAAGTCTTAATTCACAATTTTGGAAGCCCATGAAATTTTAATGGGCGGGTTATCTGAATCGCCCTCTGTAAATGTTAACTTTTAAAAATTTAGAATAGTTTATCAGACCAAACATAAAACCTCAAAAATATTCTTTCTTACCATCTAACTTGCCCTATAAGTTCATGTGTTCAAAAAGAACCAATTTCGTGGCTCAAACTCACTCTTTAGTAAAACACTACCCCTTCTCCAGGAGAGAAAGTCACCCTTAAGACGCATGTTTCAAGCTAAATGGAGAAAAAAAACTTTATTTTTCTTCTTCACTATTTTATAAGTGATCACTTTTAATTAACAAATTTATTATAACTGAATGGATTAATCATTTAGGTGTTTTTTTGTTATTACCAAAATTAAAATTTAATTTTTAAATTAGTTCTCTTACCATCTATCTTGCTCTGCAAATTCCTCATAGTTCCAAAAAAAAAAACAATTCCATGGCTCAAAACTCTTTCTTCAGCAAAACACTTCACATTATAATTGTCATCATTCTTTCCTGAGGACAACGTCATGCTCTAGACTTCTGCTTTATGGTAAACGGAAAGGAAAAAATACATATCTTAGTATATTTAAATCAGTGAAGTGTTATTTTTTGCATTATTGTCCATTTTGATACATTTACTTTATTTAATAAGGGGTATACTAATTAATTAAGAAACAAAAACGATGCTTTTAAATTAAGGGTTGATACTGCATTTGCACTATAACTATACTAGATTATCCTAGATAACTATGATGCGTTTGGAACATCATTTTGTTTAGAGAAAATGTTAAAGCTTCATGAGAGCAGATTTTAAAGTTAATGAAATTAACTTTTAATAACGTAAAATATATAGTTTAATAGGCAAACATAAAACCCCAAAAATATTGTTAAATTATTCTTCTTACCATCAATTTTTGTCCTGCAGACTCCTTTGTCCAAATATAATACATCCAAGAACACTCCATTACAGTAAACTTCACTCTATGTGTTTTCTTTACTTCGAGGAGAATGAAAAGCACATTCAGGACTTTTCTTTGAAGCTATATAAGGATAGAAAATGACAACTTTAACTTTTTTTACTCAGAATTTTTAGAAGTAACAAATTAATAGTAACCAACTGTACCATTTATTAAAGGCTTCTTTAATCTTCATCTTCTTTCTTTAGAACTATAAATGTTGTATTTTGAGCAAAAAATTGATCACGATTGAATTGTTTATTCTTAGTTTAAACAACTGCTAATTTCAACAGTATTTTTACCTTTTTAACAATAAATAAGTAATTAAAGAAATGTTTACACTTATATTTCATAATTTTTAATAGTAAATGAGAGCTAATTAAAATCTTACCTGAAAATTTTCAAGATTCTGAATAGCACCTTCCCAAAGAAAAGATATAGTAGAGAAAGATCTTTAGGACATTAGTATTTCACATACCTTGTCCCATTGTAAAGCCTGTAGAACAATAAAAAATTATTTAAATTGTTTACATCATCTATGCACTTAATAGATTTAAATAAGGTGTAGATTAATCTATGGTGTAGATTTATTCAAATTCACAGAAGCATTGAGTAAGACGGATAAGACTAATATGAAGAGATTTCATTTATGTGAAATAAATATTATAACACCACATACCTATGCAGTCATTATAAATTTCGATTTAAAAAGTACTTTAATAAAATTTAAATTTATCGCATATGACCAAGCATAGCGAACATCATGAATCATGATAGCGAACGAGTTGGAACGAGTAACGGTAACGAGGTTATCGGAACCACAGTATATCGCACCATCCCCGCTCCGGTTATCCATAAATCTCATGGATCTATGGTGGATCTCGTCTCTCGTGCATCTTGTGTTAATCTATGATGTTAACCATAGATTAGTGTTAACTCTTCACCACTCCTATAGATCATCGTGGTAGTGGCCATGTAGTGGCTATTAATTCGACGCGCGGATAGTGTTTGCATCAACCACAGACGTTCGCGTAATATTTGTAATTGAAATTAAACAGAATTTTGCATGTGAAATACCAAATTTAACGCTTTTTTCATATAATAATTTTTTTAAATTATGATGTAAAAGTTTTAAATATCCCTTTTCTTTGACAGTCAATATTTAATAAATTATTATTAGCTTGGCAATAACGTTAGCTACAGCGGAAAACAGCGTTTGTCGTCACTTGCTTTTGTCTATGGTCACTTGCCTGTCACCGCTGTCACCTGTCACCACCTGTCACTTGTTGATGTCTAAAATTGTATAGTCATGATTGTGTGTAGTAATTGTGCATTGTGGTCAGTCATTATTGTCATATTGTATTATCAGTAGCACAATACAGAAGCTATGTAATAATATTATAGTACAAAGAGTACAAGTATACATTGAAGAGTAACCCGAGCAATTTCAATGACAATGGAATTTCCTGATCTTGGAGAACACTGTAGTCAAGTCGGATGCAATAAACTGGGTAATTAGACAACTTGGGTTTATTTAAATATATAGGTATTTGTAGTCATCATTTTAAAAACTTTCAGATTTTTTACCGATTAAGTGTGAAGCATGTACTTCTGTTTATTGGTAAGTTCTATCAGCATCTCATTATCTGTAAATGGAAACATAGTGCTAGATTTTGTACTTGTGTTTTTATTTCTAGTGGTGAACATCATTTTAGTCATAATTGTACACAACAAAAGGATAATAAAGTTCCAGTGTGCCCCTTATGTGACCAGCCAGTACCAATCACTCGGGGTGTTCCACCAGATCTGATAGTAAATCTACATATAGGTAAAAATAAATCTAAGTTGTAACTCATATGGTCATTTAGAATAATGTTTGGTTATTTATGTTATTTTTTTTATAGAGAACCAATGTACTTCTGAATTTAAGAAAAAAGAAGTTTTTATTAATAGATGCATTGCTAAAGGATGTAAGAATAAAGAAATTGTTCCAATAGTTTGCAAAGATTGCAACAATAATTACTGTTTAAAACACAGACATCCAGCAGATCATAAATGTAAAGGAAAACTTCAGAATTTTCGTGAAAGGGCTCTGTAAGTAACTTAATATTGCTTAATACCAATTTATTGTTAAAATTATTTTGAGTAAATTTATATTTAATTTTTAGACAGACAAGTTTAGTATCTAACAATGTTTCTGCCACAACTAGTTTACAAAACGGAATGGTATTTATTATATTTTGATTGTTACGTTTAAGTACACAATTTATTTAGTAAGTTATTTTCAGGAAATTGATGAAACTTTAGCAAAACAATTGGCGCAGTCCATGGAAGGACCAAGTAAAAAAATTACACAAGAAGAGATAGATTATGAATTAGCAAAACAATTACAACTGCAAATGACATCTGACCAACCTGTGGATAGCCGAAGTAGAAGAGATAGGTGCAACGTCTCATAATAATTTTATTAGGATTAGGATTAATTAATTTAACCAATTTTTATAATATTCATTAAGTAAACAAATTAAAATAAAAGAAGCAGTATTCAAAATGCGTAATATGGTACATAGTTAAAAATATTATATTACTTCCTCAATTCGTTCTAGAGTTCAGTACCATTCAGTGCTATGGTGGCTATCATGTGGCTATGGCATAGACTAGGCTATGGTCACAGTATATTTCTAAGCAGTATGGACATAACGCAATTTTCGCGTAGCGTATTTTTAATACGCATGCGTTACAAGGATCCACTTTCAAAATGTCGTCGACAAAACAGCTGTTCCTCACGTTTACAAATATTGAATTATTTAAGGCAATTTAAGGTTAGAAAAGTTGCGAAGCAGTATTTGGTGTTACGTGTTACCTTGTTTTTCAAAATGAATGCGAAAAAAGCCAGCAGATGGTGTGCAGCTTCAAAGTGTAATGAATCTTTAATAAACAGTTTTCACTTTTCTGTGTGTTGTTTTATTTCTTTTCAATTTTAATACAGTCGTTTTCTTTCATATTACACATCGATCGATATTTGCTAAACAAAGCAATAATTTTTTACTCTCCATTGCCATTATCGCAATCATATTGCAAGCTTGGTTCGTTTCTACTTTGACATCTATTTAAATTCCCGCTTAAAAAGGATCCACTTTTAACATGGCGGACCCCTCTCAAGGTCACAGAAACGCGCTACGCGAAAATCAAAGGAACCGACAGTTATGTCCCTACTGCTTAGACGTATACTGTGCTATGGTCATCCATAGGCTGCGTTCTACTTGGCACCCACAACTTCCCTAAGTGAAACGTACTCTATTATCTAGTAAAAAAATAAAACCTAAAATGATAGTCAGTATATCAAATAATCAAAGAGGTTGCTGCATTTACAGTAACGCTCCCTTACGAACATGGGTCGTCGTGAGCGTGTCCATGTCGAACATAATGACGTTATCAATGACAAAAACTACGATGACCGTTGCCAGCCAGCTGGAACTCCCAAGAAATACAACTTGTGAGGGTCAAGTGGAATGCACCCATAGTGTAGTACCTTTGTTATCTATGGTGTTTTGTGGCTGTCAAAATCGTCAAAATGCATATATGCATATGTATCATATATGTATGTCAAATGTCAAGTTTTGTCGTCTGTTTATTAATTATTAAAATGAATTAAAAAGTAATTTTTTTAATTGTCTGTATATTGTACATAAAAGTGAATGTAACTCACAGTTCATTAGTTTACTGTAAAAAAAATAATATTTTTAATACATTTCTAAACTTAACAATTAATATAATTTGTAACAGTTTGAGCATTACAGAAATTAACAATTCTTTTCTTTTTTAACATCTGTTATTTTTGTAGAAGCTGAGGTATTTATTATTGCCGTTTTCTAATATAAAAGAATAATGGAATCTGTTGTGGAGAATGAATGCATTAATTCGGATGTTCCTTCAAATGGCAAAGAAGTATTCCAAGAGGAGATCAAAACAATTCAATCTAATGTAAATACTCAAAGTGCTAGCACACCTAATTACCCATTGGAACCGGATTTGACAGACAAATTGCCTGATAACAGCATATCAATTGAATCTGAAACTGATTTTTTTAACCAAGATTTAAACATAAATAATGTACCAAATGAAAAAATTATCGAGGATGTTGAAGATATTGTACAGGATTTAGAAAACTTATTAGGCGAATCTGATGAATTTGAACCAAAAGTTAATACTTTTGAAAAATCAGAAAAATTATTAGAAAATCTGGCTTTACCACTTTCTAAGTTAAAACCTCCCAATGAAATAAATTCAATCAATGAACCATCTTGTACAGAAGTGGAACATAAAGAAGAGTTATGTAATGAAGAAACAAAATTTTGCTCTGGTGAGGAAGTAGCAAATGATTCTCTGTACACAGAAGAAGTTAATGAACCTGTTCATTCCAATGATGATGAATCTAATAAAAATCAGTGTATAGCTGCTATTAGTGATGATAAGGTCAATGTCTGCTTAAATTCTGCTAAAGACAACTGTGAAATTGAAAAAGAAAAAGTTGTAGGGGATAAATCTACAATAAGCGTTCCAGAATATGCAAGTCAAATTGTAGAAGCAACAGGAATTGAAACTATTAAAATAAATGAATGTATTAAAGACGACGATAAACAGTTGTCTAAGGAAACAGAGGAAATTTATTTTGAAGATGAAATACAACAAACACCAGGCGTTATGCAAGATAAAATTGCAAATGAAGATACTGAAATTTTATCTGTTGATAATAATACAGTAGAAACTCTAGAAGTAATAAATAATGAAAATAATACTACAAAAAATGTTTTAGAAATAACTAGTACTGAACAGAATCAAACTCTTATTAATATAAATGAACCAGAAATATATTCTGTTACTTCAAAAATTGATATTGATGATTGTAATATTAAACAAACAGAATCCTTTATAATTACTAATGAAGACAATTATCTTAATGAGAACAATTCTGACTTAACAGTTAAAAATGTAGAAATTGATGCAGTAATTGAAGAAGACAGGTAATTTTTTTTGATATGTACTACATTTTGTAATAGGCTGGCTTTTGTTGTTCAATTTAGAACTTTTTCGTGGCATCTTTTATTCTACTAGACTGCAATTGAGAGTAGGAAATTCCAAAAATTAATTTTTTAATTACAGAATTAAATCAGTTTTTCTTTTTAATTTTAATGTTTGATGTATGAAGCATTTTTGGTTCATCAGATTTATTTATTTATTAGCTGCTTTATACATAGTATATTCTTCTTTCTCAAGCACCACACGCAATAATACATTTGATTTCAATTCACAATAATTAACTAATCAAGTTAGAACAATAATAGTGCAAGGAAGTAATACCTTTTGTTTTTTGTTGTTTGACAGGAATGCTAAAACATCTCCCATTACAAACATCACTGATCAAGATGGAACAACAAATGAGAATATGTATTGCGGTGTTACAATAACTGCAGTTGGTAAAAGTCATGTGGACGAAGATGCGAGTTTAAAAGCAACATCAAGTCATCATACAGAAGAAACTTCAGATATTACTTTCAACGAAAATGAAAGTAGTGCAAATATTAACGACTTGGATGATAAAATAGATGAAAAGAATGTGATGGACATGATAAATGATGCAGCTACATTTTCAACAACAGATAATTTAAGTGTGATTGAAATACGCCATTCTCCTTTAAATGTTATACAGGAGCATACTGGTGATCATGAAAACGATCAAAACACTCAACATCAAAGTGAAAAAAAACTGGAAGTTAGAGAAATCAATCCAGTAGCTGTTGATAAAAATTTGAAAACTGAAATTGAAAGTGACTATTTGAACAATATCGATCAAGATACTGCTATAAATGTAGTAACTAGTAATTCTTCATATGAAAATACTTGTACAGGTAACAGTGCTTCTATAAACGAAAACATAGAGCCACAGTCAGGACAAACATTAACGAATGATGCAACAGAACAATATAATTGTGTATGTTCTCAAGAAAATCTAAATGATGAAGACAAAAATGATTTATTAAATAAAAATGAAGTCTCATTAGAACAAAAAGAAAGTTCTGATGTTAAAAAAGTTATGCAATTCAAAGAAGACTCGAATATTGACGTAAAAAATAAAGAAATAGGGACAGAACCAGTCCAATTAAAGGACAATGACATCATTCAAAATCATAAAAAGGATGATTACTCATTAATAAATGATAGTGAGGTAATCGAATCCAAACTGGACGTGAACGCGCCAATAGACGATGATAAAAGAGAAAAGCTAGATCAAGAAGGCAACACTAATACTGCTGATATGACCGAAAATACTTCAATTATATCTAATGTTGATCCTCAAAAGAACATTAATTCATTAGTAGAAAGCTCATCACATTGCGTTTCAGTGGCATCTGCTGAAATTACTAATGAATGTTGGAATATGAAAGATAAAAAAATCAAAAAAGGAGATAATGTAAATAATAATTCTAATGAATTGGAAAACGTTTGTCCACTAGAAACTCAGAATGAACTTATTACTGATCAGCAAGAAGTTGAAATGGTTGTAAATGAAAATTCAGAAAATTTGATTCTAAAAGAAAATAGTAACATAACCAATTCTAATTATTCTGTTAATCAAAATCGCGATGAATTTGTTGACATTTCGGACAATCAAAATCGAAATGAGGCCGTTTTAATACGAGAATCAAACGAAACGAGTTTACCAGAAAAAACCGACGTTCATCTTTGTAAAACGGAATTAAATTCTCTTGAATTTGTGAAAGCAGATACAGAAATGAATGATAATAATTTGTCTACTGAAAACAAACTTGTAATTCATATAAATCCTACAGTTATGCATGAGAGTCAAAAATTAGAAAAAAAAAGTATAAGTTACTCAAAAGAAATCAAAGAGATTTTTGAAAGTGAGGATGCTACCCAGTCAGCTGTGGCTTCAATACTTTCAGGATCGGTGCAAATATCGGGTCCTAGTCATATGGAAACGCCAAATAATAATTGCCAACTTCCATCTGATGCCGATAAAAGTATAAATAATAGCAACAATACAAGTCCAGAAGTAACAGTTTTTGAAACTAATGAAACGAATGTTCTCGAAAACGTACATTTTTCAACATTTGAAGCTAAAAAATCTGATAAAATTAAAATTAAAGAAACCCAAGAATTAAACGAAGCAAATTCATCACCCGAAATATTGCCGATTTCCGACACCACTAAAGAATTTTCTTACTTTAAATCTGACGAAATATTACAACGACCTTTACAAGTTGATGTAATAGAAAATACCGATTGCTTTGAAAAAGGCAAAGATCAAATTTTAACGTTTACCGACAGTGGTGAATGTGAGGCTAAAAATTCATTGAAAATCACTATTACAAAAAATAAATTTGATAACATGCATTCGATACTAAAAATTTATGATCCTAAAGATGAGCACTCTAATGATGAACTAACGTCAAAACAAAATGAATATACTCGTGGAGAAAGTATCGTTCCGAAAATTACAATTAAACCTATTCCATCGACCGAAGGTAGTTTTAGTCCAAAGTATGAAATAACTTCAAAACCTGAAACTGACGATTCCTCAACAAAACATTTTACCGTCGAAACTGTCGAAGGCCAAAGTAGCCCTAAGTTACGAATAAAGTCGATATACACCGACGTAACAACAAGCACCACAGACGTTTGTAAAAAAAATAAAGGTAATGAGAAAGAAATACTTGTTCCAAAGAAAATTACACTGAAATCTAAAACGGAAGATATTACATCGTGTTCGAAAATAAAGTATTCTAAAACGGGAGAAGAAGTGACAAGTTCTCATAGCCCAAAGATTACTATCAAACCTATTAAATTGCCAGAAGAAACTCGAGAAGAACCTATACGAAGTCAAAGGTAGGTGAAACAATTTTATATTGTACTGCCATGTAACAAATTCAATTTCAAAATGTCAAATTATTTTTTCTTTGTTCTAGCCCTAAAATAATTTTCAAACCACTCTCAAAATTGCAAGAACAAAATAGTAAAACCACCGAAACTCATGGGAGGCAAAGTCCTAGAATAACGATTAAACCTGTAATAAAACCTGACGATCAAGATTGTTTTAGAGACGTCAAAACTTGCCCCAAAATAACCATAAAACCGATATCGAAACCAGAAAATGAAATATGCGACGAAATACAATCACGTAAATTGTCACTGAAAGGTAACGAAGAACAAACGGGTACTCCACGCATTACTATAAAACCTATTAAATCCGATAAAGAAGTTGAATCTCATAATGTTATAGATGGCACCAGCCATACACCTAGAATAACCATAAAACCTATTATCAAGCCAGATCATACCAGTAAAACTTTTAACAAATATTCGGAAGATGTTAGCAAAGAAGAGAGAAGACATTCACCTCGTCTTGTTAATAAATTGTTAATGAAAAATGACGAAGAATTCAAAGGTGACTTTTCACCACCCACAGAAGAAACTGAAACAAGAAAAGGTCCAAAATTGACTATTAAACCCGTAATTAAACATCAAACTTTATTGGAAAACGTAGATCCAGTTGGTGATTCGGTCCATCAAATTAAATATGTTGTTGAAACTTTGCAAGAATTCAAAGAAAAGAGAAGTTCTGGTGAGTCTTGTAATGTTCCTACCGTAACAATTAAGCCTATAATTAAGCCGGATATTAAAGAGACTCAGTATCACAGCACAAGTTCATCAATACCTACCGAAGAGAATGTTGTTATTCCAAAAATTACTATAAAACCAGTTGTTAAACAGGAGAGTCACAATCACAATGAAGAAAAAAATACTCCCAAAATAATAATCAAACCTTTAATAAAACCACCAAAAGTTCCAGTTTCCACTTCGACCGTAAGCGGTTCTGCACACTTAGAAATTGCTTCTATTACAAATAGGTTGAATATCGAAGAAGTAGGCCCTGAAATAAAGCGAATTAAACAGGAAGCTCACGATGCAGTTACCGCAGAGTCGTCAAAGATTGTTGAATCAAAACATTATAGAAAAAACGCAGAACAAGTTGAACTTATAGATTTTGAAGACCAAATTAAACAAGAAAGAATTGTTTTAAAAATTAATAAGGGCACAATTTCTTCTCCATCAAAAAGTTCATCCGATAAAATTGAAAAACTAACTCGATTAAAAACGAAACTTGCCAAGGATTGCAAAAGAGGATGTTATTCGGAACATTTAAATTACGAAATTAAAAAACAAAGGATTGAAATGGGGGACGTTACAATTAGCCTAATTGATTCTGAACATTCTCACGATGGTTCAGACAATGTATGTAAAATTGGTATAAAATCAAACGAAAATGATCGAAACCACAAGGATTCCGTTGAAATCATACCACTTGATACATTAAAAAAGAAAATAGAACGAGAAGACGATGTAGTAGTGGTGATGGATCCATTAGAAGACATCCCTATTTTTGAAATAACTCCTGAAACAGCGGCCGCCATGAAACAAGCGACTCATCTTTTAAAACCAGGAATATCGATTAATAATATTTCATCCACTGCCACAATTCCTTCGTCGCGTAAGTATATTAATTGTAAAGTAAATATATAAATAAATACATTTATACCTATATAATTATAGCCGCTCAAACGCAGGCTCCAAGAAAAAGAGGACGCCCCAGAAAAGTTCCATTAGAAGTTCGAGAGGACTTTAAAGATCCTCCAAAGGAAGAACCCGAATCGGTACAAATATTGGAACAAAACACTTCGTCTAGACCAAAGCGTAGTTGTCGAGGACAATCTGTACGAAATACCTTAGGGATTAAGCCGAGAAAACCGAGGGGTGGTGGTAATAGAGGAAGAGGACGCGGCAGGAGGGGTGGTAAACAAGGAATAATGATGAAAATGACCATCGATACGATGTCCTTTGAAGAGAAGGATGAGGCAAGTTGTAATTCTATACATACATATACTTATATATAACAACTATTTTAATAATCAATTAAGCAAAACTCGTTCCATTGACATATTCGTTTCTTGTTGTTTATTGTTTTTTATTAAATTCAACTAGTTAACAAATACTTATCTCAACTTATATTAGATTTAATAAGACTATTTACCTAGCCGATACACAAATAAATTAAACCTAGAATTTAGTTTACACAATATTTATTAATTTCGCTTTACAATTGTTTCGCCTTGTTTAGAGTTCTATCAGAAATATTATATTTGTTATACAATAAATAAATATTGTGGAAACTAACTTGTAAGTTTTATTCAATGTCAAGTGAATTTCTGTCGAGGAAGGAAACTATTACCCATAACAAATATCTATTCTCATATGAATTCAAAAATATCGTAAAAAATAAATAGAAAAGTAAATTGTTTCGTTATTTATAACAAAACAATTAAAATTAATATGTAAGCATTTTATAATATTTCAAAATGCATATAATGTTATTTTATTTTCGTTACAAGAAATTTTTTTTTTTTTTTTCGTAAATAAAGTTATAATTATAGATCTTTACAAAAATAAATTATTACGTGCGACAAGTCCAGCTGTGTACGTATATTATATATTATGTTAGTTTTCAGTTATATTTAGAACTTGACTGAAATCATTATTGTCTGTAATTTTAAGTGTTCATGTGACTCAACAAAATAATCTCCATAGTGCACTCAGTATATTTATTGCTGACCATGTCATGTTTATTACATATTATTTATTATTAAACGTTAGAGTTCATCTGAATTAATTTTTTAGGAACCGCATCTACGTTTGGAGCAAAAAGAAGATACCGTAACATCGATTGATGTGAACATAAACGAGAATAATGAACCTAAAAGATCATCTGAATGTGACGTCTTTTCATCATCTATACCGATATGTTCTACAAACGAAATCTCTTCCATGCCTGAAACATTCCCTGTGTCACCAGTAAGTACTATACAACCTGGCCCTCCACCAATGCTTGAACCGCCTAAAAGTGAACTTTACGAAGAGGAAACCCGTATGAGTGCCGACAGTAGCAGAGCTCATACACCAGCTAAACAGGTGATGGTGATATAAGATATTGTTATAAAAAAATAAATTTGCAATTAACCGTCTTCTTTTCTATTTTATTTCAATATTGAACAGTCTATGTAAAATAATTGCCTTTTTTCGTTTAGACAACATCAACGCCACTTGAAGTAACAATAGAAGAATCTCAGAGTTCGATACAGAGCACAGCTACTACAGAAAGTGAAAAAAATCAGAAATCTCGAAAGATCCCAAAGCAAGAAGTACATTTAGAACCAGAAGGTGAAATAATTTCTGCGGACAAATTAGCAGAATATTGCTGGGGAGGAGGTGGACCTTTTATGTTACAAGAGCAAGTTGCCCAATTTTTAGGGATAAAATCTTTCAAAAGAAAGTATCCAGGTACATGTCTTTTTTGTTAAACATACCTACATACTGTTATTAATTTAATGTCGATCGTTCGGACGTTTAGCGTCGAGGATTGATCGACCTACCGATTTATTATTCAAGTTCTGATACTTAACTCTTAGTTTTCCAGTCATTATTGATGTTTTACTGATATCTTTTTTATTTTTAAAGTTATTCGTACCTTTTGACGGTTAGTTTAGATTGCCCTTATTGCTTATAATATAAGTAACAGTCCGTAGAGTATGGACACCCCCCATTCCCATCTTAATGTTCATTGTCTTGACAGGGATTCAGAGACGTCCAGTAGACATGCAGGAGCGTGATTTCATTCGCGAAAGTGGTTTAGCGTCCGAAGCCATGTGTGATATGGGTTTGACGGCAGTAAAAAGTGAAGACATTTTGGATATAATGTATGCAGATTTTCAACCTAAATACGAAGAATATTGTAAACATCAACGAGATCGTCATGCTAAAGATATTTCGAATAAACAAAAGGCTTTGAACCTTGCTGCCAGCCAAGAAAAGAATAAACTTGATATTGTCGAACAAGCAATTCATTCGACTTCAACATGGAATGCTAATTTTAATAAAGTAAGTGTAGGTTAGTTATCATTATCAATCTGTAATAAGTCGTTGAAAATTTTCGTAGATTGCGGGCGGTGGTAATTGGAAATATTACGTACTTTATAAATCAAATGTTTCTTTTTGGTTTTATTAGTTTAATTTTTACCTACCAGAAATACATGGTTCATATATATATATAAAGAAAATCGTTTGCCAATTACTACTGAATTTGTATTGCATTTATGTTTGTTGCTATAATTTTCATATTTAATATTTTATCCTCAAATGTAGTCTCGAAGAGAACAAAGGAAGGGTTGTATGGATTTACAGACATTTACCATACACTTTCCTAAAGGAAAATTTAGAGAAACGAACAAGCCACCTGTCGAACATTATCCTGTTGCCCTCGTTCCAGGGCAGTTCTGCGATTATTATAGGGTAAATAATAATTGGTTAATTTCAGCGCGGAATTGATTAAATTTCCATTTGTTCTAGATGTACTCGCCATCACAGTTAAGCAATTTACCATTAAATACATGTACTTACAAAAGTTCCGAAGACTTCTTGCACGAAATTGAAGATAGCCAATCGGAAGTGTCAGGAAGCGATTCCGGTTCAAGCAGTTCTGATTCTGAAAGCTCCGATTCTTCGTCAGGTGTAGAGGATTGTAAAATGTGTCGACGTACTTCGTCACAGAGAAAACTTTTAACGCAATAGAGAAAATGGAAAATTGATTTTGCTTACAATTTTTAATCTCATTAAGGATAAGTACCACTTTTTAGTTTTTTAAGATTAAATATCAAAACCGTACAGTATAAATTTTAATTTAAGGACCAAGATAATTACGTAAGTAACGCACATTGAAGGGTTTAATTCAACGTGCCTACTTTCGGTATTTCTCACGAAAAGTTGGAAATTTTGTGAACAGAATACATAGAAAACATTTTTTGTATATTAGTGCAGTCGCCGCATTTAATTGATGCTACATTAAATTCGATTAGGAATTTAATTCCTTACAGTTTCTTTTTTTTTTTCTTTTGGAATAATCGCAAAACAGTAGGGATATAATAAAATTATCGTTTATTGTATTAAATAAAATAACACAACAGTATTTTTGATTGCAATTGATATACTCCTTAATCTAATCACTGTTGTATCACTTCAGATTTAATAAGTTTAAATCTAATCAAATGTATGGGATAATTGATACTTATAAATGATTTATAATAATACAATTGTATTTTATTTTTCTATTATCCTCATAGTGAGTAATAAGTGTGATTGATAAAATTTCTTTAGAAATTCAAAATGTGGTTTACGGATGGTGCATCTATGTTCGTTATATCAATAATATCGATAATTAATTTTTCTTTAGCCCAAGATACAACATTTTGTAATCAGTTACTGGATCAGTACCACAACTTATCAGCATTAGAAGAATGGATACCTAGAAGTAATTAAAATATGTACCAATAATTAAGAAAATCAGTTAATTTTTCATAATTTATTTGTATAATAATTTACGTACTTTTATTTAATTTATTTGAATTAAGTTAGTCAGCGATATAAAAATGATTGGTTTTGTATTCAATGTCAAGCAATCTGTTTTCAAATAGCTTTATATTAAATGATAAGCGGTTAGATGATTTTTATCAAATTTTTATGATGTGTAAAAATTTAGATTTCTGCTGCTGTTTCATTTCTAAGGTCAAATTAAGTCTGACAATTTTAAAATGTAGCATTATATAAAAAAATCAATTTCTTTTTGCAATACTGTTACTGTTGGTATTTTTTTAGTGCTAGATGCAAATGCTAAGATTCCTTCTGGCCTGTACTCGGGCAATCGTCAAGAATTAGGATCATTTGACCAATGTATAAGTATAAATAGTTTATTCAATAATAGTCGATTTTATGGAAAGTATTGCTTGGCAACAGTAAACACTGAATTGTTTAATTTTCGGTGGGGTGCGTGCATACCATCACCGTGTAACATTTCTAATATAACTATAGAAATTGATTGGGATACGTTAAAGTACATTTTGAATACTTCTTATGTACAAATACTCTCTGATGAAAGCGATTGCCAAACAAAGGAAACTATACACCCAGAATTTACAACAGGGGCAATTGTTACATTGTATGTATACCTCGATTGTATTTCCAATATTTTTGCATACTAATTACATAAATGAAGTAAAGCATTTTGATTTTTAATATGTACTTTTTTAGGGCTATTTTAAGTTTATACATTGCGGGTATTTTTGTTGCAACCTGTATTGAAGCATATAAGTTATATAAAAAAGGTAATAAATAACAATAACCAACGATATATTGAAAATGTTGGAGTTAAATTAATTGATTTTTTTATTTTATAGAAAAAGTGCCTCCGCTGTGCTCTGCTCTTTCGTTAATAGCCAATGTGGAAAGATTGTTGGCAAAGAGTACTTCTCAGAATCACCTGCATTGTATCGAAGGACTGCGCGTTATTAGTATCATCGTAATAATTTTTTGTCATACCCTTCAAGTTGTTGGGAGTGGACCACTCATAAACGTTAGCGACATATACAGTGTAAGTCTTTTTAGTTTCGTTTAAAAATTATTGATAAACACCTGGGCATATCCATATTAAATAAATTTTCAGTGGATGAATACCTGGCATAGTCAACTAATATTTGGTTCTTCAGTAACTGTGGATACGTTTCTTGTAATAACCGGACTCTTAGTGTCATATCCATTTTTATCAAAAAACGAAAAGGGAAACAAGTTCAATGTATTGCAATATTACGTTAGAAAATATGCAAGGTAAGGAATTATAAAAATAAAAAAACTTGTGTAAACTATACCTGCCAAAAATCAACCTAAATCGTAATCGCAAATGTAAATATTTTCCTTAGAATCACGCCTACATATGCAGTAGCAATTTTAGTTGTTGCAACATTGTACCCGTATTTAGGAACAGGACCTTATTGGATTTTTGCTGGTGACGTACAATCACCTTGTAAATCTTACTGGTGGTCATCGCTTCTCTATATTCAAAATTATTATAATCCAGATGACTTGGTAAGTAGTAAATGATTTGCCTTCAGGTACATAATGTGTGTTATTTTTCAGTGCATTACACCTTCTTGGTACTTGGATGTTTACATGCAACTTGTAATTATTTCGCCATTTATTTTAATACCGATGGTTAAGTATAAAAAGTACACATTGGTTTTTCTTGGAATAGCTTATGTTTTCTCCGCTGCATTTCCTTTTTACCTTTCCTGGCACTACGAATTACCGGCAATCATTACAAATCCGTACGGGTACGTCAGCCAGTAATTTCTAAATAATATATATAGTACCTACTTGTTAATACGTAGGTAGTTGTTGTAATTTTATTTGTTTAAAATTGTAAAATTAATTTGATTGCTATTTTAGAAACACGTCTTTGTACTTTAACAAGTATTACTACTTAACTCATGCTCGTCTCGCTCCTTGGATAGTCGGGTTTGTGTTGGGTTACATCATTTTTGAAATAAAAATGAAAAGGCTTCAATTAAAAATAACTAGAGTAAGTATGCACAATCTTTATTAGAGAAAACGTCTATGTCTTAATTGATTGATCATATTAACGTAAAACTATCTTTTTTTAATGTGTATTTTTTATTATTCACAAATGGCATTTGCTAAAGCAATAGTTAATAATCTGCGTTTTTTCAGTCGACCAATTTATGTTTGTGGTGTATATGTTTTGCTACTATATTTACAAGCTTGATTGTGGGATATGATCATTTAAAAGACAAACAATACAACTACTGGGGAAATGCGCTACATATATCATTGGTAAAACCTGCATGGTCGATAGCTATAAGCTGGATAATTCTGGCCTGTTATTGCGGTTACGGAGGTAATTTTGAATGTTGAATACTGAGCCTTGTACTGAATCTGTTTGATCAAACCTTGTTTTTATACGTCTAGGTGCTGTGAATTGGTTTCTTTCTATGCCACTTTTTCAAATGTTGGGAAAACTTGTTTTTTCAGTTTACATTATACATAAGCCAATCTTGTATATGCTAACATATATCAAAAGAACCCCGTTTTACTTCAATTTTGGGAACTACGTAAGTTTGCATATACGTTTTATTAACTATATATACTTGGTAATTTTTAACTGAATTTCGTAATATACTATTATTCCTTAATTTACACAACATTTTTAAACAATAATAAAAAGTTTCCGTTAAATGTAAAATATATTGACAATAATTAATTTATACGTATTAATGCATATTATATTTCAGCTAACTGAGGGAGGTGCAAATACTGTTTATGCGTTTACGGTAGCTACCCCATGGGCCCTTCTTTTTGAATTTCCATTCGCTGTACTCGAGTATATGTTACTGAACAAATAAACACTCGCATAACGAAGAGTAAATAATACAACTTATTCAGACGCATGTACCTAAACTGCAGGTAATTGGAGTACCTACTTTTATTAGAATAATTGTTGAGAGTAGGTTTCAAAATAAATCAATAATTAGGTCCACCAATCAACCCAAACTCATACAAACACCATTTCTTTTTGTATCTACATGTAGTAATTAGGTATCTAATGTAAACATCCATTTAATTTTTGTTACCATTCTCTTAAATTCGAATGAGTAATTTTGAAACTTAATATAATGTTTTGGTTGTAATATTATTATTTAGAAAATGGATAAATGCTCAGTAACTACGTTCTAACAGATGCTACTTGTACATTTATAATTTTTAACTGTCTTATCTTATTAAAAAAAAAAAACGCACTTCTGGTATGTACATCATATTTTTATTTTTGCAATCTTAAACAAAAATACTTGGGTATTTTAAATTAACAAATATATATTGTATTATTTTCTTTAAGTCAATTATACAATTAGATATGTACATTAAAAATAAGTATATACTATTTAAAATTGCCTAATTTACATTTATCAAATTTAATATTCACTTTTGACTACCTAACAAATGTATACGTATATTACTATAAAAAAAAAACAAAAACGATGAATAGATATCATTTTACAGAAAAAAAATAGGAAAAATTACCGACTGCCGTAAATATGCATTTATAGTACATAAATTAAAAATATACCCATAAATGCGATATAAAGTACATTGACGAAGTATTTACTTCTAGTATGAATGAATTTATAGCAATTTTATTACGATTAATAATATGATAAAATTACTATACATATATACACATACAAATACTTATATATACATATAAAAAAATTAACGCTTCTATAAAAAATTACGACAAAATCACTTTTTTAATACAATTTAATTAATTAGGTATATCTCCTTCGTTGTAAATTTTCGTTCATCATTTGGCATTTGGATCGACGAAAAAAGCGGAAAGTGCAAACAACAAGAATACTATTCCTCCAATTATTGTTACTAAAATAAATATATGCTATATAATCGTAATCAGTAGGATGACAGGTCAACAAGTTAACTTAAGACACCGATATAGTATGCAAACTATACAATAATTCAAAACAAGGAAATACTAAACGAACAGTTAATTATGATATTCGATAAAGAAAGTTATTTAACACTTAATAAAAAATAACTTTTACATATTCTCCTGATTAATGTATCTCTTGTTTGCATTGATTGCCTACTTGATAAATAATGTATATACTTGTAATTTAAAAGCATTTAGAAAAACTTACCCGTTCGTACTGATATTTTCTGGGCAATTAATCGGCCACCTATCACGGCTATTCCTGTACATATAAAGTGTCCCAAAACACCTCCAGTAATAACACCCATTACATCCTATAAGCAAACAAAATTTCTTTTTTTAAACACCCATAATACAATTTAACAAATGTGTAGATACATTATACAGTGAATGGTTATTGGCCATATCAAAGACATAAATAACAACTGTATCATAATAAAAAGAAAAATAATAATTACGCATAAGAATATAGTTACTGTTCAAGTGGAGTTAAATAAATAAATAAAATAAATAATAGACAATGAGAAGTATTAGGTGGTAATTTGTAATTTAAATTAATAAGTAACTGTGAATGTTGGTATGAAATTCCCACAGCTTACCTCTGTTGCACTTAATAAAACTGTTGTTAGTTGAGAACGATCTCCCCATTCAGCCAAAAAAGTTAATGTCAATGCTTGAAAAAAGATACGTGACACAGCTAGAATTGCAGCTAAACGCTTTTGACGTTTTGGTGTTCTACTTTCTATGTCCGACAATGAATCTCTTTCTAACTAGAATTACATTTTAATTATATTGTTGACTGTCCAGAGAAATGGCATATATATGTATATATTACTTCTTCATCTCTTCGTCGTAAATCCATTTGCACCTCTTCTAATTCTTCTTGTGCTTCTGACCCTGACATATGATATGCTTCTTTTAACATCTTCAAACCAAAAATGGCAAATAATGCAGTACTTATATAAAATGTATACACTCTTGGAATTAGTTTTGCTACCCACCCAAATAAAGCTACAATGAAAAATATACATGGTATGATCAAGCATTATTTATGACACAATGTGATATTTAAAGATTAAAAAAAAAAAGATAGCTATTTATTATTTGAATCAATAATTCACAAAATATTAATCACTAACTGACCAATATCACTTACCTGATAAAACAGTCATTATAGCCAGTGCAGTCATTGCTCCTGTAAAAATTGTTAGCCTAGGATGTTTCATAGCCATGATGGCTGCAATAAAAAAAGTTTTATCACCCAATTCTGATACTAAAATAACTGATATCGAGGCAACAAATCCGTGTAGAAATCCTAAATTTTCTTCTGTAGTTTTTGTTGTATCAATTTTCTAAAATATGTTAACAAGCCAATTTAAACATTATCCAGCTAGATTAAATTATTTAAAGACTTACCAAATTATTAACTGTAGTTAATTGCTCTTTTGGTTCTTGCTCTGCCTTTACAGCAATAATAATGGTAAAATTTACAAAGATTATGATGTAAATTAATTGTTCTAGCAGTCCTTTATTCGATGTTTTTTCCATGGTTCTATGTAAAATAAAATATGAACAATTGTTACATTTATACACTAATTATTGAATTCTTACTTAATGTATGCGTCTTCAGAATGTCTACTTTTTACTTTACAACCTTTACAAAGCGAGGTTATGTACAGTAGAGTGAACAATGGGAACAATGAATGTCGGCCATATGTTGGCACTCGCGCCTATAGAGAACAATGGATTAATCTATGAAATTTGTGAGTGGATTTTGACTGATTTGGGATCGTAAGCGCGATCACGTTATGTAACTCTATGGTTTTGACCTGCTCCCTGCCCACACATGCTTACACATTTAAGCGTGCAACTAATACTAATGGACATATGGACCATAGATATGGACAACTAATAGGACATTTCGAAGTTCATAACAATTCTTTTAGGTGTATTTAAAAAGTGACTTTATTAGCTTAGCGTAGGCATTATACTAGTTGATAAAATGCCTCTTTACGAAGGAATTGGAACTGAAAAACTTACGGTTGTTTTAGATATTGGAGCTGCGTTCACGAAGTTAGTAATGCAGTAAGAATGGCGATTTTGTAAAAGTGAATTCAAATTTTTAGATTAGGCTTTAGTGGAGAGCATGCACCAAGGCATATAATCCAATCAAAAGTAACATTAAAAGATTCTAATGCACCGAGAGAAATTTATTCATATGAAAGTAGAGAAGATTTATATGACCTGCTTGTGGAGTATTTACATATGATATTTTTTAAGTAAGTAATAAATATAGGTATATCAAAATAGTAATAATTTTAAATGACTTCCAGGTATGTCCTTTTGAGTCCAAAAGATAAACCTGTGATAATTGTAGAATCCCTGTTATGCCCAACAGTATTTCGAGAAACATTAGCAAAAGTGCTTTTTAGTCACTATGAAGTATCTTCATTACTTATTGTTCCATCACATTTGGTCAGCTTAGCACCTTTAGCAATTAATACTGCATTAGTTGTAGATGTAGGATATTCAGAAACTACAGTTATTCCAGTATGTCATGGTCTTCCAGTGCTTCATGCTTGGCAAGCATTGCCTTTAGCATCTCGAGCAATTAATGAGTAAGTTTTACTTAAAACATTCGAGAGCACTAAATCATGTATATTTTTCTGTTTCACAGTAAATTAAAAATAAGTTTAAATTCATGTAACACAAAAATTTCAGAAATTGAAGAGAATATCATAGATGATATCAAAGGTAATAATACACTATGATTTGAGAAATAATTACCATTGCTTTTTCTTAACTTTTTTTATAGTTCGTTGTTGCTTTGTTACACCACAAAAAAGAGCAATTCAGTTTCTCAACTCAAATCCAGATTTAAATTATTGTCCAGATATGCAGTTTTCCACTAGGAGGTACTAAGATTGTAAATATTCCTGGAAAAATACGAGAAACTGTTGCTGAACTTTTATTTGAAGAAGATAATGACCACCAATGTCTACCGACAATGGTTTTGGATTCAATTTTAAGAGTGAATGTTGATTTGCGAGTAAAGCTAGCTGAAAATATACTTCTTACAGGGGGCACGGTCATGCTTCCTGGTTTTAAGGCACGATTCAGGGAAGAATTGTATAAACAACTGAACTCAAGTCGCTATGAGAAACTGAAACTTTCTAAATTTAAGTTTCATTTGTCCCCTTCAAAAGATAATTATACAGCATGGTTAGGAGGTATGTAATATATGGTTACAATGAACAATATTATTTAAAGCAGAAACAAGTATGTGTCATATTTACAGGTGCAATTTACGGTGCCACAGAAATCTTAAGTATGAAGAGCATTACCAGAGAAAACTATTTCAAAGAGAGTCGTTTACCTGACTGGCCCAACATGAAGGATAACTTGCGAACACTATGATCATTTGTTTAGGTATATTGATATAGATTTTATTAATTCTTTATTCAAACAAAATTCCCATTTATATATTGATTTATTAAATTATATGGTGTCACAATCACTCAAGTAAATATGTACAAGTAAAAACAATAAATTCTATTTGGACATATAAGGTGTAATAAGATTTTCAGAAAAGGCTCTTACTTTTTCAGCACCTCTAACTTCTTCTTCCAATAAAGGTAATTTAGTAATGTGAAAGTCCTCATAAAGATCGTTTATTTGATCTAAATACTTTTCCTGAATTTTATGTCTTGCAGCACACATTTTGCAAGGGAGTTCGTTCTTTCTTTTAAACAGTAATTGGTTGACAATTATATTGTGTGTGTCAATTTTATATTTTGTCAGTTCTTGTACTAAGCGTTCTGTTTCATATAATGATAAAAATTCTGCAATACATACACAAACAAAAGTAGTTTGATCAGCATCTTTGAATTGTTCATTAACTTGTTTTATTATGGTTAACATTTCTTCAAGTTTTGTAGCAAATATGTCTGCATTAAAGTCTGCTAATCCTAACAGACCACTTAATTGCATTATAAGAGGTGTTATACGAAGTTTTAATCTTAGCAATTTGCCCAGGCCTTTTTCTACAACTTGGGGAAAGGATAATAATCTTAAAGTATGCCCTGTTGGAGCTGTGTCAAACACTACAACCGAGAAATTCATCCCTTTAACTAATTTCATCACCTCGGCATAACTCATAGCTTCATCAATTCCAGGGAAAGCGCCAACAATTTCTTGTATAATTCCTTTGCTCATTTTTAAAGTGTCTGGTTCTCCTTCAAAGTATTCTTCAGGCAGTTCATTCAATCCAACATTAGGATCTATTTCCATTGCATACAAGTTATCAAAACCTTTAATCTTGGTAGGGACCTTGGTAAACTTTTGATCAAATGCGTCAGATATGTTGTGAGCTGGATCTGTGGAAATAATGAGAACAGTATCTCTTGTTTTGGCCAATTGAACTGCTAAACTGCAACTAAGTTTGAGAAGATTGCAAATTTTAAAATGGTACAAAACTGAATGCATGCACTTATTTGTTCAAAAGAGGAATTATAGAAAAAACTTTTTAACCTGCAGGTTGTTTTCCCCACACCTCCTTTCCCTCCAACAAAAATCCATTTTAACGTTTTTTGATTGATGATATTTTGTAAAGAAGGTTCCAAAGTATCAAAATCGCTCATTTTAATAAAAAATTAACAATAAACCAACCATAAACGAAACTGACAATTAACAAACGGAAAAATACTTGTTATTATTGACGAAGTCATAAATCCAGTTACGCATTCCAAACGGAATCCTAAACGGAATTATTTCCAATCATTTCAGTGAGAAAACCGTGGTCTATGACCATGGTGAAACAGTTGCATTCAACATACAATGGTTTTCCCGTGCATTGACCATAGACTAGCATTGACCTTGCCCACCACACCTGCTGAAGCGATTGGGAGTATTTGATGGAGTTTGGCCTCCTGTCTAGAGCGTCTAGAATCTATCACAGTTTAATAATTCTAAGCAGTAGGGACATAACCGGCCTTTATTTTCGCGTAGGGGTATTTTTTAATACCCCCATGGGTTTAAAAGGGGTCCCTTTCAAAAGCGTCGAAAAACAGATGTTTTTCAAAAGTTACCAAATTGAATTATTTAAGGCAATTTTTAAAAGGTTTCAAAATATTGCGTTAGCAATATATCGGTGTTACGAAGAAAACCTTTTTTATTAAAATTTAATGCGAAAAAAACTAGCACACAGAAAGTGTAATGAATCTTTAATTTAAAAATTTTCACTTTAGCTGTCTGCTTTCCTTTTTTCGTTTCAAATTTTAAAACAAAGGTTTTTCTTCATAACACCAAAAACGCTTCGAATTTGCTAAACCAAAGCCAAAAAAATTTTGTAAACTCCAGCCAACCAAACTTGGGTTTTTCGACGACATTTTGAAAGTTAAAAAATCCCTTGTTTAACCCTGGGGGATTAAAAAAACCCCTACGCGAAAATCCGCGTTATGTCCCTACTGCTTAGAAGTATACTGTGGTATAATCTTCATTTGACATTTAAAGGACATTTAACAACATAACCTTACTAACCTAATCCGTTTATTTTTTAGTTAATCTCTGATGTCTCTTCAAAATGAACATAATGAACAAAAATATGTTTATTTATGAATCAAAAATAACGTTTAGGTGTGAGTTTGTGTAATTATAACATGTAGTACGACCGATATTCCATGTAATACTTTTCCTACTGTTTCTATGTATGTGCATATAGTTTATAAGTACTTTTTACAGTAGTACAGTTTGAATGTTATCTAAAAAATATGTGATTTTAAAACTAGTAAATGGATCCACGACGTATTCTATAGCAGAAAGGAGATTTACTGGTATATTATAAGTTATTCAATTGCAGTTTAGTTTTTTAAAAGTGTACTTTTAGATTTGCATGCGGTACGATCTTCTACGTTGGCCCTGGTGTAGGTGTTGTCATAAAACATTAACATGTTTCAAAGCAAATTAAACAGTGGTTCTATTGCACAGCACAGCACAATAAATATTTATTTTGGGTGCGTGTTTTAATATTTATTATTATTCATTTGGGCATATGAGATAGATGGCAAGGAAAATTAATTCCTTAAACTTTTATAATTTATACACATTCAAAGCTTTTAAAGGTTATTTTTTTTTTCTTTCATATTATAAAGCTAACGTTCAACGTTTTGCCTTCTAGTGTTTACCATTTTCAAAGCTAAAACATACAATAATTGTTTAATTGTTTTAATAACAATGATTGGTGATATTAACATAGGTTTAAAACTTAGTATTTTGAATTGCAGATAAAAATCTTATCTCAGGTATATGTTGGTCGTAGTATAGATATAATAATAACAATAACAGTTGTAAATACGACGAAATTAAACACAAAGTTTAAGTTACAAAATATTTTATTGAATACCACAATGACCATTTCGCCACACTGTGGCTTCTTCAGGTGAAGAAATTAATTTCATTGTGGTATTCAATAAAATATTTTGTAACTTAAACTTTGTGTTTAATTTCGTCGTGATTATGGAGTTACAAGAATTATCAGCTTCTTCGATTAAAGTTGTAAATACGTCCCAGTACAGTTGTTAAAAACACGTTTTTAAAAGACAATGCAAAGTGTATATAAAATATAAATAAAATAAGTAAATAATTAGTAAAAAGCGCATAACTACATTAAAAAACATACATAAATTTAATTTCAAACTATAAATTTGTAAACAAAAAATTGTCAAAAAAAGTCAAGCAAAGCCAGGATAAAAGAGTATCAATAAGTTACGGGTGTATTATTAATCAATAAACTGTATAATAAGTTTTTTAGTTTATGTTTGTAATTATTTTAGTTTTTAATTGTGTATTGTTCAAACTTTTAAATTTGTTATATATGTTATGATAATTCTTAAATGTAAGATTATTGCCCAGGTCTGAACGTGAATTCATTGCCAAATTCTTATGAATTAAAATAAATTGGATAGATTGAGATTAAGTTTATTGTATATCTCTTAATGTAGCAATTTATTTATATTTTTCAAACACTCCTTATAGTGTTTTTAAGTACCGTGCTGAGACGTATTTAAGATTGTTTTTACCTATATACAATTATTATATGTATACTAAGACTAACGTGTACCTGAAACAATTTTTTTATCTGCAATTTAATAATAACTAACCTTTTATGTTAGTATCATCAGTAATCAGTCTAAAAAATGTTTTAGTACAACTGTGCTTGTAGCAAATAAATACGAAATTAACATGCATTGTACGGTAGTATTTCACATTCTCCGCCCTGTAATTTCTTAACAAGGGAGTATGCTTTTTGGTTTTTCTCCTAACATTTTAAGTAATTTATCTGTGAAAAACAGAAACTAAAAATTTTTAAAATACTTAAGTTTGGTTCTAACACATAACGGTTACAATTAATTACAGTTACATTACAATACATTGCAGGAGAGTGGGTTGCCTATACAAAGCGCCAAAAAATATTTAAAAACAATAACCTTGATCCTGATTGACAGAAAAAGATTACAGTGTGTCAAAATTTGTGAGGAACCAACTTTTTAATTTTAAGAAAATACATATACATAATTTTGTATGGTACATGTGCACAACAAACAGCAGATAATTAATTGTTAATCTTGTTGATGTAAAACAAATTAATTTTGTATCTTGTTTTAGTATATGTATGATCTGCGTATTTTTGTTGTGAACATAACATAACAATTTTTTTAATTTTATCTTAACAAAAAGAAACACCCACATCAGCGAAGGTGCTGCCACCAACGAAGAAATTTGTAACTATGATAATTATAAATACTTATAATTATTGAAGACAGTATATTGCATTAGCGTTAATAGACAAGAAAGCAATAGAAGAAAGTTTAACATGAGGGGATAAGATATTGTTAATTAATTTAAGCGAATGTTAAGTTAAATCCTGCTGCCATACGTTAAAAGTATTGATTTTTCTCTCTTTTAAATTGTAATTTATTTATCATTTACATTTTAAATAAACAAAGTTTAAATAAATACAAATAAATTAACCCTTGCGCCACCTATGGTCCAAGTGCTGAACCAACCACACAAAACCTGCAAATTTCTATTGTGATTGTTACTTGTTTCAAGACAAACGAGTACAGATGGCGCTACACGGTATTTTATCCATAGATAAGATGACACACCATTTCACGTTTAACGACCATAGATTGTTTTAACAACATAACCACACTAACCTAATCCGTTAATTTTTCAGTTTTTCTCTTATGTCTCTTAAAAAAGAACACAATGGACAAAAATATGTTTATTTATGAAAGAAGAAATAACGTTTGGATGTGAGCTCGTTTAATTAACATTAATAACATATGGTACGTTAAGTACGTTTTTGTAAGTAATGAATGTTACTTTTGTAGGTGGGCATCGATCTCCTGTTGGGAAAGAGAAAAATAAAAGAAAGGAAAATATTTGGGTAACGTAGGCCGTTGAGGGAGTTCTTCTACTCTAAAAGTACCTTAAAATAATAATATGATGGCATCAGTTAAAACATACATAAGATGGTCATGTCGATTTTACGACCAGTATATCACGTAGTGCAACATCCTGTAGTATGGAATATTGCTGTGCATGTGCATGTAGGAGATTATAGGTACGTTTTACAGCAGTATAGTTTTGCATGCATGCTCTGAAAGTTATGCAAAAGATGTGTGATTTTAAAGATATGATGATGAGTATTTTGTAAAAAACCTTTCACCACTAATTATTAATAGATTTCAGCTATAATTGGCTTGAGGATTGAAAGAGTTTTAGAAGTTTTTGTTGAATAAATACTAGCATCGGCTGTTGAAAGATATAACGCATTCAGAGCCTAGTTGTATAGAAACTTTTGTCAGTTTTAAAACCAGATTAGAAGAACAGAATGTACCGTGTTTGTATGTACCTATACCTATTATTTTTTAAATTATATTTAAAGTATAATATAAAACAATGCAGGACTGCAGGGCAAGTTGGTGTTATTGGCTGTAACGTGCGTTAAAGTAAACAAGCAGTTATTGGAGATACGATACACAAAGCAGAGCAGGTGAAACAATAGAACCCCTTGAGGGCTTTCAGGCAACTTATCCTATGCTCGTTGCTGGTGTATATCCTGTTGATCAATCTCAGCAACATAATTTTAGAACTGCCATAGAAAAGTTGGCATTAAACGATTCTGCAGTAGCAGCTGTCTCCTATGATTTTAGGTAAAATTTTGCTTGTTTTACCATTTTAAATAGTGATGGGCGCTATCGATAGTTGAATAACTATCGAAGAATTCATTCGATAGTTTTTATTCGTTAGCGTATTTTTTCAATTACAC
Source organism: Agrilus mali (assembly GCA_029378335.1). Taxonomy (NCBI): domain Eukaryota; kingdom Metazoa; phylum Arthropoda; class Insecta; order Coleoptera; family Buprestidae; genus Agrilus; species Agrilus mali. The sequence continues at coordinate 5,362 of CM055657.1, read as the reverse complement.
GATAGTCAGGCAGAAAACGGTTAGCTCGATCTATACTAACCTACAAATATACGAACATATTATACTTACAGACCAATATACGATTCTTATGCTAGTATAGATAAAAAAACAATCAGCCTATGCTAAAAATTTAATAAATAACCTCGATTTAAAACATGGTTTCTAAATCTTATTACTTTGATAAACGCAGTACAAACATATAGTAAGTATTTATGAGTCAAATCCTAACTACATTAATTTAAAAAATTATTAATTATTTATTTGCATTTGATTTTTTCTCATATTTAACTAGTATAAATTGGCGCCATAGAAAATTATCTTTTTAAAGTATGTAGGTACATATGTTTTGAAAACGTCTAATATTTATGGAATTTTTTATATGATTCGGCTCTGCTACGAGGAAGTATCGAAGTAGTAGCCAATGCGAAAACCCGTATCATTTACCCATTCCAACCACGATTCCAATGTTCAGTTCGATAGTTGGAAAGTATTCGAATAAAAAAAGTAACTACTAGTTACTAGTTATTCAGTAACTACATTCGATGTATAGAAGTTACTACTATCGATAGTAATTTTCATTCATTAAAAAAAAACTATTCGATAGTTACTATCGATAGAAAAAAACTATCGAATAGTTCGATATTTTTTTATTCGATAGTGCCCATCACTAATTTTAAATATTAATGTATACTGAGAAAAGAAAAATCGAACATAGTTGTCTCATCATGACGTGAACAACTTCTTTTAAAATGCAAAATGTATGCTGGGGAAGTAGAACAGCGAGGGGTTGGGATTGTATTTAGAAAGTCGATATCTAAAAAGAACGTCTTGTGTATTTTAACGAATTCCGTAAACAGAAAGTGAAAATGTGAATAAAGTTGTGTCATGTTGATTTGTATATATTACGAGTACTTATTACCCAAATTTAAAAAATTTTTTTTAATTGACTGTTTTCTGCGTATTTGTTTAAATTTGTCTTTAAAATCGATTGGCTGTAGGTAATAGTTTAATGAATAAAGGTATTTTTGAATGAAACAGGTGAACAATACTTTTTGTTTTTTAATTTTGGAAATATAATTACATTAAATACTTATAATAATTATTGAAGACAGTATATTGCATTATCGTTAAAAGACAAGAAAGTAATAGAAAGTTTAAGATGAGGGTATAAGTTATTGTAAATAAATTGAAGCGAATGTTAAGTTTAGAAATTAAATCCTGCCGTTAACTTTTGCCATACGTTAAAAGTATTGATTTTTCTCTCTTCTAAATTGTAATTTATTTATCATTTACATATTTTTAAACAAATAATAAAATTTAAATAAGTACGAATAAATCAATACAATTACGCCAGCGCCGCCCCATGGTCCAATTGCTGAACGTACCACACATAACCTGCAAATTTCTATTGTGATTGTTACTTGTTTCGAGACAATCGAGTACAGATGGCGCTACACGGTATTTTATCCATAGATAAAACGACACACCATTTCACGTTTAACGACCATAGGTTGTTTTAACAACATAACCACACTAACCTAATCCGTTAATTTTTCAGTTTTTCTCTTATATCTCTTAAAAAAGAACACAAAGGACAAAAATATGTTTATTTATGAAAGAAGAAATAACGTTTGGATGTGAGCTCGTTTAATTAACATTAATAACCCTATGGTACGTTAAGTACGTTTTTGTAAGTAATGAATGTGAATGTTACTTTTGTAGGTGGGCATCGATCTCCTGTTGGGAAAGAGAAAAATAAAAGAAAGGAAAAAAATTTGGGGGAACGTAGGCCGTTTTAGGGAGTTCTTCTACTGTAAAAGTACCTTAAAATAATAATATGATGGCATCAGTTAAAACATACATAAGATGGTCATGTCGATCTTACGACCAGTATATCACGTAGTGCAACATCCTGTAGTATTGAATATTGCTGTGCATGTGCATGTAGGAGATTATAGGTTTCGTTTTTTCAGCAGTATAGTTTTACATGCATGCTCTGAAAGTTATGCAAAAGATGTGTGATTTTAAAGATATGATGATGAGTAAATTTTGTAAAATACCTTTCACCACTAATTATTTTAAAAGATTTCAGCTATAATTGGCTTGAGGATTGAAAGAGGTTTTTGAAGTTTTTGTTTAATAAATACCAGCATCGGCTGTTAAAAGATATAACGCATTCAGAGCCTAGTTGTATAGAAACTTTTTTCAGTTTTTTAAAAACCCGATTAGAAGAACAGAATGTACCGTGTTTGTATGTACCTATACCTATTATTTTTTAAATTATATTTAAAGTATAATATAAAACAATGCAGGACTGCAGGGCAAGTTGGTGTTATTGGCTGTAACGTGCGTTAAAGTAAACAAGCAGTTATTGGAGATACGATACACAAAGCAGAGCAGGTGAAACAATAGAACCCCTTGAGGGCTTTCAGGCAACTTATCCTATGCTCGTTGCTGGTGTATATCCTGTTGATCAATCTCAGCAACATAATTTTAGAACTGCCATAGAAAAGTTGGCATTAAACGATTCTGCAGTAGCAGCTGTCTCCTATGATTTTAGGTAAAATTTTGCTTGTTTTACCATTTTAAATATTAATGTATACTGAGAAAAGAAAAATCGAACATAGTTGTCTCATCATGACGTGAACAACTTCTATTAATGCAAAATGTATGCTGGGGAAGTAGAACAGCGAGGGGGTGGGATTGTATTTAGAAAGTCGATATCTAAAAAGAACGTCTTGTGTATTTTAACGAATTCCGTAAACAGAAAGTGAAAATGTGAATAAAGTTGTGTCATGTTGATTTGTATATATTACGAGTACTTATTATCCAATTAAAATTTGTTTAATTGACTGTTTTCTGCGTATTTATTTAAATTTGTCTTTAAAATCGATTGGCTGTAGGTAATAGTTTAATGAATAAAGGTATTTTTGAATGAAACAGGTGAACAATACGTTTGATTTTTAATTTTGGAAATATAATTACATTAAATACTTATAATAATTATTGAAGACAGTATATTGCATTATCGTTAAAAGACAAGAAAGTAACAGAAAGTTTAAGATGAGGGTATAAGTTATTGTAAATAAATTGAAGCGAATGTTAAGTTTAGAAATTAAATCCTGCCGTTAACTTTTGCCATACGTTAAAAGTATTGATTTTTCTCTCTTATAAATTGTAATTTATTTATCATTTACATATTTTTAAACAAATAATAAAATTTAAATAAGTACGAATAAATCAATACAATTACGCCAGCGCCACCTATGGTCCAATTGCTGAACGTACCACACATAACCTGCAAATTTCTATTGCGATTGTTACTTGTTTCGAGACAATCGAGTACAGATGGCGCCACACGGTATTTTATCCATAGATAAAACGACACACCATTTCACGTTTCATCAGTTAAAACATACATAAGATGGTCATGTCGATCTTACGACCAGTATATCACGTAGTGCAACATCCTGTAGTATTGAATATTGCTGTGCATGTGCATGTAGGAGATTATAGGTACGTTTTACAGCAGTATAGTTTTGCATGCTCTGAAAGTTATGCAAATGTGTGATTTTAAAGATATGATTATGAGTATTTTGTAAAAAACCTTTCACCACTAATTATTAATAGATTTCAGCTATAATTGGCTTGAGGATTGAAAGAGTTTTAGAAGTTTTTGTTGAAAAGTTTTAAATAACGCATTCAGAGCCTAGTTGTATAGAAACCTTTTGGTCAAAAAAAAGTTTTAAAGGTAAACAAGCAAGTTATTGGAGATACGATACACAAAGCAGAGCAGGTGAAACAATAGAACCCCTTGAGGGCTTTCAGGCAACCTATCCTGTTGATCAATCTCAGCAACATAATTTAGAACTGCCATAGAAAAGTTGGCATTAAACGATTCTGCAGTAGCAGCTGTCTCCTATGATTTTAGGTAAAATTTTGCTTGTTTTACCATTTTAAATATTAATGTATACTGAAAAAGAAAATCGAACATAGTTGTCTCATCATGACGTGAACAACTTCTATTAATGCAAAATGTATGCTGGGGAAGTAGAACAGCGAGGGGGTGGGATTGTATTTAGAAAGTCGATATCTAAAAAGAACGTCTTGTGTATTTTAACGAATTCCGTAAACAGAAAGTGAAAATGTGAATAAAGTTGTGTCATTTGATTTGTATATATTACGAGTACTTATTATCCAATTAAAATTTGTTTAATTGACTGTTTTCTGCGTATTTATTTAATTTGTCTTTAAAATCGATTGGCTGTAGGTAATAGTTTAATGAATAAAGGTATTTTTGAATGAAACAGGTGAACAATACGTTGATTTTTAATTTTGGAAATATAATTACATTAAATACTTATAATAATTATTGAAGACAGTATATTGCATTATCGTAAAAGACAAGACATACATACTACACATGTATTTTACATATATGCCTATTACAATGACAACATATACACTATTTTACCACACAATCATTTTATTTAAAAAAAGTATTTTTTTAAAAAAAATAGGATGATTAATATAATAATTCGTTAGTAGTTTTGTATAATACTGAAATGGACATACGTTAAAGAAAATACAATGTGAAACTAGAGATTACTTAAAGATTATATAAATGTGTATTACATAAGAGACATGTATTAAAGTACAGAATCTGTAGTTTGATTCTTAGATTAAATTTAGGATATTTTGAGATGCTGAGTTTAAATTTAAATTATGTTTGAAAATTCATATTAAGATTTAGTAAATTTAGATTAGTTATTGTTAATTAATCGTGTTAAAATTGATTCTGTAAAAACTTGCGTTAACAATATATAATGTTGTTAACTTCAATTTTTAAATAATGAGAATATAACATTAGGCTAGAATTTTATTGTTAACGTTAAAAACAAGATGATAACCAAGTAAAATACTTGAGTTCAGATACAGCAGTTTGTATCCTGTAATAAACTATTTAAGCAAATGATAAAGTTATATATGTTAGAAAATGCTGTTTGCATTATTTATATAGAAAAATGAACTGTTTACATTAAAATATTAATGAAAATTGAGAATGGTATTTATAATATATAAAAAAAGTGGTATTTAGATTGTATAAAAGAATGTAATATGTTTTGATGAATAGGATTTAATTAAATGTTTATATTTTTGTATTTTTAATTTTAAGATGTTTAATTATTAAAGTATTTTAATAAAGTAATATTTATTATTGAATATATTAAATTAAAAATTTAAAATTATTGAATAATTATTTAAAAAAAAAGAATTTAAGTTTAGGATAATTTGCTTAATTTTGCAAGTTAAAAGTATTAATTTTATCTTAAATAATTTTACATTTAATATTTAATAAATA
>CM055656.1:32206845-32222849 GCA_029378335.1 Agrilus mali | reverse complement strand
TTGGTTGTTGACATTTTTGATAAAGTGTGAATTACCTGAAAACTTGTTTTTTCACTTGAAAGAGTATAAGCGGCATAAATTATTCCATCCCTCAAGTAAGTTTACTGCCTTGATTAGAAACATCACTACTCGTTGCGAGTGTTACCAGATCGGCCAGATCTCCTTCATCAAACTGCTCTTATACAGAAGCTACTGGATTTTAAGAAATCAACAATTTTTTATGTCCTGTTATTTAAAATTTGCTAATTTTTTTATACTTTTAAAATAGAATAATGCAATAGTTCTTTTATATAACATTCTAACTGTATTTGTATTACTGTATTCGCACTATTTATTACGTTACTGTAATTATACCTTTAATTAAATATATGTACTTTTGTGTTAACGTGTTTTGTTTATTTTTATAATAATAAATTATGATAACAAAAACCCTACATGCTTCATGCTTTTAAAATTCCCGCCATAGCCGATATGGTAGTTTTCTATATAGAATTTTCCATCTTCTCTCTCACTCGTCAATGTAGCTTGGTGGGACAGTTGGTGAGATGGCGCTGATGTCAAATTAAGAAATCGAGCTTCTTATCTATAATCGTCATCTAGGTTCAGATCTACTATAGTATATATATCTCTTATCTATGGACTAGAGCATAGGTTTAGAGTTTAGAGTCTATGGTTTGTTGTAATGATCAAATCACAGATGATCTAAATTATAGGTTAAGTGGAATTATGCAATTATTTATTTATTTATTTTGATTTTGGTTAATCGAAAGCATGTTGTGAATTTTCAAATTTCAAATGGAAGGCATCGAATGGAGAAGTTTAGATGATAAAAATTTCAAAATAATTCAGGAAGAACTTCGCAAAAAATTTGAAATCATAATTGATATTTACGGAAAACGTTCAGAGTAGGTATAACAAACGTTTCCAAATACTGCAATTATTAAGAGACTTCCCCTTTAGATTAAACATAGGAAAGGAAGAATTGGATTATATCATTTTTCTTTTGGCTGGCATCAGGAATCGTCTTAAATTAGATATAAAACCAGAAATAGTGGACCTGGTAAAGGAAGTTTTTAAATCATTAAGAAATTGTATGGTGGCAGATAATGACAGACAAAACTACTTTGTTAATAAAGAAAATACCTTGCTTGATGTTAAAAACATTATATTAATGTTAATTAATGATAGAGAAAGTAAGAAATGGAATTCTTGTGTGAAAATAATTTTCCAGTTCTTAATTAATTTAGTTGTTGGAAATAAGAACAGTGCTCAAAAAGTTTGGTTTGTGTTATCAGATATTTTCCATGATCTGTGCCAAAAATGTGATTCCTACTATACATGTGCATTATTGTACAACATTATGATAAAATGTCCCAAAATATTACTAAACATTGATGCTTATGAAGTAATTCTGAATTACTTTGAACATGGAAAGGAAAACGAATATGTGTTATTTTTAATTGAACTGTTCTTAAAACATGATCATATCTGTGATCAATATGCATCCCTCAAATTACAACATCGAATTATATTATTAGAAACAGTTAAACAGAAGCTGGTTTTGAAAAAGGATGAGTTCTTTGACATTTCACGAGAACAACTATTATCTTTTGCAACAGAATTTAAGAAAAAGTCAGATTGCATTTTAAAAACAACTCCAGATTATCTTAGTAACATTGATGTGAGAGAAGTTATACTTTTATTAGAAATATTATCATCTTTGAGTAGTTATGAAACACAGTTGCAACATTTACAAAATGATAAAAGCTTGCTTATAAATTGCATGTACCTACTACTAAGTATTCATCAAGCTGGAAAGGAAGGACATAAAGAATTCACTCCCATACAAAAAATTTCCCAAGTAAATGCTGTAGAGTCTGAAGCTTCTACACCTGCAATTGGTTTCAAAGTAGATTTGATAAGAATGATTAGCAATATGTGTTGGAAGCATAAAAAGAACCAGGATTCTGTGAGTGCAGCTCTCTATATTTATTTATAGAGATTTTAATATAGGAATACTTAAAATCCTTTTTTTTTTTGTAGGTAAGAGAAATGGATGGAATAGCAGTTATATTAGACTGTTGTAACATTGATGCTAAAAATCCTTGTATCCTTTTTAATCACAATTCGATTATGCATATACATATAATCACAAATAAACCCCAGCTTAATCTGTCGTATAAAATTTGGACATTCATTAAATAGTAACTCACTAAAACTTATGTAAAAATAGTTTTCTTTTTGTTGTATCAGCTTATTCCCGAGGTTTTGAGGGTATGGTTCTATTTTATAATTTATTATAATGTGTCTGGAATAAAATAAACTACATCATGGATGTGCATAAAATAAAATTAATCATATTTGTTATGGTCTCATTAAGACAGGTAAAAATATAGAAAACATATTGTATTGGCCAATATTTGAACTAAGTCGCCCCTAATGTTATTTTCAAACAGAGGGCTTACTTAGGTAAAACTGGTTTCTTTTTTAAATTTTTAACCTCCATCGCCTGTATCTAACAAGTTTCAATAGCTGTTTTATACAATTGTATTATTTTAGAACATAATTACAGACAAAAGTCAGCTTTTTAAGGTTTGTTCCTGCGATTTTCTTTAACATGTTTAGTTATAATTCAATGGGTTATATTAGCAGTCCGTAATTTATGCGAAAATAATCTTGAAAATCAAAAAATTATCGCTTCTTTAAATAAACAAGGAGTTGTAGACACAGAAGTTTTGCAAGAACTTGGAGTGCTGCTACATAACGATGGAGAAAGTAGTTTGCGTATCGTTCCATTGGAGGAAATACAGAAGAGAGCCAGATAGACATCTTTTAATTATTCAATTTTTATGGAGTTTTTCAAATTAAATTTTACGTAAAATAAAATGGTTATATACGTTAATTTTTTATTATTTGTTATTGCACATATGTTTAATCGTCCACATTTGTTTCCTAATTTTATTAGAATTATTACAAATTATGTATATTAGGCTAAAATATTCATTAACAATTTATACACGCATTACTTGTATTTCGAAATAAGTTGCTCTAAAATAGAAAATGCTGGGGTAGTAATATTCCACAGATAATCTTTCACTTCTCTTCTGTCTTCATTTCGTCCGTCTCATCTTTCTTCCCCCACACCACTACCCACCCATTCCCACGATTCCTGAAGGAGGCTGAAGAGGGCCTTCCGCCCTTACCCTCCGACTTTTCTAATTCTTTAGTTATCTACTAATTATAAGTCAAGGTGAATATAAGAACCCGAACTAAAAACATTTATTTCAAATATTTGTTGGTTTCTAATATAATTGGGGACAATAATTAAATGATCGCGCGCAAATGTCCCATCACTTTTAGGGTCAGTTTTGTCACAGCAGGGAGTAAACTGACCGCAGCGCGCAATTGACTTACACTCACTGGACTATAACCAGTGGCGTAGCATGGGCTTCAGCCGCCGGAGCGTAGGCTATATTTACCGCCCTTTGTTATTAACTTCTTATTTAGGGGAAATTTTTGAAAGAATAATTTAATTTTATCAATTAACATATCATAGTTTGGTTAAATTATTTTCCTACTACAAATTTGTGCCCCGCCTTGGCGTTTCCTGGTTAAGTTGTAAATATACCATATTGTTGTTATATAGTTTTATTTTTTTCTTGTTTCGTTAATAGTCTTCATAAAATACGAATCAAAAAAGCCCAAATCCCAAAGAGTTATTGACTATAACCCATTGTAATACCTATACCTAGTTACTAATAGAACTTTTATATCTTAATAAAAGCCAATTGTAAAGGTATAATCCACGTTCACAATAATTGTAACTAAATTCGATATCGCTACAGTAGATTCCTCAAGATGAATTCTTGGATCCAATTATCATGTCATCAAGTGAACACATAATAATAAAAGATCCAGTGAACTGTGACTGAAAAAAAAAACAGATGCGTATCTGATCGCAGTTAGCAAGCGACAGCTAAAATACTGTTACGAGTACTTGCCAATTAAGTTGGTGTGAACATAATTAATGAACATCTTCCCTGATTACATAAGGAATATTCTCGGCTTTCCTGATACATCTAGAAAACACCAGCAAAGATCAATGGGAAAACAATTGAATTACTAGACGGCTGTAGAATACCCTAGAAAAAGGCTGAGAAGACTATAAAAGCGGACGAGACACTCACACCGAGTTAGTTGACAGTTTACAGTAACAGCTGATGCAAAGCGATCGATAGGCGATACAGGCGAACCATAGAGGCGATAGTGTTCATAGAGAGCGATAAATAGTGTCTACCGGAACGGCGATTAAAAAGTGACTTTTAGTGAAATAAATTGTGCGGACTTGTTCATAACTGTAGTGTAGTCAAATTAATTTTAGTAATTAAATAAACTCGTTGTTTTGTTTTGTTAATTGTGTTTTCTGTGACCGAACACGTCACATTTGGTGTCAGGTGTGGGATAGTAAGGGAATTGAAGATTCCCGAAGAAAGTTAGTGCGACAGATCGTAGCAGAGATCCGAAGTGAAGAAGAATTTTGGAGCCTTATGCCAGTAACAAGAAAACAATCAGCGATAATGGAAGAACAAATAAAGGCTTTAATGGAAATGATGAAGGCAATGAAGGCAGGCCAGGAAGAAATGAAGAATAAAATGGAAGCTGGACAAGAAAGAATGGAATGTGGCCAGGAAGAAATGAAGGAAGAAATTAAATCAGGCAAAGAAGAAATTAAAGCGATTCAAGAGAAATTGATCGAAGATATAAGGACAATAAAAATTGAGCAAGAAGGATTAAAAGAAGAATTGAAAGAAGTCAGAGTAGAAGTGCAAGAAGAATTAAAGGAAGTACGACAAGAATTGGAGACGACACAAGAGAAACTAAGAGATCAGTTGAAAGAAGAAGTACAAAATGAAGTAGAGAAGATGAGACAGAAGTTCGAGAACACTAGACCGGCTAGTGAAGTGAAGTCCGAAGACACTGCGAAAACGATTAGAATTAAACCACCGACTTTCGACGGAAAAGTTTGCTGGTCTGTATACAAACGACAGTTCGAGGCAGCGGCAGAAGCAAACAACTGGAACGATTTTGAGAAAGCAACGGCGCTGGTCATAGCTCTGCGAGGAGAAGCATTGGATGTCCTTCAAGGTATTCAAGAGCGCCAACAACGAGACTTCTCTGCGCTGCTAGAGCGACTTGAAATGAGATATGGCGACAAACATTTACAACAAGTGTACCAAACCCAACTAAAGTGTCGCAATCAGAGGACATCAGAAAATCTACAGGAGTTCGAGGCCGATGTGGAACGTCTAGTTAGATTGGCCTATCCTACCGCTCCGCAGGACTTCGCAGACCAGCTAGCAGTCCAAACATTCGTCGATGGCGTGAGGGACACCGACTTACAGCAAGTTCTCCGTTTAGCCCGCCATAAGACTGCGAGTGACGCACTGGCGCACGCCTTAGAATTCGAAGCTGCAAAACAAGCTTCCAAGGGCCACGTGCGTGTACGCCAAACAGCTGTTGAAGACGACGAATACAAGAATGAAGTTACGAGGCTGATTAAAGAATGCGTCGAAACTGTCAAGAAGACTACCATCAACGACAAGAGAGAATCGGCCAAATGTTGGGAATGCGGGAAGGTCGGTCACTTTTCCCTAGACTGTGGCCAAAACAAAGGAAGACCAAGGTGCTGGGAATGTGGAAGGCACGGACATTTACGGCGAGACTGCCCGGCCGAAGAACGCCGTGCGGACCGACAGCAGTCGGGAAACTAAGATCAGCCAACTTTGAGGGGCGCAAGTTGGCTTCTCCCCACCAAGCCCCAGCCGAAATCGTCGTTTCCCAACTAAACGGAAGCAAGTCCTTATTCGTCGAAGGTCACATCAACAACAAGAAGGTTAGAATGGTGGTCGATACGGGAGCTTCTAAGACCATAATCCGCCCGAACATCGTTAACGAGTGGAGAATCCGTCCCCTGCAGAGGAAGCTACGTTTGACCACGGTTACCGGAGAAACAGCGCCGATTAGAGGAGAATGCGACATCGAATTGAGATTGGGAGAAGTATGCCTTCGACACAGGGCACTGGTAGCCGATGTCGCCGACGACGTGATCATTGGATTGGATCTTCTTGAACGAAACAAAATTAATCTAGATTTGGGCTCCGGCATTTTACGCATCGGCAAGGAAGAGTTGGTGATGACAAACCCCACCAAAGAGTACGGTCTTCGAAAGGTCATCGTAGCAGAAGACCGATTACTACCTGCTAGATCCGAGGTAGTTCTCAAAATAAACATCGACGGCGAAGGTGCGGTGGGGATAGTAGAAGCCAAAAACCCGGATTTGACACAGAAAGCCATACTGATAGGACGAACACTGATTCGAACTGGGACGCCGAACGCATCTGTCAGAGTGGTCAATTTGAAGGACTTCGAACAGAAAGTGTGTAAAGGAATGGAAGTAGGAGTCCTTGAACCCGTGGTGTCCATCCTCCAGTGCGAAGTTGAAGCTGAACCCTCAATGGCAGAGAGCGAACCACTTCCAACCGTTCTTCGAGACTTAGTGCAGCCTTCGGCCACAAACCTTAACAGCGACCAAATTAGAAAATTCGAAGAACTACTCAGCAAGTATCGAATCGTCTTCGCCCTCTCTGACAACGACTTTGGGAGAACGAATCTGACATACCACCGTATAGACACGGGATCAGCTCGTCCTATTAAACAACCATCTAGAAGAGTTCCATGGGCTAAGCAAGAAGAAGTCAACAACCTGGTGAAGAACATGGAAGAACAGGGGGTAATTGAACCATCACAAAGTGCTTGGGCTTCGCCGATAGTGTTGGTTAGGAAGAAGGATGGATCGGCCAGGTTCTGCGTTGACTACAGGAAGCTCAACGACGTCACTTTAAAGGACAGCTATCCCTTACCCAGAATCGACGACACCCTTGACAGCTTGGTTGGTGCCAAATGGTTTTCAACGTTAGATTTGAAGAGTGGATACTGGCAAGTGGAACTGGATCCACAAGACAAGCAGAAGACCGCATTCACGACTGGTTACGGGCTGTGGCACTTTAACGTTATGCCATTTGGACTATGTAACGCTCCCGCCACCTTCGAGCGACTTATGGAAAATGTGCTACAAGGGCTGAATTGGAAGGTTTGTCTGGTGTACCTAGACGACGTGATAGTACTGGGAAAGACATTCGACGACCACCTCCAGAATGTCGAAGAAGTGATCAAGAAGCTTTCAGCAGCCAAGTTGAAACTCAGTCCCAAGAAATGCCATCTGTTCTGTAAGGAGGTGAAATATCTTGGCCACGTTATTACCTCAGAAGGAATAAGAACTGATCCTGACAAGACTGAAGCTGTGAGAAGTTGGCCTGTTCCGAAGAACCAACACGACTTGAGAAGCTTTTTGGGGCTGTGTTCCTATTACCGACGATTCGTAAAGGGATTTGCAGATATAGCTCGACCGCTCCACAAGTTAACAGAGGATGGTGTCCCTTTCCAATGGTCAGAACGATGTCAGCAAGCTTTTGAAACACTGAAGTCTACCCTTTCTCAAGCCCCAATACTGACGTACCCACAGTTCGACACAGACTTCATTGTCGATACGGATGCCAGCAATGTAGGAATTGGTGGTGTACTGTCGCAGATGCAGGAAGGAAAAGAAAAAGTCATTGGCTACTTCAGTAAGGCACTGTCAAAGCCGGAGCGAAACTATTGCGTGACCCGTAGAGAATTGCTGGCAGTCGTCAAAACTCTCGAACATTTCCATAAGTATCTCTACGGACGAAAATTCCTGCTAAGGACAGACCATGCGTCCCTGAAATGGCTGCTGCAATTTAAAAACCCAGAAGGACAACTGGCTCGATGGCTACAGCGGCTACAAGTATACGACTTCAGCATCGAGCATCGTGCTGGAAAACAACATGGTAACGCTGATGCCCTCTCGCGAAGACCATGCTCGAAGAACTGCAAACATTGCATGGCCGCCGAAAAGAAGGAACCAGTCAACTTGGCAAGGATCTGTCAAACGATGGTGGAACCGGAAGAACACTGGCAGAACGAAGACCTGGCGAAAGACCAAGAAAACGACGAAGACATTAAACCGATACTGCGGTGGAAAAAGGCAGGAACAGCACGACCTACCTGGGCAGATGTTAGTAGTACGAGTACCATCACGAAGAGCTATTGGGCCTTATGGGATTCGCTCATCGTCGAGAATGGGGTACTAAAAAGAGTGTGGGAAAGCCCTGACGGAACTAAAATTCGACATCAAGTAGTTCTCCCGAAGAACAGAGTCAACGAGGTGCTGACAGAAGTCCATGGAGGTGTTGGTGGAGGACACTTCGGAGTAACAAAGACGTTGGAGAAAGTGCGAGAGCGATTCTATTGGCTAAAGTGTAGAAGAGACGTCGAAAATTGGTGTAGGAAGTGCCCAACGTGTGCGTCAGCCAAGGGTCCTCAGACTCGAAGCCGAGGGCGAATGAAACAGTACAATGTTGGTGCCCCATTTGAGAGAATAGCTCTGGACGTAGCAGGACCATTCCCAACAACAGCTGCTGGCAATAAGTACATCTTGGTAGTGATGGACTATTTTAGCAAATGGCCCGAAGTGTACGCAATCCCAAATCAAGAAGCTACTACGGTCGCTGGAATGTTGGTCAACCAATGGATCAGCCGGTATGAAGTTCCGATGGAGATCCACTCTGACCAGGGACGGAACTTTGAATCCGCAGTATTCCGGGAAGTCTGTGAGCTGCTAGGAGTACAGAAAACTAGGACCACTCCATTACATCCACAATCTGACGGAATGGTCGAACGGTTTAACGCGACGCTAGAAACCAATTTGAAAATGGTTGTTAACGATCATCAGACAGACTGGGACCAGCATATACCTTTGTTCCTGTTGGCCTATCGAAGTGCGGTTCACGAGACCACCGGCAGAACACCAGCCAGCATTTTATTTGGAAGAGAGCTGAAGTTACCGATGGACATCCGGTTTGGACACCCAGAAGATCGGCGACCTTCAGCTACCGACTACGCACAGCAGCTAGAGGAACGACTCGATACCATCCATAGAGCCGTTCGTAACAAAATCCAAGTAGGGAGTGACCGCATGAAGACCAGGTACGACCGGAGAGCCAACAGCACAGGATTCAGAGAAGGGGACCAGGTGTGGCTTTACAATCCTGTCCGTCGGAAAGGACGCTCACCGAAGCTACAGCGAGCCTGGGAAGGACCTTACACTGTGGTCAGAAGGCTGAATGACGTGGTCTACTGTATTCAGAGAGGACCAAAGGCCAAGATGAAAGTTGTACACTTGGACCGCCTGGCGCCCTACAAAGGTCAAGACATTGATCGGGACGATCAATTCTAAGAAGGGGGCAGTGTTACGAGTACTTGCCAATTAAGTTGGTGTGAACATAATTAATGAACATCTTCCCTGATTACATAAGGAATATTCTCGGCTTTCCTGATACATCTAGAAAACACCAGCAAAGATCAATGGGAAAACAATTGAATTACTAGACGGCTGTAGAATACCCTAGAAAAAGGCTGAGAAGACTATAAAAGCGGACGAGACACTCACACCGAGTTAGTTGACAGTTTACAGTAACAGCTGATGCAAAGCGATCGATAGGCGATACAGGCGAACCATAGAGGCGATAGTGTTCATAGAGAGCGATAAATAGTGTCTACCGGAACGGCGATTAAAAAGTGACTTTTAGTGAAATAAATTGTGCGGACTTGTTCATAACTGTAGTGTAGTCAAATTAATTTTAGTAATTAAATAAACTCGTTGTTTTGTTTTGTTAATTGTGTTTTCTGTGACCGAACACGTCACATTTGGTGTCAGGTGTGGGATAGTAAGGGAATTGAAGATTCCCGAAGAAAGTTAGTGCGACAGATCGTAGCAGAGATCCGAAGTGAAGAAGAATTTTGGAGCCTTATGCCAGTAACAAGAAAACAATCAGCGATAATGGAAGAACAAATAAAGGCTTTAATGGAAATGATGAAGGCAATGAAGGCAGGCCAGGAAGAAATGAAGAATAAAATGGAAGCTGGGACAAGAAAGAATGGAATGTGGCCAGGAAGAAATGAAGGAAGAAATTAAATCAGGCAAAGAAGAAATTAAAGCGATTCAAGAGAAATTGATCGAAGATATAAGGACAATAAAAATTGAGCAAGAAGGATTAAAAGAAGAATTGAAAGAAGTCAGAGTAGAAGTGCAAGAAGAATTAAAGGAAGTACGACAAGAATTGGAGACGACACAAGAGAAACTAAGAGATCAGTTGAAAGAAGAAGTACAAAATGAAGTAGAGAAGATGAGACAGAAGTTCGAGAACACTAGACCGGCTAGTGAAGTGAAGTCCGAAGACACTGCGAAAACGATTAGAATTAAACCACCGACTTTCGACGGAAAAGTTTGCTGGTCTGTATACAAACGACAGTTCGAGGCAGCGGCAGAAGCAAACAACTGGAACGATTTTGAGAAAGCAACGGCGCTGGTCATAGCTCTGCGAGGAGAAGCATTGGATGTCCTTCAAGGTATTCAAGAGCGCCAACAACGAGACTTCTCTGCGCTGCTAGAGCGACTTGAAATGAGATATGGCGACAAACATTTACAACAAGTGTACCAAACCCAACTAAAGTGTCGCAATCAGAGGACATCAGAAAATCTACAGGAGTTCGAGGCCGATGTGGAACGTCTAGTTAGATTGGCCTATCCTACCGCTCCGCAGGACTTCGCAGACCAGCTAGCAGTCCAAACATTCGTCGATGGCGTGAGGGACACCGACTTACAGCAAGTTCTCCGTTTAGCCCGCCATAAGACTGCGAGTGACGCACTGGCGCACGCCTTAGAATTCGAAGCTGCAAAACAAGCTTCCAAGGGCCACGTGCGTGTACGCCAAACAGCTGTTGAAGACGACGAATACAAGAATGAAGTTACGAGGCTGATTAAAGAATGCGTCGAAACTGTCAAGAAGACTACCATCAACGACAAGAGAGAATCGGCCAAATGTTGGGAATGCGGGAAGGTCGGTCACTTTTCCCTAGACTGTGGCCAAAACAAAGGAAGACCAAGGTGCTGGGAATGTGGAAGGCACGGACATTTACGGCGAGACTGCCCGGCCGAAGAACGCCGTGCGGACCGACAGCAGTCGGGAAACTAAGATCAGCCAACTTTGAGGGGCGCAAGTTGGCTTCTCCCCACCAAGCCCCAGCCGAAATCGTCGTTTCCCAACTAAACGGAAGCAAGTCCTTATTCGTCGAAGGTCACATCAACAACAAGAAGGTTAGAATGGTGGTCGATACGGGAGCTTCTAAGACCATAATCCGCCCGAACATCGTTAACGAGTGGAGAATCCGTCCCCTGCAGAGGAAGCTACGTTTGACCACGGTTACCGGAGAAACAGCGCCGATTAGAGGAGAATGCGACATCGAATTGAGATTGGGAGAAGTATGCCTTCGACACAGGGCACTGGTAGCCGATGTCGCCGACGACGTGATCATTGGATTGGATCTTCTTGAACGAAACAAAATTAATCTAGATTTGGGCTCCGGCATTTTACGCATCGGCAAGGAAGAGTTGGTGATGACAAACCCCACCAAAGAGTACGGTCTTCGAAAGGTCATCGTAGCAGAAGACCGATTACTACCTGCTAGATCCGAGGTAGTTCTCAAAATAAACATCGACGGCGAAGGTGCGGTGGGGATAGTAGAAGCCAAAAACCCGGATTTTACACAGAAAGCCATACTGATAGGACGAACACTGATTCGAACTGGGACGCCGAACGCATCTGTCAGAGTGGTCAATTTGAAGGACTTCGAACAGAAAGTGTGTAAAGGAATGGAAGTAGGAGTCCTTGAACCCGTGGTGTCCATCCTCCAGTGCGAAGTTGAAGCTGAACCCTCAATGGCAGAGAGCGAACCACTTCCAACCGTTCTTCGAGACTTAGTGCAGCCTTCGGCCACAAACCTTAACAGCGACCAAATTAGAAAATTCGAAGAACTACTCAGCAAGTATCGAATCGTCTTCGCCCTCTCTGACAACGACTTTGGGAGAACGAATCTGACATACCACCGTATAGACACGGGATCAGCTCGTCCTATTAAACAACCATCTAGAAGAGTTCCATGGGCTAAGCAAGAAGAAGTCAACAACCTGGTGAAGAACATGGAAGAACAGGGGGTAATTGAACCATCACAAAGTGCTTGGGCTTCGCCGATAGTGTTGGTTAGGAAGAAGGATGGATCGACCAGGTTCTGCGTTGACTACAGGAAGCTCAACGACGTCACTTTAAAGGACAGCTATCCCTTACCCAGAATCGACGACACCCTTGACAGCTTGGTTGGTGCCAAATGGTTTTCAACGTTAGATTTGAAGAGTGGATACTGGCAAGTGGAACTGGATCCACAAGACAAGCAGAAGACCGCATTCACGACTGGTTACGGGCTGTGGCACTTTAACGTTATGCCATTTGGACTATGTAACGCTCCCGCCACCTTCGAGCGACTTATGGAAAATGTGCTACAAGGGCTGAATTGGAAGGTTTGTCTGGTGTACCTAGACGACGTGATAGTACTGGGAAAGACATTCGACGACCACCTCCAGAATGTCGAAGAAGTGATCAAGAAGCTTTCAGCAGCCAAGTTGAAACTCAGTCCCAAGAAATGCCATCTGTTCTGTAAGGAGGTGAAATATCTTGGCCACGTTATTACCTCAGAAGGAATAAGAACTGATCCTGACAAGACTGAAGCTGTGAGAAGTTGGCCTGTTCCGAAGAACCAACACGACTTGAGAAGCTTTTTGGGGCTGTGTTCCTATTACCGACGATTCGTAAAGGGATTTGCAGATATAGCTCGACCGCTCCACAAGTTAACAGAGGATGGTGTCCCTTTCCAATGGTCAGAACGATGTCAGCAAGCTTTTGAAACACTGAAGTCTACCCTTTCTCAAGCCCCAATACTGACGTACCCACAGTTCGACACAGACTTCATTGTCGATACGGATGCCAGCAATGTAGGAATTGGTGGTGTACTGTCGCAGATGCAGGAAGGAAAAGAAAAAGTCATTGGCTACTTCAGTAAGGCACTGTCAAAGCCGGAGCGAAACTATTGCGTGACCCGTAGAGAATTGCTGGCAGTCGTCAAAACTCTCGAACATTTCCATAAGTATCTCTACGGACGAAAATTCCTGCTAAGGACAGACCATGCGTCCCTGAAATGGCTGCTGCAATTTAAAAACCCAGAAGGACAACTGGCTCGATGGCTACAGCGGCTACAAGTATACGACTTCAGCATCGAGCATCGTGCTGGAAAACAACATGGTAACGCTGATGCCCTCTCGCGAAGACCATGCTCGAAGAACTGCAAACATTGCATGGCCGCCGAAAAGAAGGAACCAGTCAACTTGGCAAGGATCTGTCAAACGATGGTGGAACCGGAAGAACACTGGCAGAACGAAGACCTGGCGAAAGACCAAGAAAACGACGAAGACATTAAACCGATACTGCGGTGGAAAAAGGCAGGAACAGCACGACCTACCTGGGCAGATGTTAGTAGTACGAGTACCATCACGAAGAGCTATTGGGCCTTATGGGATTCGCTCATCGTCGAGAATGGGGTACTAAAAAGAGTGTGGGAAAGCCCTGACGGAACTAAAATTCGACATCAAGTAGTTCTCCCGAAGAACAGAGTCAACGAGGTGCTGACAGAAGTCCATGGAGGTGTTGGTGGAGGACACTTCGGAGTAACAAAGACGTTGGAGAAAGTGCGAGAGCGATTCTATTGGCTAAAGTGTAGAAGAGACGTCGAAAATTGGTGTAGGAAGTGCCCAACGTGTGCGTCAGCCAAGGGTCCTCAGACTCGAAGCCGAGGGCGAATGAAACAGTACAATGTTGGTGCCCCATTTGAGAGAATAGCTCTGGACGTAGCAGGACCATTCCCAACAACAGCTGCTGGCAATAAGTACATCTTGGTAGTGATGGACTATTTTAGCAAATGGCCCGAAGTGTACGCAATCCCAAATCAAGAAGCTACTACGGTCGCTGGAATGTTGGTCAACCAATGGATCAGCCGGTATGAAGTTCCGATGGAGATCCACTCTGACCAGGGACGGAACTTTGAATCCGCAGTATTCCGGGAAGTCTGTGAGCTGCTAGGAGTACAGAAAACTAGGACCACTCCATTACATCCACAATCTGACGGAATGGTCGAACGGTTTAACGCGACGCTAGAAACCAATTTGAAAATGGTTGTTAACGATCATCAGACAGACTGGGACCAGCATATACCTTTGTTCCTGTTGGCCTATCGAAGTGCGGTTCACGAGACCACCGGCAGAACACCAGCCAGCATTTTATTTGGAAGAGAGCTGAAGTTACCGATGGACATCCGGTTTGGACACCCAGAAGATCGGCGACCTTCAGCTACCGACTACGCACAGCAGCTAGAGGAACGACTCGATACCATCCATAGAGCCGTTCGTAACAAAATCCAAGTAGGGAGTGACCGCATGAAGACCAGGTACGACCGGAGAGCCAACAGCACAGGATTCAGAGAAGGGGACCAGGTGTGGCTTTACAATCCTGTCCGTCGGAAAGGACGCTCACCGAAGCTACAGCGAGCCTGGGAAGGACCTTACACTGTGGTCAGAAGGCTGAATGACGTGGTCTACTGTATTCAGAGAGGACCAAAGGCCAAGATGAAAGTTGTACACTTGGACCGCCTGGCGCCCTACAAAGGTCAAGACATTGATCGGGACGATCAATTCTAAGAAGGGGGCAGTGTTACGAGTACTTGCCAATTAAGTTGGTGTGAACATAATTAATGAACATCTTCCCTGATTACATAAGGAATATTCTCGGCTTTCCTGATACATCTAGAAAACACCAGCAAAGATCAATGGGAAAACAATTGAATTACTAGACGGCTGTAGAATACCCTAGAAAAAGGCTGAGAAGACTATAAAAGCGGACGAGACACTCACACCGAGTTAGTTGACAGTTTACAGTAACAGCTGATGCAAAGCGATCGATAGGCGATACAGGCGAACCATAGAGGCGATAGTGTTCATAGAGAGCGATAAATAGTGTCTACCGGAACGGCGATTAAAAAGTGACTTTTAGTGAAATAAATTGTGCGGACTTGTTCATAACTGTAGTGTAGTCAAATTAATTTTAGTAATTAAATAAACTCGTTGTTTTGTTTTGTTAATTGTGTTTTCTGTGACCGAACACGTCACAATACGTATACACTATACACCATATACACGATGAGTTGCTTTTCTTGGTGAAGGAGGCGGGTACACAACAAGTAGCGTGGTGACATCGGAGCTTTGTTTTATTATGACAAACTGTTTAATTATTTCTCACGTTGTACTACGGACAGATAACGATGGTGTGAAAAGTTGCGAAGATAATGAGTGTCACATCCGTAGGAGTATCTTCAGATTATTATTGGAACGTATTGAGTGGCTGTGGGTGTTCGCCAACTAGTGAACATTATTTCAACCAACCAACAAAGTTAAAACAATATATACATATATACATATAACTCTGTACCTATACTTACATGAATAATTAAATAGAAACGAATTTCTTTCTAAGGATAAGTAGATTGATAAACTACATTTTATTAATAAATCTGACCTGTGGAAAAAAATATTTTTGCAAATTTCGATTAGGAACAAAAAGTTTATGGTGTTAATCTTTAAATATCGTCCATATAGGATAAAATCACATGAAATTGTAAAAACAAATAAAAATAAATAGGCTGAAAGCATTTGCTACTATTTAAATCGCCATACCTCTTTTAAAAAATAATACCGACGGAATTACTGAATTTATGCGTTACTTAATTTCCTCACTGTACATTTGAGATTAGTAGGTACCTACAGTAGGTATCTATTATGTTGTGTACTATGCATAGTCAAATTAAATGTATTTGATAAAAAAGAAACGAGTGCTTCAAAATTTTCTTTATTACTGAAGTTAGTATTA
>CM055656.1:32186619-32206345 GCA_029378335.1 Agrilus mali | reverse complement strand
CGCGAGCAGGTAGTTCTCAAACTCCTGTAATGGTCGATTTGGGGAGAAGTACAAGGATATTACTGTGATCTCTGTTCCAGGTAGCCGGCACCAGCACAGCCCTTGCTGCGCTCCGGAGGAGCCCCGAGAGCGAGGGGATCTGAACACAGCTACAGCTGTGGATTTGGTGTTATCTGTGATCCAGCCCGGTCTGTCCACGTATCTTATATTTGGCTCGGATACCAAGACTGCGTCGTATCCTCCTTCGATGGCTGCCTGCTCCAGAAGTTCCATCGACGTCCAGGAGCGGTTACAATTCAGTTGGAGGAGGTTTATTGGCATTAATTATCTTTTTTTTTTTTTCACTCCTATCCGATGGCCCCCCACTCTTCCTGTTCCTGTCCTCCTAACCTAACCTAACCTAACCTAACCTAACCTAACCTAACCTAACCAGCAGCTATAAGTCACAATTATAAAGCCCCAAAAAGAAACAAAGGTTGAGATGACAGGCGCCGTGCCTGCCACCGCGGTCCCTAACGCTGAAACGTCAGAAATTGAACGACACAGTGGAGCCCTACGTTAGGGGGCCAACCAAATAAAATAGCCCCAATAGAAACAATTAAAATGCGGCCCACGTTAGGGAGCCGAAAAATAAATATAAAATCTTACCACTCAGGTCTATTCGAAACAACATTCATTAGTGACTAACCTTTAAGCGTCGGCTAGGCCTTACTAGGGATCACCGAAACCCTTATCTATCCAGCGTCGGATGTCCACGGTTACCATCCTCTCGGTGTTGAACAGGGATTAGGATATCGGAATGTCGGGGTTGTAGCTGGACGCTGTACCAAACTCCTCAGTCATGACTTTCCATTCATTTCTTCTGTAAAGGGAAAAGGACAAAAATTAAAATGTGAAGCTTCAATTGTAAAAATTTGACGAAGCATAAGAAATAAAACATAGAAAGCATCAATATCTGCATAAAATTTACCTGTTGCACTCCAAGTAGCAACTCAGATACATTTATGACAACTGGTGATGGATAAAGTTACGAAACTGCAAGAACATCCTAATTAATTAATGGATCTTTATCTTTGTCACATAAACTGGAACCCTAAAAAGAAAAGAGAAGATTACACAAAATCATTATGTATAAAAGAAATCATTCGTACATATCAATTGCCTTCAAATTGACTCAGGTTGAGGCCCACCGTATACCCCCGCGAACTCTTCTGCTTTTTCGCGGTCCTCGATAGTCTACTGTAACACTTAAGTGCATTCTGAAAAATAAAAATATACAATTAAAATAAATAGATTAATAGGCGAATATAATTATCAATCAAACCTTGGTGACAATTTTCCTCCTCCAATACCTGGTCTCAATTCGCTCTCATTTGTTAGCAAATCTGTAGAAATGGACAAAAGAAACGAATTAACACATTATTAATTACTTACATTACAAAATTTTAATATTAAAACATGTGCTCACAATTAATTTGATAACCTAAAAGTCTGACATTATTTTCCTATAAATGAGATCATAGATATCAGAGACATAGAAAAATGTATAACATGAAATGTAGTGGCGCTATAAACGACAACATGTAACTATTATTTATTTATTTTCACTTAAACGAGCTTTAACAGCTCTTTTACAAAGTATATATAAATATATGTAAATACTAGCAACTTTTCTTTTAACATTTCTGAAATGACTGCTACTTGGCAAATGGAAACTACTAGATATGTTTAAGTTATTTAATTAATGTCGTTACTTACATATTACACTCCTAAAAATAATTCTTTTAGTAACAGGAACATACTGGATTAGAATCCAATAAAACAGTGTCCTTCTGATTCCTTCAATTAATTTTAAAACAGGCCATGTATGTTTCAAATATCCACCATTATTTATAAAAGTTTATTAGCAGTTCCCTTTCAAAAAGTATCTTTGTAGATGAAATATTCCTCGAATCCTTTGCCTTGTTTACAGACTGAATTGTGAAAATCGATAAATTGGCAGTGGCGAAATCTATTTTTAGAATGCTTGCGTATTACATAAATACATACATACATATGGTACAGAAAACATAAACAGCTGTTGTTTCATCACTACATTTCATCAGTTTCTTAACAACTTCAAGAGGAAATTATTAAAAGAATAGCACAGGTGAACAATTGGAACACTAGATACTAAAGCTTATTTTGATTTTCCAGAACACATAAATTGCAGACCGAGTCCACTAGGTACATACATCAAACAACCATAACGAAGAAGATTGCAAACCGGTTGCAAATGACCACCAAAGTTAATGGTGAATAAAACCAATGATTAAAATCAATGTAGAAAAGCAAGAGGCTCTCTAAATCGAAACTAACAAGTTACATTGTGTTTGTTGAAGTTTTGGCTGGCCTCTTAAGAGAATTTAAAAATTCTTTTAACAAAGATGTAATTTTCATGTCTTGGGACAACGAATCAAAGACAAATGAAACTATTATAAAACAAGTGACTACCAGAAACAATTAAAGAAGCACTGCAGTTATTTCACTACAAGAAACAGTTCAACATATAAATTTCAGTAATCCTACCTTCGGAATCATTCCTATTCTGTCCAAGTTTATCGAAGACCTTATTCTGGGGATGAAGTAAATGCTGTCCCAACATTTAATACAATATTGTTGAAATGCTCGAACTAATGTAGTAAAACAATTTCATATTAATAAAGCCATGCCAGTGATTTTGAAATGTCTGGGTTGTAGCTGTACCAAACTGGATTGTCCTGAGTCATGACTTTCCATTCATTTCTTCTGTAAAGGGAAAAGAAACTTGCACTGCACTTGTAATTGGAAAGACATAAGTAGTGAATATTAAGGAACTAAACTAAATGTTAGCAATTTCAAGAAGAAACTATTGACAAAAATAAATATTCAACACTAAAACTTGTTTATATTTTCAGGACACATGAAATGCACACACTAAAAGCCCTCAAACAACCCCAAGAAAAAAGATGATACTTTTAATAGTAAATAAAACTCATCAATTAAAATAAATTTAGACATTTTATTTTCCTCTGCAGGATTTGCGGCGTTGTTTTCTGTATCATTTATTTTTTTAATAATTGTACATGAAACTACCTGTAAATGTTTCTTATGTAACTCTGGTTTAAATAAATAAATAAATAAAACATGCAAGGGGCTGACCAAATCAACAGGAGCAGGTTATGTTTCATTTGTCGAAGCTTTTGTTAACTTACTCTCTGGTCTATCACACCTGTTATTATTAGTTTGTTCCAAAACAAAATGAAACCATCATAAAACGAGAAACTATCAGAAACATTTAAAGAAGCAGTGCAACTATTTCACTGCAGAAACAAGACTGTCTTAAACTTTAAGTACATACCTACTCTTATTACCTTTCGTCTGAATTACTTGAGGTCTGTTAGTCAAAGATTTAATTTTGAGCTTGAAGAAAAACGGTGTCGACAAAATTCATTCCGATATTATTAAATTGCTCGAATTTATAGATTAAAACGATTGGATAGTAGTAACGAGGGGGGCCCATGCCACCAATATATTTTCTAATATCTCACAACAATCACTTTCTTCAACAAAATACAAAAATGCCCTATTCACTTCTAAATTTAAAGACAAGTCGCTTGTTTTCAGAAATAGGCCCAAAACAAAACTATTTTTTGAAAAATTAGTGAGAAATTGCTTGCTGAGGAGGAGGTGCTATCAAAATATCTCGTAAAACAATTAATTACTGAAAAAAACTAATAAACACAAAGTAATCTACGTTATTTTAGGAAAAGATTTTGATAATTGTAATAGTTCCAGAAAAATTTTTTACCTCTAACCGGAAAAATTCACTCAACAATTACCAGGTAGATACATATTCAAAATCCTTTCAAAATGGCTCCGAAATGTAAGTGGTTACTAACGCGCAGAAGCAAGTTGTTGATTTTTCCATTACCAACTTTGATTTTAATATAATTATATTTAATAAAAATTATATTTCGAATTTAAAAAATTGTTCGAAATATAATTTTTAATTAATATAATCACATTACAGCAGTTTTTTTTAATACAAATAAATTACTAAAACAATTATAAGGTTCGGTCTATTAATAAATTGAACAAAATAACAACGGTAACCACGGCAACAACACTTATTAATACCTGTTTCGCAATAATTTAATTGTGCAAATTTAGTAAAAATAAGACGATATCTTTATTTTTCATGAAAATTTCGTTAAAAATCATTTGAAACAAGAAAATGGGACAAATGTACAATCTCGAAACTTTTTTGAAAAGTTAATATTAAGCACGTACTTTGGCCGTACCTTGGATGATACTTTTCATCAAAATTACTAAGAAAAAAATTAATTACCGAAAAAACCAAAAGGCACAAAGTGACCTGCTATATTTAATCATGAAATTGCGACATTTGTTTGAGGCCTGGCGAAATATTTTACCAGAAGAATTTTAATTTCTTACCTACGAAATGCAAGAACGACACGACACCGCCTTTGTTAACAGGAAGATGGCCGCTGCCAACTACAGGAAAAAATCGGAAACTATTTCCAAGCCTACTTAGTTATAGTTTCTTGGATTTTTTAAATAAAATTGAAAATCGCATATTTTATTTCAAAATAATGTGTAATGGTTGTGGCAAGGTGAAATAAGTCGCCTGTTATAATTTGGGCCCTTAATATTAATATTTAGTGGTTCCAGAAGGTAATGTTCCATTAAAATTTGTTTTAGCTACGTCTCAACTAATAGCTTAATAACTAATCAATTTACATAAAACTGAATACTTGGTTTTGTAGGAAATTTAATGTTCTACAAAAAAGGTCTATTATGTTTGTTTGATAACTCGACCCATTTAAAAGTTATTGGTACAGATTCGTTGTTGATCTCGAAACAAGTAGATTTTTACATTTTTCAACTTTCACTTTAAATAACTTTTGAAATAGTCGCACAGATGTTATTCGTAGAGCATTAAATTTCCTACAAAAGCATGTATTTCAAATTTATTTACGTAGATTTTATTGAGAGCAAAGTTCAAAAGTAATACAAATTAAGTAGACAAATTTTCCTTAGGTATGTTAATGGAAAATTACCTTCAGAAACCATTAGATAATAATATTAAAGGCCCGGATTATAAGAATTGTCTCATTTCCTCCTCATACAACTGTTGGAGCTGAAATTAAAAAATAAAACACTTCGAGAACCGTATAGAATGAAAAAAAACTTTGAGAAGAACAAAATGTTTCTTAAATTTCGTTATCAAAATATATTTCACCTCCTGATCATCCCAAACACATTTAAATTTACAGATTATGGTTTATTTCATTTTGTGTGAACTTCACGTTAGCACAGTTCCACCCCCAACTCTCTGAATACCAAGTTCATTACAATCCACATGAAAAAAGTCAACCAGTTGAAAGGCAAGTGATTTTTCATTTCTCAGTATACATTAATATTTAAAATGGTAAAATATTAGGGCGAGCGAAGCGAGCCCTACTCTAATTCAACAATCTGTACATTTTTGTGGTACACTTTATGAAAAAAGTATCACGCCTTTAGATTTGAAATTTAACATAGTAATTTAGAATCATGTCTAGATGTGTTATTTATCATTAAAATCTTTTTTTTTTTAAATATTTTTTTTAAAAATAAAATTTGTATATGAACACTAATGTTAATATACTACTAATTCACTAATATGCTACTAACGCCATCTGTCGAAGGCATGTATCAACTAAATTGTTTAATATACTACTAAAGCCATCTGTCGAAAGCATGTGTCAACTAAATTGTTTCTACTATTAGTAGAAACAGGTAGAAATAGCGTCAGCGCCATAACAACAACACTACAGATTTTAAAAACAACGTCACTGTTGGTTTATTGTGTGAAAACTAATTATTATTGCGTGAAATATTATTTTATTGCTCAATTTCTGAGGTGTAATATTGATTAAAAAAAAATATTAGGTAAGTGCGTATGATCGTAAGTACCTATGATAGAATTTTATAGAAAAATGCTATCCATTATCCAGTTGTATCTGACGTAAAACATGTTGGTTTAAATGTTTTATTGTTATTGTTGCAGCGAAATGCCACGAAGACGCACGTTAACTGGCCGTAAAGAACGCGAACATAACCGTGTTTCAATGAATGATTTAAGAGAACGTCAGAAAAGATCTCGAAATATGGAATCTAATTTTCATCGCGGAAATGTTCACTTTTTAGAGTATGCCGTTAATTTCGAAACTGCTCAGAAAAATTTGGAGTTAAAACATTGCAATTTATGTCATCGTCGTTGGTTCGATTTACATATTGAAGAAGACGGACTTTGTGCTCTTTGTCGTAAATTTCAAGTAAAAAATGAAATGAATATATTTTCTACAGACAATAATATGGACCCTGGTCCACAACCTGAAGTTTTAAAAAAATTAACATTTCTTGAAGAACAATTAATTGCTCAAGTTCATCCAGTTATAACAGTATATAAACTTAAAGGTGGTCAATTTGGATATAGTGGCCAAGTCATCAATTTTCATCAAGACATTACAAATTTTACTACCTCTTTACCTCATTCTATTGATACTATTTCAAAATATATTTTTGTTAGAAGAAATTATGGTGAAGGATATAAAGTTTTTATTGTAAATCGTGATAATGTTGAGGCCGCTTTGATATATCTTAAAAATAATAATCCTTGGTACCGTAATATAACAATCGACGAAAATAATTTACAATGTTTACCTAATAATGAAAGTATTTTTCAACAAATTGTATTAAGTCAAGATAGAGAACAACTTTCATGTAATTTAGATAATGAGGATAATGATCAAAATATATTATATGATAATGTTTATGAATCTGGAGCTCCAACGGTGACTTTTCAATGTAATCGTAAAGCAGTGAATAGTGTACTGAACATTCAGGAAGAAAATGATAGATCTGGTGTTTTACCTTGGCCTATATTATTATTTATTATTGTTAATAAATTATTACTAGGTAGAAATACCTCGCGAGCCCTCACAAAGCTGCGCTTTTTGCTAGTTATTTTAAGGTACTTTTCGACAAGAAGAACTTCCTCAACGGCCTACATTACCCAAAAATTTCCCTTTTTTGTTATATTTCTCTTTCTCAAAAGGGTTCGATGGACACCTACAGAAAGAACATTTATTACTTACAAAAACTTACTTAACATACCATATGTTATACTTAAGCGAGCAGACATCCAAACGTTATTTCTTTTTTCATAAATAAAGATGTATTTTTGTTCATTGTGTTTTTTGTTTTTAAGAGACATCAGAGAAAACCTGCAAAAATAAACGGATTAGGTCAGGTTAGTGGGGTTATGTTGTCAAACGTCAAATGACATGGATACGTCAGACGAAGATGGACTTTATAGTTACGTCGACCATAGACTAACGTCGACTAGAGTCCGTCGATTTAACGTGCGCGCCATCTGTACTCGTTTGTCTTGAAACAAGTAACAATCTCAATAGAAATTTGCAGGTTATGTGTGGTAGGTTCAGCACTTGGACCATAGGTGGCGCAGGCGTTAACTTACTGATTTATTTCTAATCATTTTTAAATTTTATTATTTGTTTAAAAATATGTAAATCATAAATAAATTACAGTTTAGAAAAGAGAAAAATCAATACTTTTAACGTATGGCATAAGTTAACGGCAGGATTTAATTTCTAAACTTAACATTCGCTTCAATTTATTTACAATAACTTATACCCTCATCTTAAACTTTTTTTTACTTTCTTGTCTTTTAACGATAATGCAATATACTGTCTTCAATAATTATTATAAGTATTTAATGTAATTATATTTCCAAAATGAAAAATCAAACGTATTGTTCACCTGTTTCATTCAAAAATACCTTTATTCATTAAGCTATTACCTACAGCCAATCGATTTTAAAGACAAATTTAAATAAATACGCAGAAAACAGTCAATTAAACAAATTTTAATTGGATAATAAGTACTCGTAATATATACAAATCAACATGACACAGCTTTATTCACATTTTCACTTTCTGTTTACGGAATTCGTTAAAATACACAAGACGTTCTTTTTAGATATCGACTTTCTAAATACAATCCCACCCCCTCGCTGTTCTACTTCCCCAGCATACATTTTGCATTAATAGAAGTTGTTCACGTCATGATGAGACAACTATGTTCGATTTTTCTTTTCTCAGTATACATTAATATTTAAAATGGTAAAACAAGCAAAATTTTACCTAAAATCATAGGAGACAGCTGCTACTGCAGAATCGTTTAATGCCAACTTTTCTATGGCAGTTCTAAAATTATGTTGCTGAGATTGATCAACAGGATATACACCAGCAACGAGCATAGGATAAGTTGCCTGAAAGCCCTCAAGGGGTTCTACTGTTTCACCTGCTCTGCTTTGTGTATCGTATCTCCAATAACTGCTTGTTTACTTTAACGCACGTTACAGCCAATAACACCAACTTGCCCTGCAGTCCTGCATTGTTTTATATTATACTTTAAATATAATTTAAAAAATAATAGGTATAGGTAGATACAAACACGGTACATTCTGTTCTTCTAATATGGTTTTAAAACTGACAAAAGTTTCTATACAACTAGGCTCTGAATGCGTTATATCTTTCAACAGCCGATGCTGGTATTTATTCAACAAAAACTTCTAAAACTCTTTCAATCCTCAAGCCAATTATAGCTGAAATCTATTAATAATTAGTGGTGAAAGGTTTTTTACAAAATACTCATAATCATATCTTTAAAATCACACATCTTTTGCATAACTTTCAGAGCATGCATGCAAAACTATACTGCTGTAAAACGTACCTATAATCTCCTACATGCACATGCACAGCAATATTCAATACTACAGGATGTTGCACTACGTGATATACTGGTCGTAAGATCGACATGACCATCTTATGTATGTTTTAACTGATGCCATCATATTATTATTTTAAGGTACTTTTAGAGTAGAAGAACTCCCTCAACGGCCTACGTTACCCAAATATTTTCCTTTCTTTTATTTTTCTCTTTCTCCTGTTGGAGATCGATGCCCACCTACAAAAGTAACATTCATTACTTACAAAAACGTACTTAACGTACCATATGTTATTAATGTTAATTAAACGAGCTCACATCCAAACGTAATTTCTTCTTTCATAAATAAACATATTTTTGTCCTTTGTGTTCTTTTTTAAGAGATATAAGAGAAAAACTGAAAAATTAACGGATTAGGTTAGTGTGGTTATGTTGTTAAAACAACCTATGGTCGTTAAACGTGAAATGGTGTGTCGTTTTATCTATGGATAAAATACCGTGTGGCGCCATCTGTACTCGATTGTCTCGAAACAAGTAACAATCGCAATAGAAATTTGCAGGTTATGTGTGGTACGTTCAGCAATTGGACCATAGGTGGCGCTGGCGTAATTGTATTGATTTATTCGTACTTATTTAAATTTTATTATTTGTTTAAAAATATGTAAATGATAAATAAATTACAATTTATAAGAGAGAAAAATCAATACTTTTAATGTATGGCAAAAGTTAACGGCAGGATTTAATTTCTAAACTTAACATTCGCTTCAATTTATTTACAATAACTTATACCCTCATCTTAAACTTTCTGTTACTTTCTTGTC
Organism: Agrilus mali; assembly: GCA_029378335.1. Taxonomy (NCBI): domain Eukaryota; kingdom Metazoa; phylum Arthropoda; class Insecta; order Coleoptera; family Buprestidae; genus Agrilus; species Agrilus mali. The sequence continues at coordinate 32,196,686 of CM055656.1, read as the reverse complement.
TTTTAACGATAATGCAACATACTGTCTTCAATAATTATTATAAGTATTTAATGTAATTATATTTCCAAAATTAAAAATCAAACGTATTGTTCACCTGTTTCATTCAAAAATACCTTTATTCATTAAACTATTACCTACAGCCAATCGATTTTAAAGACAAATTTAAATAAATACGCAGAAAACAGTCAATTAAACAAATTTTAATTGGATAATAAGTACTCGTAATATATACAAATCAACATGACACAACTTTATTCACATTTTCACTTTCTGTTTACGGAATTCGTTAAAATACACAAGACGTTCTTTTTAGATATCGACTTTCTAAATACAATCCCACCCCCTCGCTGTTCTACTTCCCCAGCATACATTTTGCATTAATAGAAGTTGTTCACGTCATGATGAGACAACTATGTTCGATTTTTCTTTTCTCAGTATACATTAATATTTAAAATGGTAAAACAAGCAAAATTTTACCTAAAATCATAGGAGACAGCTGCTACTGCAGAATCGTTTAATGCCAACTTTTCTATGGCAGTTCTAAAATTATGTTGCTGAGATTGATCAACAGGATATACACCAGCAACGAGCATAGGATAAGTTGCCTGAAAGCCCTCAAGGGGTTCTATTGTTTCACCTGCTCTGCTTTGTGTATCGTATCTCCAATAACTGCTTGTTTACTTTAACGCACGTTACAGCCAATAACACCAACTTGCCCTGCAGTCCTGCATTGTTTTATATTATACTTTAAATATAATTTAAAAAATAATAGGTATAGGTACATACAAACACGGTACATTCTGTTCTTCTAATCTGGTTTTAAAACTGACAAAAGTTTCTATACAACTAGGCTCTGAATGCGTTATATCTTTCAACAGCCGATGCTGGTATTTATTCAACAAAAACTTCTAAAACTCTTTCAATCCTCAAGCCAATTATAGCTGAAATCTATTAATAATTAGTGGTGAAAGGTTTTTTACAAAATACTCATCATCATATCTTTAAAATCACACATCTTTTGCATAACTTTCAGAGCATGCATGCAAAACTATACTGCTGTAAAACGTACCTATAATCTCCTACATGCACATGCACAGCAATATTCAATACTACAGGATGTTGCACTACGTGATATACTGGTCGTAAGATCGACTTGACCATCTTATGTATGTTTTAACTGATGCCATCATATTATTATTTTAAGGTACTTTTAGAGTAGAAGAACTCCCTCAACGGCCTACGTTACCCAAATATTTTCCTTTCTTTTATTTTTCTCTTTCCCAACAGGAGATCGATGCCCACCTACAAAAGTAACATTCATTACTTACAAAAACGTACTTGACGTACCATATGTTATTAATGTTAATTAAACGAGCTCACATCCAAACGTTATTTCTTCTTTCATAAATAAACATATTTTTGTCCATTGTGTTCTTTTTTAAGAGACATAAGAGAAAAACTGAAAAATTAACGGATTAGGTTAGTGTGGTTATGTTGTTAAAAGCAATCTATGGTCGTTAAACGTGAAATGGTGTGTCATTTTATCTATGGATAAAATACCGTGTAGCGCCATCTGTACTCGATTGTCTCGAAACAAGTAACAATCACAATAGAAATTTGCAGGTTATGTGTGGTACGTTCAGCAATTGGACCATAGGTGGCGCTGGCGTAATTGTATTGATTTATTCGTACTTATTTAAATTTTATTATTTGTTTAAAAATATGTAAATGAAAAATAAATTACAATTTATAAGAGAGAAAAATCAATACTTTTAACGTATGGCAAAAGTTAACGGCAGGATTTAATTTCTAAACTTAACATTCGCTTCAATTTATTTACAATAACTTATACCCTCATCTTAAACTTTCTATTACTTTCTTGTCTTTTAACGATAATGCAATATACTGTCTTCAATAATTATTATAAGTATTTAATGTAATTATATTTCCAAAATTAAAAATCAAACGTAAGGTTCACCTGTTTCATTCAAAAATACCTTTATTCATTAAACTATTACCTACAGCCAATCCATTTTAAAGACATTTCCAATAAATACGCAGAAAACAGTCAATTAAACAAATTTTAATTGGATAATAAGTACTCGTAATATATACAAATCAACATGACACAACTTTATTCACATTTTCACTTTCTGTTTACGGAATTCGTTAAAATACACAAGACATTCTTTTTAGATATCGACTTTCTAAATACAATCCCACCCCCTCGCTGTTCTACTTCCCCAGCATACATTTTGCATTAATAGAAGTTGTTCACGTCATGATGAGACAACTATGTTCGATTTTTCTTTTCTCAGTATACATTAATATTTAAAATGGTAAAACAAGCAAAATTTTACCTAAAATCATAGGAGACAGCTGCTACTGCAGAATCGTTTAATGCCCACTTTTCTATGGCAGTTCTAAAATTATGTTGCTGAGATTGATCAACAGGATATACACCAGCAACGAGCATAGGATAAGTTGCCTGAAAGCCCTCAAGGGGTTCTATTGTTTCACCTGCTCTGCTTTGTGTATCGTATCTCCAATAACTGCTTGTTTACTTTAACGCACGTTACAGCCAATAACACCAACTTGCCCTGCAGTCCTGCATTGTTTTATATTATACTTTAAATATAATTTAAAAAATAATAGGTATAGGTACATACAAACACGGTACATTCTGTTCTTCTAATCTGGTTTTAAAATGACAAAAGTTTCTATACAACTAGGCTCTGAATGCGTTATATCTTTCAACAAAAACTTCTAACTCTTTCAATCCTCAAGCCAATTATAGCTGAAATCTATTAATAATTAGTGGTGAAAGGTTTTACAAAATACTCACATCATATCTTTAAAATCACACATCTTTTGCATAACTTTCAGAGCATGCATGCAAAACTATACTGCTGTAAAACGTACCTATAATCTCCTACATGCACATGCACAGCAATATTCAATACTACAGGATGTTGCACTACGTGATATACTGGTCGTAAGATCGACTTGACCATCTTATGTATGTTTTACTGATGCCATCATATTATTATTTTAAGGTACTTTTAGAGTAGAAGAACTCCCTCAACGGCCTACGTTACCCAAATATTTCCTTTCTTTTATTTTTCTCTTTCCCACAGGAGATCGATGCCCACCTACAAAAGAACATTCATTATTACAAAAACGTACTTACGTACCATATGTTATTATGTTATTAAACGAGCTCACATCCAAACGTTATTTTTCTTTCATAAATAAACATATTTGTCCATTGTTTCTTTTTTAGAGACATAAGAAAAACTGAAATAACGGATTAGGTTAGTGTGGTTATGTTGTTAAACAACATGGTCGTTAAACGGAAATGTGTGTCTTTTATCTATGGATAAATACCGTGTAGCGCCATCTGTACTCGATTGTCTCGAAACAAGTAACAATCCAAAGAAATTTGCAGGTTATGGTGGTACGTTCAGCATTGGACCATAGGTGGCGCTGGCGTAATTGTATTGATTTATTCGTCTTATTTAAATTTTATTATTTGTTTAAAAATATGTAAATAAAAATAAATTACAATTTATAAGAGAGAAAAATCAATACTTTTAACGTATGGCAAAAGTTAACGGCAGGATTTAATTTCTAAACTTAACATTCGCTTCAATTTATTTACAATAACTTACCCTCATCTTAACTTTCTTTATTTCTTGTCTTTTAACGATAATGCAATATACTGTCTTCAAAATTATTATAAGTATTTAATGTAATTATATTTCCAAAATAAAAATCAAACGTAATTCACCTGTTTCATTCAAAAATACCTTTATTCATTAAATATTACCTACAGCCAATCATTTTAAAACATTTCCAATAAATACGCAGAAAACAGTCAATTAAACAAATTTTAATTGATAATAAGTACTCTAATATATACAAATCAACATGACAACTTTATTCACATTTTCACTTTCTGTTTACGGAATTCGTTAAAATACACAAGACATTCTTTTTAGATATCGACTTTCTAATACAATCCCACCCCCTCGCTGTTCTACTTCCCAGCATACATTTTGCATTAATAGAAGTTGTTCACGTCATGATGAGACAACTATGTCGTTTTCTTTTTCAGTATACATTAATATTTAAAATGGTAAAACAAGCAAAATTTTACCTAAAATCATAGGAGACAGCTGCTACTGCAGAATCGTTTAATGCCCACTTTTCTATGGCAGTTCTAAAATTATGTTGCTGAGATTGATCAACAGGATATACACCAGCAACGAGCATAGGATAAGTTGCCTGAAAGCCCTCAAGGGGTTCTATTGTTTCACCTGCTCTGCTTTGTGTATCGTATCTCCAATAACTGCTTGTTTACTTTAACGCACGTTACAGCCAATAACACCAACTTGCCCTGCATCCTGCATTGTTTTATATTTACTTTAAATATAATTTAAAAAATAATAGGTATGGTACATACAAACACGGTACATTCTGTTCTTCTAATCTGGTTTTAAAATGACAAAAGTTTCTATACAACTAGGCTCTGAATGCGTTAATCTTTCAAAAAACTTCTAACTCTTTCAATCCTCAAGCCAATTAAGCTGAAATCTATTAATAATTAGTGGTGAAAGGTTTTTTACAAAATACTCATCATCATATCTTTAAAATCACACATCTTTTGCATAACTTTCAGAGATGCATGCAAAACTATACTGCTGTAAAACGTACCTTAATCTCCTAATGCACATGCACAGCAATATTCAATACTACAGGATGTTGCACTACGTATATACTGGCGTAAGACGACTTGACCATCTTATGTATGTTTTAACTGATGCCATCATATTATTATTTTAAGGTACTTTTAGATAGAAGAACTCCCTCAACGGCCTACTTACCCAAAATTTTCCTTTCTTTTATTTTTCTCTTTCCCAACAGAGATCCCTACAAAAGAACATTCATTATTACAAAAACGTACTTACGTACCATATGTTATTAATGTTAATTAAACGAGCTCACATCCAAACGTTATTTTTCTTTATAAATAAACATATTTTTGTCCATTGTTTCTTTTTTAAGAGACATAAGAAAAACTGAAAAATAACGGATTAGGTTAGTGTGGTTATGTTGTTAACAACATGGTCGTTAAACGGAAATGTGTGTCTTTTATCTATGGATAAAATACCGTGTAGCGCCATCTGTACTCGATTGTCTCGAACAAGTAACAATCCAAAGAAATTTGCAGGTTATGGTGGTACGTTCAGCATTGGACCATAGGTGGCGCTGGGTAATTGTATTATTTATTCGTCTTATTTAAATTTTATTATTTGTTTAAAAATATGTAAATAAAATAAATTACAATTTATAAGAGAGAAAAATCAATCTTTTACGTATGGCAAAAGTTAACGGCAGGATTTAATTCTAAACTTAACATTCGCTTCAATTTATTTACAATAACTTACCCTCATTTAAACTTTCTTTATTTCTTGTCTTTTAACGATAATGCAATATACTGTCTTCAAAATTATTATAAGTATTTAATGTAATTATATTTCCAAAATAAAAATCAAACGTAATTCACCTGTTTCATTCAAAATACCTTTATTCATTAAATATTACTCAGCCAATCATTAAAACATTTCCAATAAATACGCAGAAAACAGTCAATAAACAAATTTTAATTGATAATAGTACTCTAATATATACAAATCAACATGACAACTTTATTCACATTTTCATTTCTGTTTACGGAATTCGTTAAAATACACAAGACATTCTTTTTAGATATCGACATTCTAAATACAACCCCCACCCCCCGCTGTTCTACTTCCCCAGCATACATTTTGCATTAATAGAAGTTGTTCACGTCATGATGAGACAACTATGTTCGATTTTCCTTTTTCAGTATACATTAATATTTAAAATGGTAAAACAAGCAAAATTTTACCTAAAATCATAGGAGACAGCTGCTATTGCAGAATCGTTTAATGCCCACTTTTCTATGGCAGTTCTAAAATTATGTTGCTGAGATTGATCAACAGGATAGGTTGCCTGAAAGCCCTCAAGGGGTTCTATTGTTTCACCTGCTCTGCTTTGTGTATCGTATCTCCAATAACTGCTTGTTTACTTTAACGCACGTTACAGCCAATAACCCCAACTTGCCCTGCAGTCCTGCATTGTTTTATATTCTACTTTAAATATAATTTAAAAAATAATAGGTATAGGTACATACAAACATGGTACATTCTGTTCTTCTAATCTGGTTTTAAAACTGACAAAAGTTTCTATACAACTAGGCTCTGAATGCGTTATATCTTTCAACAAAAACTTCTAAAACTCTTTCAATCCTCAAGCCAATTATAGCTGAAATCTATTAATAATTAGTGGTGAAAGGTTTTTTACAAAAAACTCATCATCATATCTTTAAAATCACACATCTTTTGCATAACTTTCAGAGCATGCAAAACTATACTGCTGTAAAACGTACCTATAATCTCCTACATGCACATGCACAGCAATATTCAATACTACAGGATGTTGCACTACGTGATATACTGGTCGTAAGATCGACATGACCATCTTATGTATGTTTTAACTGATGCCATCATATTATTATTTTAAGGTACTTTTAGAGTAGAAGAACTCCCTCAACGGCCTACGTTACCCAAATATTTTCCTTTCTTTTATTTTTCTCTTTCCCAACAGGAGATCGATGCCCACCTACAAAAGTAACATTCATTACTTACAAAAACGTACTTGACGTACCATATGTTATTAATGTTAATTAAACGAGCTCACATCCAAACGTTATTTATTCTTTCATAAATAAACATATTTTTGTCCATTGTGTTCTTTTTTAAGAGACATAAGAAAAAAACTGAAAAATTAACGGATTAGGTTAGTGTGGTTATGTTGTTAAAGCAATCTATGGTCGTTAAACGTGAAATGGTGTGTCATTTTATCTATGGATAAAATACCGTGTAGCGCCATCTGTACTCGATTGTCTCGAAACAAGTAACAATCACAATAGAAATTTGCAGGTTATGTGTGGTACGTTCAGCAATTGGACCATAGGTGGCGCTGGCGTAATTGTATTGATTTATTCGTACTTATTTAAATTTTATTATTTGTTTAAAAATATGTAAATGATAAATAAATTACAATTTATGGGAGAGAAAAATCAATACTTTTAGCGTATGGCAAAAGTTAACGGCAGGATTTAATTTCTAAACTTAACATTCGCTTCAATTTATTTACAATAACTTATACCCTCATCTTAAACTTTCTATTACTTTCTTGTCTTTTAACGATAATGCAATATACTGTCTTCAATAATTATTATAAGTATTTAATGTAATTATATTTCCAAAATTAAAAACCAAACGTATTGTTCACCTGTTTCATTCAAAAATACCTTTATTCATTAAACTATTACCTACAGCCAATCCATTTTAAAGACATTTCCAATAAATACGCAGAAAACAGTCAATTAAACAAATTTTAATTGAATAATAAGTACTCGTAAATATACAAATCAGCATGACACAACTTTATTCACATTTTCACTTTCTGTTTACGGAATTCGTTAAAATACACAAGACATTCTTTTTAGATATCGACATTCTAAATACAATCCCACCCCCCGCTGTTCTACTTCCCCAGCATACATTTTGCATTAATAGAAGTTGTTCACGTCATGATGAGACAACTATGTTCGATTTTCCTTTTTCAGTATACATTAATATTTAAAATGGTAAAACAAGCAAAATTTTACCTAAAATCATAGGAGACAGCTGCTATTGCAGAATCGTTTAATGCCCACTTTTCTATGGCAGTTCTAAAATTATGTTGCTGAGATTGATCAACAGGATAGGTTGCCTGAAAGCCCTCAAGGGGTTCTATTGTTTCACCTGCTCTGCTTTGTGTATCGTATCTCCAATAACTGCTTGTTTACTTTAACGCACGTTACAGCCAATAACACCAACTTGCCCTGCAGTCCTGCATTGTTTTATATTCTACTTTAAATATAATTTAAAAAATAATAGGTATAGGTACATACAAACACGGTACATTCTGTTCTTCTAATCTGGTTTTAAAACTGACAAAAGTTTCTATACAACTAGGCTCTGAATGCGTTATATCTCAACAAAAACTTCTAAAACTCTTTCAATCCTCAAGCCAATTATAGCTGAAATCTATTTATAATTAGTGGTGAAAGGTTTTTTACAAAATACTCATCATCATATCTTTAAAATCACACATCTTTTGCATAACTTTCAGAGCATGCATGCAAAACTATACTGCTGTAAAACGTACCTATAATCTCCTACATGCACATGCACAGCAATATTCAATACTACAGGATGTTGCACTACGTGATATACTGGTCGTAAGATCGACTTGACCATCTTATGTATGTTTTAACTGATGCCATCATATTATTATTTTAAGGTACTTTTAGAGTAGAAGAACTCCCTCAACGGCCTACGTTACCCAAATATTTTCCTTTCTTTTATTTTTCTCTTTCCCAACATGAGATCCTACAAAAGTAACATTCATTACTTACAAAAACGTACTTGACGTACCATATGTTATTAATGTTAATTAAACGAGCTCACATCCAAACGTTATTTCTTCTTTCATAAATAAACATATTTTTGTCCATTGTGTTCTTTTTTAAGAGACATAAGAGAAAAACTGAAAAATTAACGGATTAGGTTAGTGTGGTTATGTTGTTAAAGCAATCTATGGTCGTTAAACGAGAAATGGTGTGTCATTGTATCTATGGATAAAATACCGTGTAGCGCCATCTGTACTCGATTGTCTTGAAACAAGTAACAATCGCAATAGAAATTTGCAGGTTATGTGTGGTACGTTCAGCAATTGGACCATAGGTGGCGCTGGCGTAATTGTATTGATTTATTCGTACTTATTTAAATTTTATTATTTGTTTAAAAATATGTAAATGAAAAATAAATTACAATTTATAAGAGAGAAAAATCAATACTTTTAACGTATGGCAAAAGTTAACGGCAGGATTTAATTTCTAAACTTAACATTCGCTTCAATTTATTTACAATAACTTATACCCTCATCTTAAACTTTCTATTACTTTCTTGTCTTTTAACGATAATGCAATATACTGTCTTCAATAATTATTATAAGTATTTAATGTAATTATATTTCCAAAATTAAAAATCAAACGTAAGGTTCACCTGTTTCATTCAAAAATACCTTTATTCATTAAACTATTACCTACAGCCAATCGATTTTAAAGACATTTCGCTTTGCAAAATATTTACACTAAGTAATGATTTTATTATTAAGAGTATTTGAATCTTTTAAGTAACAGAATTATTATAGTTAATAATCAATGAAATTAAAGCGCCAAGCGCACGAAACGTTTGAAATTCAAATGAATTTGTAAGGAATAGATATGCAAACTAATCATTCGTAATTTCTAAAACTATAAGATACACACACTACACATTAGATTTACATGAACTATGATTGTTTTTCTGTACTTCACATCTATTGGGTTTTTTTTTGTCTATTATCAAGTATATAAATAAATAAATAAATAAATAAATAAGTGGAGTGTGATTAATAGTTCTTATAATACTTAGATAGCATAGATAATATTTAGTGTCCTTGTTTTACTCTTATAGCAATCTTTACTAAATGGCGGTAATAAAAAAACGAGTCGTTTTTAATTCATTTTTATTTATTCTTACCTTAATTATGTGCAGACTGTCAATTTGCTGGTTAATGATGGCAAGCTCAAGATGTCGACGTCAACCCAAATGCAGAAATTATGCCATTATCTTTGTAACAAATTGGTCAGCAGCACTGTGATTTAAACAGACTAGAAACTTTGGCAGTGGCAGTCTACAGAGCAAAAGAAGTTCTCTTCGGTCCCTGTAGAAGGTAAATTTGCTACCAAAAAGTGCTTCAGACGTTTAGTGTTGTCTTTTGCAGTTGGGGTTTGAGCTATTTTTGTTCCAACAATAACAGGTTAAAAATGAGCTTCAATTTTCCATCATTGATCTGCCAATCTGAAGAAATGGACAACAGAAATA
>CM055656.1:32163913-32186119 GCA_029378335.1 Agrilus mali | reverse complement strand
AGATGGTCAAGTCGATCTTACGACCAGTATATCACGTAGTGCAACATCCTGTAGTATTGAATATTGCTGTGCATGTGCATGTAGGAGATTATAGGTACGTTTTACAGCAGTATAGTTTTGCATGCATGCTCTGAAAGTTATGCAAAAGATGTGTGATTTTAAAGATATGATGATGAGTATTTTGTAAAAAACCTTTCACCACTAATTATTAATAGATTTCAGCTATAATTGGCTTGAGGATTGAAAGAGTTTTAGAAGTTTTTGTTGAAAGATATAACGCATTCAGAGCCTAGTTGTATAGAAACTTTTGTCAGTTTTAAAACCAGATTAGAAGAACAGAATGTACCGTGTTTGTATGTACCTATACCTATTATTTTTTAAATTATATTTAAAGTAGAATATAAAACAATGCAGGACTGCAGGGCAAGTTGGTGTTATTGGCTGTAACGTGCGTTAAAGTAAACAAGCAGTTATTGGAGATACGATACACAAAGCAGAGCAGGTGAAACAATAGAACCCCTTGAGGGCTTTCAGGCAACTTATCCTATGCTCGTTGCTGGTGTATATCCTGTTGATCAATCTCAGCAACATAATTTTAGAACTGCCATAGAAAAGTGGGCATTAAACGATTCTGCAGTAGCAGCTGTCTCCTATGATTTTAGGTAAAATTTTGCTTGTTTTACCATTTTAAATATTAATGTATACTGAAAAAGGACAATCGAACATAGTTGTCTCATCATGACGTGAACAACTTCTACTAATGCAAAATGTATGCTGGGGAAGTAGAACAGCGAGGGGGTTAGATTGTATTTAGAAAGTCGATATCTAAAAAGAATGTCTTGTGTATTTTAACGAATTCCGTAAACAGAAAGTGAAAATGTGAATAAAGTTGTGTCATGTTGATTTGTATATATTAAGAGTACTTATTATCCAATTAAAATTTGTTTAATTGACTGTTTTCTGCGTATTTATTGAAAATGTCTTTAAAATCGATTGGCTGTAGGTAATAGTTTAATGAATAAAGGTATTTTTGAATGAAACAGGTGAACCTTACGTTTGATTTTTAATTTTGGAAATATAATTACATTAAATACTTATAATAATTATTGAAGACAGTATATTGCATTATCGTTAAAAGACAAGAAAGTAATAGAAAGTTTAAGATGAGGGTATAAGTTATTGTAAATAAATTGAAGCGAATGTTAAGTTTAGAAATTAAATCCTGCCGTTAACTTTTGCCATACGTTAAAAGTATTGATTTTTCTCTCTTATAAATTGTAATTTATTTTTCATTTACATATTTTTAAACAAATAATAAAATTTAAATAAGTATGAATAAATCAATACACTTACGCCAGCGCCACCTATGGTCCAATGGCTGAACGTACCACACATAACCTGCAAATTTCTATTGCGATTGTTACTTGTTTCGAGACAATCGAGTACAGATGGCGCTACACGGTATTTTATCCATAGATAAAATGACACACCATTTCTCGTTTAACGACCATAGATTGCTTCAACAACATGTTGCGGTTGGTTTAGTTATATGTCCTTGTAGTATAAGAAAACAACTAAATATATAAACCACAAACATGAATTACTTTATTAATTAACAGAACGAACAGAACGAAGTTAAAACGGTTGAGAGCACTGCGAGAGTTTAAGATGGAAGCTAAAATCGATGAACTACTGTGTACTACTCTTGATGCGGTTGATGACTCAATTTGGCGCGAAACTTTTCTCTCCGTTTAAATCGATATATTCATAGATGTATGCGTGAACCAATCAGAGAACATAGATACAAAATAAAGTTGAGTTCAATGGTTCAAATCATAGATAAGTTCTAACACTCCTCCACAGTACTCTCCCGCCAGTGGCAAGGCCACGAAACAACAGTTTACCAAAGGTAAGAGTACAAAAATATAACAATTAACAAATTGTGTACAAAAAGAATAGAAAAATAGAGTATTATAAAAGTGTTGGTTGGTACAAAGCAATGTTTTTAATGTTTTATAAATTGCACATGCTTCTTGCGGTATTGTAACACTTGTTGCACTTTAGCATAAGAATGATCGTGAGCAATGGGGTCATCATTAAGTAAAAATGCCGGTTTGAGGCGATCTATGGAAATGTTTGTGTTGCTGTCGTTAACATGCACTGTAAAATATTTTTCAGAACGGTTAACTACACGATACGGACCCTCAAACGGCGGTTGTAGGGGTTTCTTGACCGCATCACGACGCACAAACACATGTGTACAGATTTTTAGATCTGGAGAGATGAAGATGTTTGATTGGCTGCGTTGACGTTGAGGTACAGGTCGCAGGAGGTTGATTTTTTCTTTAAGTCGTTGAACAAACGATGATGGATCCAATTGTTGTAGGGAAGAACGAGTATGCTTTTGTACTTTTGCTTTTTGGCAACCTATGCAAGAACGAGTCCAGCGAGTAATATCTTTATTAATGGAGGGCCAAACGAATTTGGTTGTAAGAAGTTTTGTGGTCGCACGAATACCTGGGTGAGCCAAGTTGTGAAAATTGTTAAAAATTGACTTGTGAAGAGGCGATGGTACGAAAGGACGAACTTGGGATTGACTTATGTCACAGTAAATGCGAAAATTGGTGTCCGGGAGTTGGATTTGACGTAATAAAAGAGAAGTAGAATTAGGATTTTGAAGAAGTTGTTGTAATTCAGTATCATCTTGTTGAAGGTGAGCAAGTTGCTCGTAATCTATGGGATTGGGATAACGGTCCGGAATGGTAATTTTATTGAGTGCACGATAATCACCTACCGTACGCCATTGACCATTCTTTTTAGAAACCATATGAAGAGGACTCGCCCACGGGCTATTAGAGGGACGGCAGATTCCCTGCTGTAACATATATTCAAATTCCTGTTTAGCAATACGAAGCTTGTCAGGGGGCAATCGACGGGCTTTAGCAAAAACAGGAGGTCCATTGGTTTCAATATAATGCGTGGTGTTGATTGAAGATGGACGTGTTGAGGGCTTAAGAGGTTTGTCAAAAGTCGTTAACCCGGGAAAATCTCTAAGAATGTCAGAGAATTTAGAATTTGGAGCAATAGTAGATAAAGATAATGATGGAGGTGCAGAGATACCTGGTGAAGAGATTTTGGTTAAGGTATCAATCAATTTACCTTGTCTAAGATCAATAAGAAGATTGAAGTGATGAAGAAAATCAGCTCCGATGATAGCGTTTTTTGTGTTGGCGATGATAAATGGCCATGAAAATGATTGACGTAAGCCGAGGCTAGTTGTTATTGTTTTAGTGCCAAAGGTGTCAATAACAGTGTTGTTGGCTGCATACAATTTAAATTCCGAAGGCTTGAGTCTCGCTGAGGAACGTGGAATTATTGAAACGTCAGATCCTGAATCGATTAAAAATTTGATCTTAGTTGTAGGATCATAAATGATTAATTGACGACTGGTGTTTTTGAGAGATTCTAGGCGACAAAGAGTATCCGCGTCGTTGTTCGGCTTGTCCGACGCGGGTTTTAATTTTGTTTCTTCCGTTACATTCGGATGTGAATTTGTGATCGATTTGAAGTATTTGCAAGGAGCACAACACTTCCTGGCCTTGCTTTTGAACTGACAGTGATACCAGCATAAATCACTATTAGTCGGACGTGACTTCGGAGTTTTTGAGCGGGCCCTGTATTGCCGATTAGAGTTTTTTGTTAGACGCTCAAAATTCCTACGGTACTCTGATTTAAGTTCTGCTATTTCATTTGCTAGTTTTTGTATTGTATCACCGAAATTGCTGTTATTTGCAGTTGTGGAAGCGACGCTACGAGGTTCGATTTCGGCAATTTTGTCTGCCATTTTGGCTAATTGCTGAATTGTATCAGAACTGGTAGTTAATATAGATTGTATGTGAGCGGGAAGACGTTGCATCCATAAAGTTTTAAGAAGGTCTTCTGGTACAGCTGTGCCACCTAATCTACTCATTTCGTTGAGTAGGTGTGTCGGCTTTTTATCGCCCAATTCAACGCCTGATAATAATGTACGAAGACGTTGTTCATGCGAATCAGAGTAAATGTTTATTAGTCTCTCTTTAATTGCAGTATACTTGTTGGTCAAAGGAGGAGAAATTAAAATATCTGTTACCTGGGATAAGATCTCCGTGTCGACGGCACTGACTACGTAGTTGAATTTCGTTTGATCAACAGTAACATTTGCGAGTTGAAACTGAGCTTCCATTTGCAAGAACCAGACTTTGGGATCGGATTTCCAAAAAGGTGGTGCTTTCACAGCAACTCTGTCAACCTGGATTGATGGCGTTGTATCTTGAGATGGATAAGACATCTTCACAGGACACAATGATGGTTGGTGAGATTTAAGACTCGTTAGACGCCAGTGAATGGGACGTGTGTTGTCGAGCGCGTGTTCGTTGGGCGCGTGTTCGTCGGGCGCGTGTTCGTTGGGGTCACCAAATGTTGCGGTTGGTTTAGTTATATGTCCTTGTAGTATAAGAAAACAACTAAATATATAAACCACAAACATGAATTACTTTATTAATTAACAGAACGAACAGAACGAAGTTAAAACGGTTGAGAGCACTGCGAGAGTTTAAGATGGAAGCTAAAATCGATGAACTACTGTGTACTACTCTTGATGCGGTTGATGACTCAATTTGGCGCGAAACTTTTCTCTCCGTTTAAATCGATATATTCATAGATGTATGCGTGAACCAATCAGAGAACATAGATACAAAATAAAGTTGAGTTCAATGGTTCAAATCATAGATAAGTTCTAACACTCCTCCACAAACATAACCACACTAACCTAATCCTTTAATTTTTCAGTTTTTCTCTTATGTCTCTTAAAAAAGAACACAATGGACAAAAATATGTTTATTTATGAAAGAAGAAATAACGTTTGGATGTGAACTCGTTTAATTAACATTAATAACATATGGTACGTCAAGTACGTTTTTGTAAGTAATGAATGTTACTTTTGTAGGTGGGCATCGATCTCCTGTTGGGAAAGAGAAAAATAAAAGAAAGGAAAATGTTTGGGTAACGTAGGCCGTTGAGGGAGTTCTTCTACTCTAAAAGTACCTTAAAATAATAATATGATGGTATCAGTTAAAACATACATAAGATGGTCAAGTCGATCTTACGACCAGTATATCACGTAGTGCAACATCCTGTAGTATTGAATATTGCTGTGCATGTGCATGTAGGAGATTACAGGTACGTTTTACAGCAGTATAGTTTTGCATGCATGCTCTGAAAGTTATGCAAAAGATGTGTGATTTTAAAGATATGATGATGAGTATTTTGTAAAAAACCTTTCACCACTAATTATTAATAGATTTCAGCTATAATTGGCTTGAGGATTGAAAGAGTTTTAGAAGTTTTCGTTGAATAAATACCAGCATCGGCTATTGAAAGATATAACGCATTCAGAGCCTAGTTGTATAGAAACTTTTGTCAGTTTTAAAACCAGATTAGAAGAACAGAATGTACAGTGTTTGTATGTACCTATACCTATTATTTTTTAAATTATATTTAAAGTATAATATAAAACAATGCAGGACTGCAGGGCAAGTTGGTGTTATTGGCTGTAACGTGCGTTAAAGTAAACAAGCAGTTATTGGAGATACGATACACAAAGCAGAGCAGGTGAAACAATAGAACCCCTTGAGGGCTTCCAGGCAACTTATCCTATGCTCGTTGCTGGTGTATATCCTGTTGATCAATCTCAGCAACATAATTTTAGAACTGCCATAGAAAAGTGGGCATTAAACGATTCTGCAGTAGCAGCTGTCTCCTATGATTTTAGGTAAAATTTTGCTTGTTTTACCATTTTAAATATTAATGTATACTGAAAAAGGAAAATCGAACATAGTTGTCTATCATGACGTGAACAACTTCTATTAATGCAAAATGTATGCTGGGGAAGTAGAACAGCGAGGGGGTGGGATTGTATTTAGAAAGTCGATATCTAAAAAGAATGTCTTGTGTATTTTAACGAATTCCGTAAACAGAAAATGAAAATGTGAATAAAGTTGTGTCATGTTGATTTGTATATATTACGAGTACTTATTATCCAATTAAAATTTGTTTAATTGACTGTTTTCTGCGTATTTATTGGAAATGTCTTTAAAATCGATTGGCTGTAGGTAATAGTTTAATGAATAAAGGTATTTTTGAATGAAACAGGTGAACCTTACGTTTGATTTTTAATTTTGGAAATATAATTACATTAAATACTTATAATAATTATTGAAGACAGTATATTGCATTATCGTTAAAAGACAAGAAAGTTTAAGATGAGGGTATAAGTTATTGTAAATAAATTGAAGCGAATGTTAAGTTTAGAAATTAAATCCTGCCGTTAACTTTTGCCATACGTTAAAAGTATTGATTTTTCTCTCCTATAAATTGTTATTTATTTATCATTTGCATATTTTTAAACAAATAATAAAATTTAAATAAGTACGAATAAATCAATACAATTACGCCAGCGCCACCTATGGTCCAATTGCTGAACCTACCATACAAAACCTGCAAATTTTTATTGTGATTGTTACTTGTTTCAAGACAAACGAGTACAGATGGCGCGCACGTTAAATCGACGGACTCTAGTCGACGTTAGTCTATGGTCGACATAATTATAAAGTCCATCTTCGTCTGACGTATCCATGTCATTTGACGTTTGACAACATCTATGGATCTATGTCTATGGACAACATAACCCCACTAACCTAACCTAATCCGTTTATATTTGCAGGTTTTCTCTGATGTCTCTTAAAAACAAAAAAACACAATGAACAAAAATACATCTTTATTTATGAAAATAGAAATAACGTGTGGATGTCTGCTCGCTTAAGTATAACATATGGTATGTTAAGTAAGTTTTTGTAAGTAATAAATGTTCTTTCTGTAGGTGGCCATCGAACTCTTTTGAGAAAGAGAAATATAACAAAAAAATGGAAATATTTGGGTAATAAAGGCCGTTGAGGAAGTTCTTCTAGTCGAAAAGTACCTTAAAATAATAATATGGTGGCATCAGTTAAAACATAGATAAGATGGTCATGTCAATCTTATGACCAGTGTTTCACGTAGTGCAACTTCCTGGAATATTGAATATTGCTATGCATGTGCATGTAGGAGATTGTAGGTACGTTTTACAGCAGTAGTTACAGTTTTGCGTGCATTGAAAGATGCAAAAGATGTGCGATTTTAAAGGAATGATGAGTATTTTTTTAATAAAAATTTCACCATTAATTATTAATAATAGATTTCAGCTACAATTGGCTTATAGAAGTTATTGTTGAATAAATACCAGCATCAGCTGTTTAAAGGGATAAGAGATTTAGAGCCTAGTTGTATTAAAAACTTTTGTCAGATTTAAAACCATATTAGAAGAACAGAATGTACTGTGTTTGTTTATTATTTTTTAAATTACATTTAAACTATAATATAAAATAATGCAGGACTGCAGGGTAAGTTGGTGTTATTGAAAGTAAAGAAGCAGTTATTAGAGATACAATACTTAAAGCAAAGCAGGTGAAACAATAGAATCCCTTGAGGGCTTTAAGGCAACTTATCCTATGGTTGTTGCTGGTGTATATCCTGCTGATCAATCTCAGCAACATAATTTAAGAACTGCCATAGATAAGTTGGCATTAAACAACTCGGCAGTAGTTGTCTCCAATGATTTTAGGTAAAATTGGGCTTGTTTTACCATTTAAAATATTAATGTATACTGAGAAATGAAAAATCACTTGCCTTTCAACTGGTTGACTTTTTTCATGTGGATTGTAATGAACTTGGTATTCAGAGAGTTGGGGGTGGAACTGTGCTAACGTTAAGTTCACACAAAATGAAATAAACCATAATTTGTTAATTTAAATGTGTTTGTGTTGATCAGGAGGTGAAATATATTTTGATAACGAAGTTTAAGAAACATTTTGTTCTTCTCAAAGTTTTTTTTCAATCTATACGGTTCTTGAAGTGTTTTATTTTTTAATTTCAGCTCCAACAGTTGTAGGAGGAGGAAATGAGACAATTCTTATAATCCGGGCCTTTAATATTATTATTTAATGGTTTCTGAAGGTAATTTTCCATTAACATACCTAAGGAAAATTTGTCTACTTAATTTGTATTACTTTTGAAGTTTGCGCTCAATACAAATCTACGTAAATAAATTTGAAATACATGCTTTTGTAGGAAATTTAATGCTCTACGAATAACATCTGTTCGACTATTTCAAAAGTTATTTAAAGTGAAAGTTGAAAAATGTAAAAATCTACTTGTTTCGAGATCAACAACGAATCTGTACCAATAACTTTTAAATGGGTCGAGTTATCAAACAAACATAATAGACCTTTTTTGTAGAACATTAAATTTCCTACAAAACCAAGTATTCAGTTTTATGTAAATTGATTAGTTATTAAGCTATAAGTTCAGACGTAGCTAAAACAAATTTTAATGGAACATTACCTTCTGGAAACACTAAATATTAATATTAAGGGCCCAAATTATAACAGGCGACTTATTTCACCTTGCCACAACCATTACACATTATTTTGAAATAAAATATGCGATTTTCAATTTTATTTGAAAAATCCAAGAAACTATAACTAAGTAGGCTTGGAAATAGTTTCCGATTTTTTCCTGTAGTTGGCAGCGGCCATCTTCATGTTAACAAAGGCGGTGTCGTGTCGTTCTTGCATTTCGTAGGTAAGAAATTAAAATTCTTCTGGTAAAAAATTTCGCCAGGCCTCAAACAAATGTCGCAATTTCATGATTAAATATAGCAGGTCACTTTGTGCCTTGGTTTTTTCGGTAATTAATTTTTTTCTTAGTAATTTTGATGAAAAGTATCATCCAAGGTACGGCCAAAGTACGTGCTTAATATTAACTTTTCAAAAAAGTTTCGAGATTGTACATTTGTCCAATTTTCTTGTTTCAAATGATTTTTAACGAAATTTTTATGAAAAATAAAGATATCGTCTTATTTTTACTAAATTTGTACAATTAAATTATTGCGAAACAGGTATTAATAAGTGTTGTTGCCGTGGTTACCGTTGTTATTTTGTTCAATTTATTAATAGACCGAATCTTATAATTGTTTTAGTAATTTATTTGTATTAAAAAAAACTGCTGTAATGTGATTATATTAATTAAAAATTATATTTCGAACAATTTTTAAATTCGAAATATAATTTTTATTAAATATTAAAATCAAAATTGGTAATGGAAAAATCAACAACTTGCTTCTGCGCGTTAGTAACCACTTACATTTCGGAGCCATTTTGAAAGGATTTTGAATATGTATCTACCTGGTAATTGTTGAAAGTGAATTTTTCCGGTTAGAGGTAAAAAATTTTTCTGGAACTATTACAATTATCAAAATCTTTTCCTAAAATAACGTGGATTACTTTGTGTTAATTAGTTTTTTCAATAATTAATTGTTTTACGAGATATTTTGATAGCACCGCCTCCTCGGCAAGCAATTTCTTACTAATTTTTCAAAAAATAGTTTTGTTTTGGGCCTATTTCTGAAAACAAGCGACTTGTCTTTAAATTTAGAAGTTAATAGGGCATTTTTGTATTTTGTTGAAGAAAGTGATTGTTGTGAGATATTAGAAAATATATTGGTGACATGGGCCCCCCTCGTTACTACTATCCAATCGTTTTAATCTATAAATTCGAGCAATTTAATAATATTGGAATGAATTTTGTCGACACCGTTTTTCTTCAAGCCCAAAATTAAATCTTTGACTAACATAGAACTCAACTAATTCAGACGAAAGGTAAGAGTAGGTATGTACTTAAAGTTAAAGACAGTCTTGTTTCTGCAGTGAAATAGTTGCACTGCTTCTTTAAATGTTTCTGATAGTTTCTCGTTTTATGATGGTTTCATTTTGTTTTGGAACAAACTAATAATAACAGGTGTGATAGACCAGAGGGTAAGTTAACAAAAGCTTCGATAAATGAAACATAACCTGCTCCTGTTGATTTGGTCAGCCCCTTGCATGTTTTATTTATTTATTTATTTAAACCAGAGTTACATAAGAAACATTTACAGGTAGTTTCATGTACAATTATTAAAAAAATAAATGATACAGAAAACAACGCCGCAAATCCTGCAGAGGAAAATAAAATGTCTAAATTTATTTTAATTGATGAGTTTTATTTACCATTAAAAGTATCATCTTTTTTCTTGGGGTTGTTTGAGGGCTTTTAGTGTGTGCATTTCATGTGTCCTGAAAATATAAACAAGTTTTAGTGTTGAATATTTATTTTTGTCAATAGTTTCTTCTTGAAATTGCTAACATGTTTTACAAATAATGTAAAGTATTTAGTTCCTTAATATTTACTACTTATGTCTTTCCAATTACAAGTGCAGTGCAAGTTTTTTTTCCCTTTACAGAAGAAATGAATGGAAAGTCATGACTCAGGACAATCCAGTTTGGTACAGCTACAACCCAGACATTTCAATATCACTGGCATGGCTTTATTAATATGAAATTGTTTTACTACATTAGTTCGAGCATTTCAACAATATTGTATTAAATGTTGGGACAGCATTTACTTCATCCCCAGAATAAGGTCTTCGATAAACTTGGACAGAATAGGAATGATTCCGAAGGTAGGATTACTGAAATTTATATGTTGAACTGCTTCTTGTAGTGAAATAACTGCAGTGCTTCTTTAATTGTTTCTGGTAGTCACTTGTTTTATAATAGTTTCATTTGTCTTTGATTCGTTGTCCTAAGACATGAAAATTACATCTTCCTTAAAAGAATTTAAAATAGGCCAGCCAAAACTTCAACAAACACAATGTAACTTGTTAGTTTCGATTTAGAGAGCCTCTTGCTTTTCTACATTGATTTTAATCATTGGTTTTATTCACCATTAACTTTGCTGGTCATTTGCAACCGGTTTGCAATCTTCTTCGTTATGGTTGTTTGATGTATGTACCTAGTGGACTCGGTCTGCAATTTATGTGTTCTGGAAAATAAAAATAAGCTTTAGTATCTAGTGTTCCAATTGTTCACCTGTGCTATTTTTTTTAATAATTTCCTCTTGAAGTTGTTAAGAAACTGATGAAATGTAGTGATGAAACAACAGCTGTTTATGTTTTCTGTACCATATGTATGTATTTATGTAATACGCAAGCATTCTAAAAATAGATTTCGCCACCGCCAATTTATCGATTTTCACAATTCAGTCTGTAAACATAGATTAGAGAAGGTTTATAGATGGATCACTCGAGCATTCGAGTTTCAGCGACGTCTGCCAGGTGGGCACTGAACTATTTGCAATGAATAATAAAAATGTATTTTTTTTATTTTTGTAATATTTTAATATGAAAAAGTTATAATGTAACATGTAATAACCCTTTAATTTCTTTACGAATATGGGTTAAAACATGTCAAATTATAACTTCAGTAACAAAATGCGAGGGAGTAACAAAAATAAAAATAAAAAACTACATTAAGATTATTTATTATATGGGACAAATAAAGTTATACAATTTACGATTATAAATAGGAAAATTAATAGAAATTACAAATTTACATACAAATGTAACAACTACAGAAATAATTAATTGGTGTTTCACGTTTTACGTTATCCTTTACTTCAGGTTAAAGTTGTTTTGGTGATATGCAATGTTTTATAAATTAAAGGTCAATACGTCTGAAAATATAAAACAAACCATTTTGAGACCTGCCTATTCTATTGATAAATAAATATACTGTAATTATTTTCTATGTGATATTTTTATAAAACCAATCGTATAGTAAGGAAACACTTACCGAAAGTATTGGGCAAGGAACTGTTTCTTTGTATTAATTTGTGTCTGCATACCTTTTCCATTTGTGTATTCTTTCCTTTTTTTTTCGAATGATAATGAGTATCAGGTTTTCATATATTTTCACGTTTTTAAATCGAAATAATATTTGCCGGCACCCGGCACACTTGCACTTATATTTACGTCCGTACGGATTTCCCCATTAGCCTTAACATCTAGCTTTAACAGCATTCTTTATTAGGCAACCCACTCTACGACCTTTAAATCGCCATCTATTACGTGGGCACTCAACTATTGCACAAAATGACATACTGATTACCCGATGGTCTGTAAACAAGGCCAAGGATTCGAGGAATATTTCATCTACAAAGATACTTTTTGAAAGGGAACTGCTAATAAACTTTTATAAATAATGGTGGATATTTGAAACATACATAGACTGTTTTAAAATTAATTGAACGAATCAGAAGGACACTGTTTTATTGGATTCTAATCCAGTATGTTCCTGTTACTAAAAGAATTATTTTTAGGAGTGTAATATGTAAGTAACGACATTAATTAAATAACTTAAACATATGTAGTAGTTTCCATTTGCCAAGTAGCAGTCGTTTCAGAAATGTTAAAAGAAAAGTTGCTAGTATTTACATATATTTATATATACTTTGTAAAAGAGCTGTTAAAGCTCGTTTAAGTGAAAATAAATAAATAATAGTTACATGTTGTTGTTTATAGCGCCACTACATTTCATGTTATACATTTTTCTATGTCTCTGAAATCTATGATCTCATTTATAGGTAAAGTCAGACTTTTAGGTTATCAAATTAATTGTGAGCACATGTTTTAATATTAAATTTTGTAATGTAAGTAATTAATAATGTGTTAATTCGTTTCTTTTGTCCATTTCTACAGATTTGCTAACAAATGAGAACGAATTGAGACCAGGTATTGGAGGAGGAAAATTGTCACCAAGGTTTGATTGATAATTATATTCGCCTATTAATCTATTTATTTTAATTGTATATTTTTATTTTTCAGAATGCACTTAAGTGTTACAGTAGACTATCGAGGACCGCGAAAAAGCAGAAGAGTTCGCGGGGGAATACGGTGGGCCTCAACCTGAGTCAATTTGAAGGCAATTGATATGTACGAATGATTTCTTTTATACATAATGATTTTGTGTAATCTTCTCTTTTCTTTTTAGGGTTCCAGTTTATGTGACAAAGATAAAGATCCATTAATTAATTAGGATGTTCTTGCAGTTTCGTAACTTTATCCATCACCAGTTGTCATAAATGTATCTGAGTTGCTACTTGGAGTGCAACTGTGCAACAGGTAAATTTTATGCAGATATTGATGCTTTCTATGTTTTATTTCTTATGCTTCGTCAAATTTTTACAATTGAAGCTTCACATTTTAATTTTTGTCCTTTTTCCTTTACAGAAGAAATGAATGGAAAGTCATGACTGAGGAGTTTGGTACAGCGTCCAGCTACAACCCCGACATTCCGATATGACTTCCACCCATCTTAATCCCTGTTCAACACCGAGAGGATGGTAACCGTGGGCATCCGACGCTGGATAGATAAGGGTTTCGGTGATCCCTAGTAAGATCTAGCCGACGCCTAAAGGTTAGTCACTAATGAATGTTGTTTCGAATAGACCTGAGTGGCAAGATTTTATATTTATTTTTCGGCTCCCTAACGTGGGCCGCACTTTAATTGTTTCTATTGGGGCTATTTTATTAGGTTGGCCCCCTAACGTGGGGCTCCACTGTGTCGTTCAATTTCTGACGTTTCAGCGTTAGGGACCGCGGTGGCAGGCACGGCGCCTGTCATCTCAACCTTTGTTTCTTTTTGGGGCTTTATAATTGTGACTTATAGCTGCTGGTAAGGTCCTCAAAAAAACTTTAAATATCAATATTCATTCCATACTTAGAATTTGCTGTTATTTTTGGTGGTGTAGGTTCGAAGATGGAGAACAACAAACGACGCAATGGTATGCTGTTCGCGGTCTATTTGGAATCTTGTGTTCCACATTCACTACACTACTATACACAAACACATTTATTATTTTTTATTGTTTATTTGTATGTATTTGTACTTGCCACCCGTAGGGTCTATTTGAGTTTTTTTTAGCTGGCGTATGGAAGTGCATCGGAGAGGACAGTGCGTAGTGCGTTTTCTGGTATATTGCAATTTTGCAATATTGCTTTTATTTGAAAATTTTCAAAATTATTCCAAAATTTTCAAACAAAAAAAAAGGAAGTATCCATATGGATCGAAAGAGGATAAAAAAAGGAATCGATTGAAAAAATAAAAAATAGTAGGTGCTATTTGAAAAAACGAAGTAATTCGTGTTTGAAGTTTTTCAATTTTAGAATTTTATTTTGAACGCCGTGTATAAATTATTTAATTCAATTTTATCAAGGCGTTAGCAATAATATTCAGCTATTACTAGTAAAAATTTCACTACTGTAAGTCGTATTTTATGGAAGTTATTTTTTATAATTTTTTTAGTAATAATTCAAAATTATTCGAAAATTTTCAAATAAAATAGGAAGTATCCATATGGATCGAAAGAGGATAAAGAAGGAATCGATTGAAAAAATAAAAAATAGTAGGTGCCTTTCAAAAAAAACGAAGTAATTCGTGTTTGAAGTTTTTCAATTTTAGAATTTTATTTTGAACGCCGTGTATAAATTATTTAATTCAATTTTGTCAAGGCGTTAGCACTAATATTCAGCTATTACTAGTAAAAATTTTAACACTCTAAGTCGTATTTTGTGGAAGTTATGATTTTTTATAATTTGGGTTGCGGTAGCGATTTTTTTCTATAAATTAAATTAACTCAGAAACCGATCGTCATAGGTGTACAAGTTTGTTATCAAACTTACCTTAGAATTACACGTGTTATTCGAATTCAGCGTGAAAAATATACCATTCAATTTAAAATAACAAAGTTGGTATCGACTTCCGGTATAACCGGATGTAAATCGAACTTGAAAATATTTTTAAAAGAAGCGGCATAAACAATAACCAAATGAGCCCAAGTTTCAGAATTGAATTCCTTCTACTAATTTATATACTTCTAATAGCCCATCAACTTGAAAAACCCTGTATATGCAAATACAAACTTTTGCATAAGTATTTAAATATAAATACATATACTTTATTGATAAATTTTTTACTTCTAATTTTCCATGTGGAATATAAACAATTTACTGAACAATTCGTATGTAATTGAATATTCTGTAAAATACGAGTCAAGACGAAAAAATTATCACAAGTATTTGGAAAAAGTATTTGTAAAATCACACAACACAAAGAAAATGTAATTAAATACTAATACAAATACATCATTTGAATTAGTATTTAAATACAAATATACTTTCATTGAAAAGTGTTTAAAATACAAATGCAAATAAAAATAGTATTTTTATTTGTATTTTAAAATACTGAAATACAAGTCTAGATGGCAGTTACATCATTTGCTTACATAAAAGTTCCACAAATAAATTTGAATAATCAAATAACGTACTTATTTATATTATTTATTGTTGATTCTTTTATTTTTTAAATTTATTTGTGGAAAATCTTTTTGGGACTTTATCGCCATGGGCGTTCGTTCAGTGGGCACACACAAGTGTTCACTGGTTTATCGTCGTCGTCGTCTAGTTCGATTTCTGTCACTGTTGCCACCTTCACAACTCATCACATACTACACTATTTTCTTTTTATTTAAATTCAATTGTACACACTCTCATTCATAGTACTTGCTTAAGTATTATGAATTCCACAATTAATTTAATTAAGTTCTAAAACACATACACACGTACAAACGTAAAATGAAGTAAGTATACCATCATCACCATCCCCATCTTGAGGGGGGTCACAAATTATAAGTTTTATTACTTTACTGATCAAAGCATGGAAGGTAAATAAAATTTATTACAAACAAATAGCTTTTATAAAACGATACTGACATTTTTACCAATTTTCTTTTTCACCGTTTCCTGGTGGACCAAGGACTCTTCGACTTTTCTCTTCTAGCTTTAGAAGAGAAACGATTCGAATAATACACACACACACACACACACACACACACACACACACACACACATGTTGTTAATTTCGCGATTAAGTTTTTCCCCATTTATACTTCGATTGGGTCGTTCGTTAATGGGTCGTTTCCATATAATGATATATACACTTATAATATTCAATCAATCAATCAACCATTCTCCCAATATCCAATTTTTATTCAACTGACTTAATTTTTTAACAATCAATTTTCATTTGCTAATCAACTAATTTCAACTTTTATTCAATCAATTTTCAATTTTTTTTATTTCTAAATTTATTATCAATTTAATTAATTTCGCAGTTCTCCATCTTCACATTCCACGCTGAGCTTTGTGTTAATTTCCATAATTCAACAATCAAGATTTAATCATGCCGTTAGGGTTGGTGTTGTATAGATAACAGTCCGCTCGCGCCCATAGTATACTACAAAATAATTGATTTATTATATGGTAAATATCCACGAAGGCAATTCTATTCTAATTAATAAGGGTATCTACAATATATCTTCATTTCTCCATATCTCCATTTCCCAGGACAAAATAAATTCCACGCAATAATAATATATCTGTGCGGCACATCGGATTATTTGCGGTCAACAATTAATTGATCGGTTTTCGCATTTTTCGGTTGTCGTTCTTACAAACAATTGCGTACGTAAACAGAACAATAACGCTAAACGAAGCAATAATAGGTAAAAAATAAGTATAAATTATTGAATAGAAGTAGCTTTACTATTATTCGCCCATATTTAATTCCTTACCTATAAAAGGTGAGGTATTAAGAGAGGGATAACCGCGTCTTTAAGCGTAAATATTCAAAAGGATAAAAGGGATTAAAGAATATTTTTTACAGGCAGACAAGAAGCCCGCTCAGCGTTTTTTTCCTTTTGTTATAGGGTACACAATTGTTTCTACATAAGTAGGAAAAAAGTGGTTAAACCGTGTGTTTATGTATTTATTACTGCGGGTTATGACTGAGAACTTGTCGTCCTCAGTATCGCGAAGGCGATGAATGGCATTTTATACGACTAGGCAATAGAACCCCTCAGAATATAATAAGGGTGGTGATACGGTGTTTTATGTGTGCCTTTATTTTTTAAATTCGTGTGAACGCGCCTTAATTTTTTTAATAGGTGTGAACGCGTTTTTATTCTTTAATTGGTGTGAACGCGCCTTTATTTTTTAAATTAGTGAGAACGCCTTTA
Source organism: Agrilus mali (assembly GCA_029378335.1). NCBI lineage: Eukaryota > Metazoa > Arthropoda > Insecta > Coleoptera > Buprestidae > Agrilus > Agrilus mali. The sequence goes on along the minus strand of CM055656.1, from coordinate 32,169,037 downwards.
TTTTCTTTTATTTGTGTGAACGCTCCTTTATTTTTTAAAATTGATGTGAATGCGCCTTTATTTTCTTTAATTGATGTGAACGCGCCTTTATTTTATTTCATTTGTGTGAACGCCTTTATTTCTAAAAATTCGTGCGAACACGCTTTTATTTATTAAAATTGATGTGAACGCGCCTTTATTTTCTTTAATTAATGGGAACGCGCTGAATTTTTTAAAGTTGGTGTGAAAGCGCCTTTATTTTTTAAAATTGGTAAGAACGCGCCAAATATGTTCTTTAATTGATGTGAACGCGCCTTTATTTTTTAAAATTTGTGTGAACGCGCCTTTATGTTGTTTTATTTGTGTGAAAGCGCCTTTATTTCATAAAATTCGTGTGAACAAGCTTTTATGTATTAAAATTGATGTGAACGCGCCTTTATTTTCTTTAAATGTATTGAACGCGCCTTTATTTTTTAAAATTGGTGAGAACATGCCTTTATTTTCTTTCATTGGTGTGAACGTGCCTTTATTTTTTAAAATTGGTGTGAACGCGCCTTTTTTTTTTAAAATTTGTGTGAAGCCTATATTTTTTAAATTGGTATAAACACGCCTTTATTTTTTTTAAGTAGTGTGAACGCGCCTTTATTTCTTAAAATTGGTGTTAACGTGTCTTTCGTTTAAAGTTGAGGTTGAGGTTGAGGTTAAGCTTATGTCATGTCATGTCATGTCTGTAATGTCTGTCATGTAAGTCATGCCTGTCACGTCTGTCATGTCATGTCTGTCTTGGCATGTCATGTCACACGCCTTTATTTTTTTAAACTGGTGTGAATGCGCCTTCATTTTTTAAAATTGATGTGAAAGCGCCTTTATTTTCTTTAATTGGTGTGAACACGCCTTTATTTTGTTTCATTTGTGTGAAAGCGTCTTTATTTCTTAAAATTCGTGTGAAAAAGCTTTTATGTATTAAAATTGATGTGAACGCGCTTTTTTTTTTGTAAAATTGGTGTGAACGTGGCTTAGCCTAATCGAATCGAACTGAACCGGACTTAGCCTAATCGAACCAAACCTATTCCAGCCCAACCAACCTTAGCCGAGCCGAACCGGATCTAGCCTAATCGAACCAAACATAACTTTGCCTAACATAACCTAACCCAACCAAACTGAGCCTAGCTAAACCTGACCTAGCCGAATCGAACCAAACCGATGCCTCACTAGGTTAGGTTAGGTTAGGTTAGGTTAGGTTAGGTTAGGTTGGGGTGGTCTTCGTGTAGGGTAGAGGAAAGATTATACCCCCCGCGATGCTTTAAGTGCCAAGCCTTCGGACACCTAGCCCAGAAGTGTCCAACGAGAGAAGAGGTTAAGAGGAGGTGTCTCAACTGCGGAAGCACCGAGCATGAGGCAAAAAACTGTAAGGAAGGGACTAAATGTTACACGTGCGGAGATATAAACCATAGGGCCGATAGCATGAGGTGCACCACGTACCGGCAGCTTGTGCAGAGACTAAAGGAGGACAGGAACAGGAAGAGTGGGGGGCCATCGGATAGGAGGGAAAAAAAGATAATTAATGCCAATAAACCTCTTCCAACTGAATTGTAACCGCTCCTGGACGTCGATGGAACTTCTGGAGCAGGCAGCCATCGAAGGAGGATACGACGCAGTCTTGGTATCCGAGCCAAATATAAGATACGTGGACAGACCGGGCTGGATCACAGATAACACCAAATCCACAGCTGTAGCTGTGTTCAGATCCCCTCGCACTCGGGGCTCCTCCGGATCGCAGCAAGGACTGTGCTGGAGCCGGCTAACTGGAACAGAGATCACAGTAATATCCTTGTACTTCTCCCCAAATCGACCATTACAGGAGTTTGAGAACTACCTGCGCGCGGTGGAGAGGGCAGTGCGAAGTATACAGGGAATCGTCGTGGTTGGTGGAGACTTGAACGGGCATTCAACCACTTGGGGCTCCCCTACGACGGACAGGCGAGGAGTCATGATAGAGGAGATAATTGCAAGTCTGGGAGGGACATTGTTAAATAGCGGGTCGGAGCCCACTTTTATATCCGGAACCCGACGTTCCATAGTGGATATTACGTGGTGCGGGTCCCTGCCAAGTGGCTGGCGCGCCTCTTGGAGGGTCTTAGACACCGACTCCTTTAGTGACCACCGAATCGTCGAGACAAGGTTTGATGAAGACGCAGCTACTCCGGAAATACAGCCCAGGTACCAAGGCAAAAAGTATAAAGTAACGCAAGGAAACACCCAGTCTTTCCGAATGGCCCTCCAGCGTCTGGTCTGGAATCGGGATCTCTCCCACCAGCAAGACCCTCCACAGATAGTATATACCATTATCGACGCGTGTGAGGAGACGCTCATTACAAGAAGAGGCACTCCCAGAAAAATGAAGAAGTACTGGTGGAGCGATACAATAGCGGATAGGTTAGGTCAGATGAAAGAGTGGCACAGTCCCTGTAAGGAACACAGACGATAGGTATGTTGGCAGGCGGGGCTTTGCCCTTATACTGCCTACTTTTTTCCTCTCCACCGGGTATAAATATTTATTGTCATTTAATCGTGTGAAGTCTCATATGTGTTAATTTATAAATTAGATAGGTGTTAAGTTTTAATAGTTTAGGGATTAGTTATGTGTTACAAGGATATATATTTATTTATACTAAGAGTTTATTTATACAAACGCTGTACTAGATGTTTAAGATTTTTATGATGTTTGTGTAATTTTTATGTTATTTTAACAATTAACTATTTTATTATTTTAATCTGGTGATGTTGTCTGAAGTATAAATGTATTGTGGTTATTGCTAAAAATTTAGACTAGAAGTAAGTGTTAAGTTTGAAATAGTTTATTAGATGTGTTAAGTTTGTTATAGTTTATATCGGATATGAGAGTTATTATTTTACACAAATTCTTTATACAGTTTACTTACAGAGCTTTTATAGCTTTCTTATGGATATCAATTTACCATATCGTAGAATAATGAGGTGGTCTGAAACTAGGACAAACGGAGAGGTAACAGAAGGGAATGTGCAGCGCTGATAGGAGAGGAAGTACCATTATAAGAAGTGAGTAATGTAACAGCAGGCGGGGGATGCTCCCCTTATACTGCAGATTGATAAATGATAAACCATTTGATTACAGGGGGCCGGGGGGGCAGGCGGGGTTCGCCCTTATACTGCCCCCCTTTTATTCTCTTTCCATTTACAGGAGGGTCGGATGGGCAGGCGGGGCTGTGCCCTTATACTGCCTATCTCTTGTTTTTTCTTTCCTTTCACAGATGGTCGGGTGGGCAGGCGGGGCTACGCCCTTATACTGCTCATCTCTATACGTTCTTGTTTATAGGCTGGCTGGGTGGGCAGGCGGGGCTGGACCCTTATACTGCCCTCCTAACCGTACAATATAAGGAAAACTCACCCGAGCACTTTACAAAATTCAAAATCCTCTTTCGAATAAATTATATGCCTGGCTTTAAATGTTTTCGATGGTTACTCTACCAAATTCTAAATTTATTGTAACAAAATTGATATTCAGAAACAACTTTTGAGGGCTGCCCACCATGAAGAATACCCCGAGAGGGTGATGCCGTGGTGGGGGTGTCAGCCATAAGTGCCGGGAGGTTTTTAGTGGGTATACCGGCTTCGGGAGTCCCACACTACCGGTCGTCTCTGAGCGGCCGGTGTGCATAAAGCATTTTCCTTCCGAGGGACAGAAAAAAAAAAAAAAAAAAAGAGGTTAGGTTAGGTTAGGTTAGGTTAGGTTAGGTTAGGTTAGGTTAGGTTAGGTTAGGTTAGGTTTGGGCAGGCGGGGCTGTGCCCTTATACTGCCTATCTCTAGTTTTTCTTTCCTTTCACAGATGGTCGGGTGGGCAGGCGGGGCTACGCCCTTATACTGCTCATCTCTATATGTTTTTGTTTATAGGCTGGCTGGGTGGGCAGGCGGGGCTGGACCCTTATACTGCCCTCCTAAACGTACAATATAAGGAAAACACCCGAGCACTTTACAAAATTCAAAATCCTCTTTCGAATAAATTATATGACTGGCTTTAAATGTTTTCGATGGTTACTCTACCAAATTCTAAATTTACTGTAACAAAATTGATATTCAGAAACAAGTTTTGAGGGCTGCCCACCATGAAGAATACCCCAAGAGGGTGATGACGTGGTGGGGGTGTCAGCCATAAGTGCCGGGAGGTTTTTAGTGGGTATACCGGCTTCTCCGGGAGTCCCACACTACCGGTTGTCTCTGAGCGGCCGGTGTGCATAAAGCATTTTCCTTCCGAGGGACAGAAAAAAAAAAAAAAAAAGGTTAGGTTAGGTTAGGTTAGGTTAGGTTAGGTTAGGTTAGGTTAGGTTAGGTTAGGTTAGGTTAGGTTAGGTTAGGTTAGGTTAGGTTAGGTTAGGTTAGGTTAGGTTAGGTTAGGTTAGGTTAGGTTAGGTTAGGTTAGGTTAGGTTAGGTTAGGTTAGGTTAGGTTAGGTTAGGTTAGGTTAGGTTAGGTTAGGTTAGGTTAGGTTAGGTTAGGTTAGGTTAGGTTAGGTTAGGTTAGGTTAGGTTAGGTTAGGTTAGGTTAGGTTAGGTTAGGTTAGGTTAGGTTAGGTTAGGTTAGGTTAGGTTAGGTTAGGTTAGGTTAGGTTAGGTTAGGTTAGGTTAGGTTAGGTTAGGTTAGGTTAGGTTAGGTTAGGTTAGGTTAGGTTAGGTTAGGTTAGGTTAGGTTAGGTTAGGTTAGGTTAGGTTAGGTTAGGTTAGGTTAGGTTAGGTTAGGTTAGGTTAGGTTAGGTTAGGTTAGGTTAGGTTAGGTTAGGTTAGGTTAGGTTAGGTTAGGTTAGGTTAGGTTAGGTTAGGTTAGGTTAGGTTAGGTTAGGTTAGGTTAGGTTAGGTTAGGTTAGGTTAGGTTAGGTTAGGTTAGGTTAGGTTAGGTTAGGTTAGGTTAGGTTAGGTTAGGTTAGGTTAGGTTAGGTTAGGTTAGGTTAGGTTAGGTTAGGTTAGGTTAGGTTAGGTTAGGTTAGGTTAGGTTAGGTTAGGTTAGGTTAGGTTAGGTTAGGTTAGGTTAGGTTAGGTTAGGTTAGGTTAGGTTAGGTTAGGTTAGGTTAGGTTAGGTTAGGTTAGGTTAGGTTAGGTTAGGTTAGGTTAGGTT
>CM055656.1:32031530-32163413 GCA_029378335.1 Agrilus mali | reverse complement strand
AGTAGTCCCTTATTATTTCTACCAAATAAGCTGGGGTATTTTTTTCCCTTAGCGAGTTTATGACGTCTTCCCATTTAACGGTGTTAAAGGCGTTTTTAACGTCAAAGGTAATAAGGACAGCTATTCTTCTATGCCTGTATGAACTTTTATTAATGTAATTTACTATCTCTCTTACCTTTAGTATGGCGTCAACAGTGCTCCGCCCCTTAGTAAATCCATACTGCCGGTCCGAGTACATAATGGATCTCCTTAGTCTTTGCTCAATTATGGCCTCGTACACTTACTGATACCTGTAAGTAAGCAGAGTGGCCTATACTTACCTACGGATGTCCCTTTAGGTATCAGTACGACCCGTGCCATTTTCCATTCTTTAGGGAATTTCATGTTGGTCACCAGTTCATTCATTATCTTTCTAAATATTTCCGGGTAATCCTTAATAAGTTTCTTTATGATTTCAGGTGCCACTCCATCTAACCCCGGTGCCTTACCTGTCCTAATCCTCTCACCAGCCTTCACTATTTCCTGCAACATTACCTCTTCAATTTCGTTTGTACTTACCTCCCTTCTTCGTAACGTTGGTAAGCTGGAGGCTGGAAATAGCTCGTCAATTACTTTCCTCCATTCTTCCTCATCTAGTTTGGGGGAGGGTGTTTTGATCTTCTTCGCTATTATTTGGTAGGCCTTTCCCCATATATCCTTGTCTAGGTCTTTAAGAATCTTTTCCCAGTGTTTCTTCTTTGTTTTAAAAATGATTTTCCTTAATTCCTTCTTTTTTTGTTTCCATAAATTATTTAAATTTTCCAATTCCTCTATTTCATACTCTGTCCTGTTTCCATTATTTATCTTTTTTCTTTTCCTCGATATTTTCCTCTTGATGTCTATACATTCATTCCTGATAAATTTAATTTCCTCAGACCACCAGTATTTACGCATTCTTGTCCCTCTCTCCCCGATTTCATTCCTTCTTGGATAAGCGTAATCACATGCTTCTCTTATTATTTCTTGCAGCTCTTCCACATTTTTAACATCCCTATTCCTTTTAAATATAGCCGCCTGAAACCTAACCTAACCTAACCTAACCTAACCTAACCTAACCTAACCTAACCTAACCTAACCTAACCTAACCTAACCTAACCTAACCTAACCTAACCTAACCTAACCTAACCTAACCTAACCTAACCTAACCTAACCTAACCTAACCTAACCTAACCTTTTTTTTTTTTTTTTTTTTCTGCCCCTCGGAAGGAAAATGCTTTATGCACACCGGCCGCTCAGAGACGACCGGTAGTGTGGGACTCCCGGAGAAGCCGATATACCCACTAAAAACCTCCCGGCACTTATGGCTGACAACCCCACCACGGCATCACCCTCTTGGGGTATTCTTCATGGTGGGCAGCCCTCAAAACTTGTTTCTGAATATCAATTTTGTTACAGTAAATTTACAATTTGGTAGAGTAACCATCGAAAACATTTAAAGCCAGTCATATAATTTATTCGAAAGAGGATTTTGAATTTTGTAAAGTGCTCGGGTGTTTTCCTTATATTGTACGTTTAGGAGGGCAGTATAAGGGTCCAGCCCCGCCTGCCCACCCAGCCAGCCTATAAACAAAAACATATAGAGATGAGCAGTATGAGGGCGTAGCCCCGCCTGCCCACCCGACCATCTGTGAAAGGAAAGAAAAAACTAGAGATAGGCAGTATAAGGGCACAGCCCCGCCTGCCCATCCGACCCTCCTGTAAATGGAAAGAGAATAAAAGGGGGGCAGTATAAGGGCGAACCCCGCCTGCCCACCCGGCCCCCTGTAATCAAATGGTTTATCATTTATCAATCTGCAGTATAAGGGGAACATCCCCCGCCTGCTGTTACGTTATTCACTTCTTATAGTGATACTTCCTCTCCTATCAGCGCTGCACATTCCCTTCTGTTACCTCTCCGTTTGTCCAATTTTTCAAACCACCTCATTATTCTGCGGCATGGTAAATTGATATCCATAAGAAAGCTATAAAAGCTGTGTAAGTAAACTGTATAAAGAATTTGTGTAAAATAATAACTCTCATATCCGATATACTATAACAAACTTAACACATCTAATAAACTATTTCAAACTTAACACTTACTTCTAGTCTAAATTTTAACAATAACCACAGTACATTTATACTTCAGACAACATCACCAGATTAAAATAATAAATAATAGTTAATTGTTAAAAAACATATAAAATACACAAACATCATAAAAAATCTTAAACATCTAGTACAGCGTTTGTATAAATAAACTCTTAGTATAAATAAATTTATATCCTTGTAACACATAACTAATCCCTAAACTATGAAAACTTAACGCCTATCTAATTTATAAATTAACACATATGAGGCGTCACACGATTAAATGACAATAAATATTTATAAATAATTAAAACATCATTTCTACATACTACGCATTTTCGTACTTACTTACTGAAGAACTAGTCTTTTATTCCTGATCCATATGTTCTCTTATTCTTTCCTCTATCACTTTAGCTCTGATCACGGTTTCAATTGTTTTGCTAATATCAGGCCATCTACCTTCTTTAACATGTTTATAGAAATTATCTGGCGTTAGAGGTTCTCCTATCTTCTTTTCTAGGGACGTCATTTCCTCACCCCAGGCCTCACATGTCAGGGCGTGCTCCGCCGTATCTCTGGCGAGGAAGCACTGCGGGCATGCGTCGCATTCCACAATGCCTCTCTTACAGAGGTAGGCGTTGAAGCATCCATGGCCTGTGAAGAACTGGGCCGTGTAATGATTTACGCCGTTTGTGACCCTCTTTCCCCATTTTATTGGATCCGGTATCAATCTATGAGTCCACCTTCCTTTGGAACTCTGATTCCACCTTCTCTTCCACCTTCTGTTTCTTCTTTTCCTACATTCATTTTTTTCCTCCTTCCCTTTCCCATACGCTTCCATTCTTTCTTTAATAATCAAGTCGAGTGGGCATATTGCTGTTACTGCCGATAGTGCGTCTGTGGACGTAGTACGATAGGCGTTTATCGCTTGCAGCAGGAGACATCTTTGGGTGGCCAGAACTTTTTTCTTATAACTTTCTTTTTGGATAATCTCAGCCCATGCCGGGGCAGCGTAGGTGACTATTGAGTGCAATACCTCCACTAGTATTTTTCTTTTGGCCATGGTTGTTCTTCCATCCACCGGCATTAAGCGTTTCAGGTTGCTGGCCAATGTTTTTCCTTTCTCTAGGACGTCCTGCAAGTGTATATGCCATCTCAAGTTTCTGGCCACCTTCACTCCCAAGTACTTCAAGCTCTCTTGACTTGTAACTGTTGTACCCATTATTTTACTTGTAATATTTTTTAATCTCCTTCTGCCCGCGACAATCACCATTTCAGTCTTTTCTCTTGCGAGTTGCAGTGCCTTTTCTCTCATCCACTCTTCTATGCCTTTTGTCGCTTTACTAATATTTCGTTTCAGATGTTCCTCATTTTTCCCTGTGGTCACAATTGCCAGGTCGTCGGCATACGCGATCGTTGTGGTGTCTGGAAGATCGAGTTGTAATACCCCGTCATATACCACGTTCCACAGAGTTGGTCCCAGTAGAGAACCCTGTGGAACTCCCCTTCCAAGTGGTATATTCCGGTGTGGCGTATTAATATGTCTTTCCCTGAAATAGTCCTTGATTATCTCTATGAGATAATCAGGGGTGCCTCTGCTTTTCAGGGATGTAATGATATCTTCCCATCTCACTGTGTTGAAAGCATTCTTGACGTCGAACGTGATTAACACTGCAGCCCTTCTATGCCTGTAACTAGTTTTGTTGATGTATTCCACTATACTTTTTACCTTAAGTATGGCGTCCACCGTGCTACGTCCTCTGATGAAACCATACTGTCTTTGAGAGAGTGCAAAGATTTTCTTCAATCTTTCATCTATGCAAGCCTCATAAACTTTACTGATGCTTGGAAGTAAGCATATAGGTCTATATTTGTCTACTTGTTTCCCTTTTGGAATGAGCACCACTCTTGACGTTTTCCATCGTTTGGGGAAGTTTAAATTCATTATCAGTTCGTTCAGGGTTTTTCTGATTTCTTCGGGATGGTCAACAATCACTCTTTTAATACATTCCGGTGCGATTCCATCCGGTCCCGGTGCCTTCCCTATTCTTATTCTCTTGCCCGCCCTCTGTATTTCCTGCAATTCTAATTTATCAATTTCATGCTTACTCACCTTTTCCTTCTTAAGCGTAGGGATGCCGTGAGCTGGGAACAGTTCCTCCATTGCCTTGCTCCAATCCTCTTCGTCTAGTTTGGGAAGGGGAGGTTTAATCTTGTTAGTTACTATCTTGTATGCGTTACCCCAGATATCGTTTTCCAGGTCTTGGAGTAATTCTTCCCATTTATTTTTTTTAGATTTGTGTATACTTTTTCTAAGTTGTTTACTTTTTTCCTTCCATTGTCTGTTTATGTTTTCGAGCTCTTCTGTTTCATTCTCTGTACTGTTTCCACTATTTATCCTCTTTTTTCTTCTCATCATCCTTCTCTTGAAAGCCGTGCACTCCTCTCTTATTAGTTTTATTTCTTCCGTCCACCAGTATTTGTGCTTCCTTAACTTTCCCTCGCCTGTTAGCTTTTTCCTAGGGAATGCGTGGTCGCAGGCCTCTTCGATCATTTTTTGGAGTTCTTCTACATCTTTTATTTGGTTATTTCTTTTGAATAGCGCTGCCTGAAAACCTTCAGAAAAAATACTTAGCTCACCTTTTTTTGTATTCCATCCCGCCATGCTCTGGATCTTCTGACGTGTGATATTTTTCCCTTTTCCGTTTATTATTTTTGTCTCTATGTAGTGGTGGTCGCTTAATGACTCAGTTTCAATCACCTCCCAGTTTATCCTATTTCCACGGTATATCTTTTGGTTACATAAAGTTATATCTAGGTATGATTTACTGTTTCCCCTTTGGAACGTGGGTACAATCCCATCGTTTAGTATGGTTAAGTCCAGTGAGGAGACCAATTCTTCAATCATTCCTCCCCTTCTGTCCGTTTTCTCTTCTCCCCATGATGTTGATTTTCCATTCATATCTCCGGCGATTATTAAGGGTCCTTTTGTTCTACGGACTTGTGTTTCCAAATTTAGAAGGAATTCTCTGAATTCCGCTGTTGTTTTATTTGGGGAGAAATATACCGCGTACAGCGTGATCTCCTCAACCTTCCCCCATACGAACCCTCTGCCCCTTCCACAACCTTTTATTTTCTTTGTGGACTTCATTGCCACATCAACTTCCTCGTCTTTTTGCCATTCCTCCCCTTCTACTATTTTCCTATTTGGTTCTGCCACTATAACCACTTCTGCCCCTCTCTCGATAATTACCTGTTCTAACATAGCATGGGCGTCTCTGCTTCTATTGCTGTTAATCTGTAAAATAATCATTATGTGTTTGTTTAATACTATAATACTTACCTTTTATCTTTCCTCGTTTCCCTTCTTCCCTCCTTCATTTTCCACACCAATTCCCTATACACTGGGCAGCTCATGCTGTCCGCTCGATGCTCCCCGCCCTGGCAGTTGTAGCACTTAATATCATTTTTACAATTATTTGCCTCGTGCGTACTCTCCCCGCACCTTAAACATTTCTTCCTTACAACTCTATCACTGTTACAGGCGTTGGCTCTATGGCCAAAGTTCTGACACCTGTAGCACCTGGTTGGGAAGAGTCTCTCTTCCATTCTGCAGGTGCTCCATCCGATTTTTAGTCTTCGCTTTTGTAGCAAATCTCTTCCTTTTTTTTCTTCTATTACTAATATCGCCTGTCTTGGTCTGTCTTCCTCGCTTTCCTTATCTGTCTCTTTCCATCCTTTGAGGCTCCATGAGTCATTCTGCCTTATACCCACCTCCCTTATAATTGCCTCCTCCACATCCTCCTTCCTCATGGTGTAGTCTATATCTTTTATAGTTAAACTTATTTTATTAATCTTTTTCTTGGCAGCGTTTTCATCACCCAACACTCTGTTAATTTCTTTTACTAGTGCGTCTTCCGCCCCAGTCTTCCTCGCTGTCGTTTTTATGGCCAGTCCTCCCGTGATCGGCCTCCTTACACTTTTCACTTCAGCTCCCAATTTACTTACATCTATTTCTTTGCTTAGTTTTTTAAGTACATTTGCAAAACTCAATTGATTTTCCCCCTCCTTTCCTTGTATATATATGGTGGATACCTGTGGTTTCCTTTTTCTTAGTTCCCATCTTTCTTTTTTTCCTTCCGAATCTTCCTCTCCTTTGGTTTCTTTTACATATACTGTTATTTTCCTATTTCTTCCTATATACTCCACCATTCTTCTTCCTCTGCGCAAGTTGTCAACTCCGGTCATTTCTACCTCTATCTCACTAACCCCCTCCCTTTCGAAAACATCCCATGCTGTACAAATCTTTCCATAGCATCCTTCGTCGAAGGATGTCGTGGTCACGGCCATGCTCAATCGTAAAGGTTCGGTTTCGGTACTTTCCGCGCCACTATCTTTAACTATTGTGACCGTCTCACGGTCTACTGTGTATACAAGCTCCGCTTTATCACTTTTAATCTGTATTGCGCAGCCCACCTCCCTTCTTCTTGGCCATTTGTCTGCGCATTCCTTCCGTGTCATCTGCTTTCCTACTACCAATAAGGTACTAATCCCATCTTTATTTCCTACTTCTCCATTTCTTTTGCAGACCTGGAAACAGTTTTCCGGCCATTCTTCTTCTTCATCCAGTTCTATAAACTTTTTGTAGGTTTTCTCCCTTTCCTCTATCTTTTCATTTATCTCTCGTTTTAATTTCTTCTATTATATCTTCATTCCCTGCCTGTGTTCCCATAGATCTAAGTTCTTTTCCTGTATCCTGAGTTTGTGTTGCAAAATTTACTTTCCTACACTTCTCCTTTACCATCCACCTTTCCTCCTCTATCCATTCTTTTATGACGTTGCTTTTAAGTTTCTTATTTATATTTTTTAAGTCACCGGCTATTTTCTTTATCTCTTTCTTAACATTTGTGGATGTCGCCATTATACTGCAGAGTTTGGCAATATTTTTGTCTAATTTTTCTAAATTTTTTCTCAGTTCCATTACTGCTCCCTTTTCGATTCTTTTAGGAGTGTTCTCAGGAGAGCTCTCCGATTCCTCGCTGTTTAGGACTCTTTTCCTTTTGGCTCCTCCTTTTTCCTCACTTCCACCCTCTGTTCCCACTTTCATTTCTTCTGATAAAAATACCTCACTATCTGTCTGAGTTGTATTTTCGTATACTCCACCTTTAACACTTTTCTTGTTGCCTCTACCTTCGGGAGGCGTCCTAACTAACCTATCCTTCTTCCCGAACAACATCCTTTCCAGATCTACTGTTAACTCACTCCCACTTACACTGCAACTTCTCGTTAACCCACTCGTTTTATCCGTGTCCGTAAACTTTTCCGTCTTATAATCGGGTTCATCTTCTGGACGGTTCCGAATGGAGGGGGGAACCCGATCCCCCTCCCCGCCCTGGCTGTAAACTTTATTAAACGTACTCATATTTAACCCATATGGTTGGGTGTCCCCGCGCGAGGTGTGATACTCTGAGCAGCAGAGCCCCGCCGACTGCCTACTGAAATCAGCAGTTACTGCCCAGAGGGGGATTTGTTCTCACGGTGGTCCCCTAGCCCACCGCGGTATTTGAGCTGCCCTTTACTAATCCTGCTGTTTTGGATGACGCAGGAGGTTGGGCCTCCTACATCCCCAAAACCGCAAGATCATTGCTGCCCCCCCACCAACTTCAAGGTCTCGCAGCTCCTCGGGGGGGAACCTAACCTAACCTAACCTAACCTAACCTAACCTAACCTAACCTAACCTAACCTAACCTAACCTAACCTAACCTAACCTAACCTAACCTTTTTTTTTTTTTTTTTTTTTTTTTTTTTTTTTTTTTTAACGCGAGGGGAAAATACTTTATGTACACCGGTCGCACTGAGACGGCCGGTAGTGTGGGACTCCCGCTTGGCGGTTTACCCACTAAAAACCCCCCGTCCTGAGTTGCTGGATGGTCCCACCACGGCATCGCCCTTTGGGCATTCTTCGTGGTGGGCAGCGTTTTCAAGGTAATTTTGGTCGGTTTAAATTTGAAATTTGGGTGTAGATATAGATCCATCCGGACCTACATCCAATGTTCGAAAACTGTTCCAAAAGAGAAAATTTGTAGGTTCGAAACGTGCCGAAAATAACATCAGGACGATGGGCGTGTCCGGTTTATGGTTACGTAGCCATTACGGGAGTAATGCAGGAAAAAAGGCGAGACAACAAAAAGCAACATAGCAATCAAAAGTAGAGCAAAAACAGAAAGCAAAACAAAACTCAAAAGGACAGTCAAAAGCAAAAAAAAAGAAGCAAGCCAAGCTTAAACTATATAATATAATTTAATATAATACTATATCTTAAAACTACTTGTATCTAAAAGGATAAAACAGGAACTGAAACGTTCAACCTTCGGGGGACAGTATAAGGAGAAGACCCCCGCCTGCCAGCCCCGAAGGCGAAAAAGACGCGACAAACAGAAGGCCTAGGGCCACCCTTCGGAGGGCAGTATAAGGGAAAAGCCCCGCCTGCCAACACCGAAGGAGGATAAGCACAAGACGGAACTAAGTAATAAATAGATAATAAAGAATAAAAGAACAGTCGGAGACCAGCTCCGGCACAATTAAAACAACATAAAACTTATCACCTAATAAAACTTAAAATTAGCTACAGGCTATAAAACGTTCAACCTTCGGGGGACAGTATAAGGAGAACACCCCCGCCTGCCAGCCCCGAAGGCGAAAAAAGACGCGACAGACAGAAGGCCTAGGACCACCCTTCGGAGGGCAGTATAAGGGAAGAGCCCCGCCTGCCAACACCGAAGGAGGATAAGCACAAGACGGAACTAAGTAATAAATAAATAATAAAGAATAAAAGAACAATCGGAGACCAGCTCCGGCACAATTAAAACAACATAAAACTTATCACCGAATAAAACTTAAAATTAACTAAAATCGGAGACCAACTCCGCTTAAAACTAACTACTAAAATCGATTACCTGTAAATCAAGGAAGGCGGTGTAAGGGCCGGGGCCCCGCCCGCCCTGGTTACCCATGTTTACAGGTAGGGGGCAGTATAAGAGACTTGCTCCGCCTGCTGACCCTACCCATAAAGACAATATACATAAATAAAATAGCAATAGACAATAGAATAAAACACAGATCGAAGACCAGCTCCGACGAAATTAAAAACAGTATAAAAACATAACTAATCACTTAAAATTAACTAAAATCGGAGACCAGCTCCGCTTAATACTAACTACAAAAAATTGGTACCTGTAAAAGGGGAACCTGTGAATAAAGAACGGCGGTATAAGGGCCAGAGCCCCGCCCGCCCTGATTAATTACCAACGTTTCAGGTAGGGGGCAGTATAAGAGACCTGCTCCGCCTGCTGACCCTACCCGGTGGAGAGAAAAATAAATAAATAAAATAAATAAATATATAAAAAGTGGCAGTATAAGGGCAAAGCCCCGCCTGCCAACATACCTATCGTCTGTGTTCCTTACAGGGACTGTGCCACTCTTTCATCTGAAGTCTTCACCTCCATGACCTGCGAGATGAAGACGGCGATTTTCGGCCATAAGCCCATCTTTATGAGGGGCCAAAAATTTTCCGTTGTCAAGTGGCAGCCCACCTCCAGGGCTAGGGAAGACCTCTCGTGCGACCACCTAGGGCAGCTTAATAGATGGCTGGGTGTGTCCGGGGCTCTGAAACAATAAAGGCAAAAATCCGTTTCGCAATGACCGAATCTTTTCAGGTAGCTCCCGAAACATCCATGTCCGGTCAAAAATTGAGTGCAGTAGTAGTTACACTGCCCTGCGTGTGTCCTCCACGTTAGGGGTGACTTGATTAATAGTCTTGTCCATGACCCGTTGGGTGACGAACGCCACCTCCTCTTCCAACGCCTCCATGCCTTCCTCCCTGCATTTCGCAGGCCCCGAGACTCGGCGGACCGGCACCACGCCATCAGGTCCACAGGAAGGAGACCAGCTAGGACCAGGGCGGCCTCTGTCGAAACTGTCCTATACGCGCCGATGATGTTAATTGCCAGCTGACGCTGGCAGCTAAGCAGGAGACGGATGTCCTTCTTCCTAAGGTTTGGGAACCAGACCGGGGCCCCGTAGAGGATGGTTGAATGGACCACTTCTGCGATGACCCTGCGTTTTATCACGGTTGGTCCTCCCTGCTTCGGCATTATTTTCTGTAGGGCCTTTACTCGTCTTTTCGCCTTCTCCACAGCGGCGCGACAGTGTTGGCCGAACTTCAAATTCCTTTCAAGGTGAAACCCTAGGTATTTCACCGTTGTGGAGCCCTCCAACACCGTGTCTCCCACCGAAATACGGAGCCTATTCGCGGCTCCCCCCACCAATATCAGGGCCTCTGTTTTTTCTTTTGCTATTTCTAGCTCGTTCTCCTCCATCCACCCTTCGATGATTCCGATGGCGCGACTACAGTTCCTCTCCAGGTGGGCCCACCCTCTTCCGGAGACCACCGCTGCTAGATCGTCCGCGTACGCAATGAGTCTTGTGTATGGTACTTTTAAGTTCAATACGTCGTCGTACATTACGTTCCACAGTGTCGGACCTAGGATAGACCCCTGTGGAACTCCCTTGCATGTTTCTAGAACGGTGCCCTCAACCACCAACTTCCTCCCCTCCAGGAAGCCCTGAACTGCACGGACCAGGTTCCTTGGTGCGTCCCTCTCCACCAAACGGCGCACCAGTATCTTCCAGTCCGCGCAGTTGAAAGCGTTTTTTACATCGAAGGCCAGTAGTGCCGTCTTGTGTCTATGTGTATATGATACCCTCTTCGTCTCGCCGGCCCAGCGCTGTAGGGTCCTGACGGCATCTAGCGTGGATCTCTTCTGTCTAAACCCGAACTGGCTCTCTGAGATTTTATTTTCTCCTTCCAGGAAAGCCACTAAACGGTTGTTTATAATCCTTTCGTATAGCTTCCCCAGGACGCTGAGAAGGCATATCGGCCTAAAACCATTTCCGCCGGGTTTAGGGATGAGGACCAATTGGGCCAATCTCCAGACAGGGGGCATGGTCGCTTGTCTATAACAGTAGTTAAAAAGATCTTCAATTACTTCAGGTATTTCCTCCACGATGATCTTCATTATCTGTGGGGTAATCCCATCGGGTCCAGGAGCTTTACCGTTCTTAAATTTCTTCGCCGCCTTGGTAATTTCTACTGTACTGATAGGGGCGTCCTCCTCGTCAAAAGGTTCTTTAGTCCAGTTGACCGGGCTCGCCCTCGGGAAAAGTCTCCTCGCCTCCTCAATGGCCTCCTCCCCACCGAGGGTCTCTGCGGGTACGTTTTTCCATTTCCCCGTGACGATCTTGTAAGCGTCGCCCCAGGGGTCCTTCTCCAGTTCTTCTATGAGGACTTTCCAACTGCAGTTCTTTGCTTCCCGGATTGCTTTCTTTAGGGTCTTACGGGCCTGCCGCAGGAGCTCGGTGTTTTCGGCAGTCCGCATTGGGTCGCCTTTCCCCCCCCTCCTGGAACGTGTTAGGTTTCTCCTCAACGCCGTACAAACCTTCCGGTGTTCCGCTATTGTATCGCTCCACCAGTACTTCTCCTTCATTCCTCTGGGAGTGCCTCTTCTTGTAATGAGCGTCTCCTCACACGCGTCGATAATGGTATATACTGTCTGTGGAGGGTCTTGCTGGTGGGAGAGATCCCTATTCCAGACCAGGCGCTGGAGGGCCATTCGGAAAGACTGGGTGTTTCCTTGCGTTACTTTATACTTTTTGCCTTGGTACCTGGGCTGTATTTCCGGAGTAGCTGCGTCTTCATCAAACCTTGTCTCGACGATTCGGTGGTCACTAAAGGAGTCGGTGTCTAAGATCCTCCAAGAGGCGCGCCAGCCACTTGGCAGGGACCCGCACCACGTAATATCCACTATGGAACGTCGGGTTCCGGATATAAAAGTGGGCTCCGACCCGCTGTTTAACAATGTCCCTCCCAGACTTGCAATTATCTCCTCTATCATGACTCCTCGCCTGTCCGTCGTAGGGGAGCCCCAAGTGGTTGAATGCCCGTTCAGGTCTCCACCAACCACGATGATTCCCTGTATACTTCGCACTGCCCTCTCCACCGCGAGCAGGTAGTTCTCAAACTCCTGTAATGGTCGATTTGGGGAGAAGTACAAGGATATTACTGTGATCTCTGTTCCAGGTAGCCGGCACCAGCACAGCCCTTGCTGCACTCCGGAGGAGCCCCGAGAGCGAGGGGATCTGAACACAGCTACAGCTGTGGATTTGGTGTTATCTGTGATCCAGCCCGGTCTGTCCACGTATCTTATATTTGGCTCGGATACCAAGACTGCGTCGTATCCTCCTTCGATGGCTGCCTGCTCCAGAAGTTCCATCGACGTCCAGGAGCGGTTACAATTCAGTTGGAGGAGGTTTATTGGCATTAATTATCTTTTTTTTTTCACTCCTATCCGATGGCCCCCCACTCTTCCTGTTCCTGTCCTCCTTTAGTCTCTGCACAAGCTGCCGGTACGTGGTGCACCTCATGCTATCGGCCCTATGGTTTTTGTCTCCGCACGTGTAACATTTAGTCCCTTCCTTACAGTTTTTTGCCTCATGCTCGGTGCTTCCGCAGTTGAGACACCTCCTCTTAACCTCTTCTCTCGTTGAACACTTCTGGGCTAGGTGTCCGAAGGCCTGGCACTTAAAGCATCGCGGGGGGTATAATCTTTCCTCTACCCTACACGAAGACCACCCCACCCTGATTCTCCTTTTTTTCAGCAGTTCCTGACCCAGAGTCTTGTCAATGGTCAGGAAAGCCGATCTCATTCGGGGAAAGCCTTTGATGTCTCCACCGAGGCCTCTCAGCGACCAATTCTGTTCTTTTTTCACTTTCAGGGTCCCTTCCAGAGCTGCGTCGATTTCTTCTGGGGCAACGGTTGTGTCGATGTCTTTTATCACAATGCTTACCTTTGGCGTGCTCCTCCTAATCGCCACACTTTTACCTAGAACCCTCCCCATCTTCTCCATCAGCGAAGAACTCGCCCCCGCTCGTTTGTCTTTAGTGGTGAGGAGGAGTCCACCGGACGCGGGTCTCCTGACACCCACCACCTCAGCACCTACCTCCTGAATATTTATTGCGCCTCTTAGCTTCCTTAAAACTGTTGCATACGACTCCTCCCCCTCGTCGAAAGCCTCCCTTCCTATAAAAATAGCGCTCGTGGTAGGTTTGCGCTTCCTTGCCTCCCACTTCTCCCGGTCCCTATATTGTCGCCCTCCAATATCGCTTAGGGTGACTTTGATGGTTCTGAGTCTTGCCACGAACTCCAGCATCCTCCTGATCCTCCTGGAGTCCTCAAAACCAGCGAGAACCACCCTAACTCGAGAGACCTTCTGCTCCTCCAATTGTTCCCACACGCGGACCAGCCTCCTATACAATTCCTCCCTCTCCTCCGATAGGGTGACTATGGGCCCAATATTTCAGCGGCTCAACGAGTCTGCTCTCTTCCCCCTCGTCCAGTAGCAAAGTGGTGCCGCTTCTAACAGTGAAGAGAGCACGTGCTCCCACCGTCCTCTCCTCCAACGCCCTCCTCAACTCCTGGTTCTCTGAAAAAAAGGAGAGAAAATTCTCAGAACTTACCTTATTAGTGTTTACGATGGTGAGGGTGCTCGCGGCGTCTAGCGGTTCTCCCTCCGCCTCCCATAGACAGCGCTCGTAACACCCCTCCGGCCACTCCTCCTCCTCGTCAATTCCATCGAAATCCTCATACTTTTTATTAGGATTATTTAGGACTTCGTTCACCCTTTCGACGACTAAGAGCGATCTGGATTCCTCATCTCCCGCCTGCACCCCAATGGACCTGCTGCTCCTCTGGGCCACGCTCTCTGTTTGAGTTCCCTGCTCGATAGTCCGCTGGGAATCAGCGTTCTTGCGCTGCGAGGTCAACCAATCTTGTATGTTCTTTTTTTGGATCTTGTTTACAATTCCCTGGAGATCATGGGTCGCATCCTTTACCTCCCTCTTGATGTTTGTGGAGTCTTCTAATATCCGGCTAAGTTTAGCCATTTTCTTTGCGAGGGCATTCAGATAGGTCTGCAGTTCTCCTATTGGGGGCTTTGCTTTCCTCTTAGGGCTGCCCTCCACTGACTCTACTGAGCTCTCCAACTTAGGGGCGCGTTTCCTTTTCGGGGCTGTCTTAAGGCGCTCGCTTTCGCGGGGGGTCTCCTTGTTATAATCTTTGTGGCTGCCTGTTTCGGGTCCCGACTCCTCGTTATCTAAAATATAACCCTTCTGCAGTCTATTCCTCCTGTCGTATCCGCACAATTCAGCCTCCCCTACCGACATACTCCTCTTGGGGGGGGTTCTTTGGACTTTGCTGCTTTTTTTGAAGCAAAAAAGCTCCTCCATGTCCGCGGTGGGTATTGTCCAGTCCTGTAAGGCACTGCACTCACTAGCACTACCACTATTCGCCATTTCTTTACCGCAATCGTCGCGTTTATTATCGCCCCGTTCGCTTACCTTTCGGATGAAACCGTGTCCTTTGCCAAGTTCGTCATAAGTCCAGGCCGTGCCTCCAGGCGGTTCCGAGTGGAGGGGCAGACCTGGAAGCCCCTCCCCGCCCTGGCGTATATCTTCCTTAAAACCTTCCATATTTAACCGGATAGGGGCCGGTCCCCCGCGCAGGGTGAAAAAATACGACGGGCAGCAGAGCCCTGCCGACCGCTTACTTACCTTCGGCGGCTACTACCCGAAGGGGGATTTGTGTCGGTGGCGGTCCCCTCTTCCGTCACCCTAATTGAGCTGTCCTTGGCTGATTCCCGCCTTGCGACGAACCGAAAGCTCGATCCGTTTACAAGGCGGGGATCATTGCTGCCCCCCCACCCGCGACAAGGTCACACAGCTCCTCGGGGGGGACCTAACCTAACCTAACCTAACCTAACCTAACCTAACCTAACCTAACCTAACCTAACCTAACCTAAACCCAACCTAACCTAACCTAACCTAACCTAACCTAACCTAACCTAACCTAACCTAACCTAACCTAACCTAACCTAACCTAACCTAACCTAACCTAACCTAACCTAACCTAACCTAACCTAACCTAACCTAACCTAACCTAACCTAACCTAACCTAACCTAACCTAACCTAACCTAACCTAACCTACCCTACCCTACCCTACCCTACCCTACCCTACCCTACCCTACCCTACCCTACCCTACCCTACCCTACCCTACCCTACCCTAACCTAACCTAACCTAACCTAACCTAGTTAGGCATCGGTTTGGTTCGATTAGGCTGTCCAGTTCGGTTCGGTTCGATTACGCTAAGTCCGGTTCGATTATACTAAGTCCGGTTCGGTTCGGCTTAGGTTGGTTGGGTTGGTTCGGCTAGATTTGTTTAGGTTAGGTTATGTAAGGCAAGATTAAGTTTGGTTCGATTAGGCTAGATCTGGTTCGGCTCGGCTCGGGTTGGTTGGGCTGGGTTGGGCTGGCATCGGTTCGGTTCGATTCGGCTAAGTTTGGTTTGATTCAGCTAGGTCCGGATCGGCTCCGTTCAGGTTGGTTGGACTGGGTTGAGTTAGCATCGGTTCGGTCCGATTCGGCTCAGGTTAGTTGAGTTGGTTCGGTTAGGTTAGGTTAGGCAATGTTAGATTTGATTCTGTTCGGCTAGGTCCGGTTCGGTTCGGTTAAGATCATCTGGACTGGGTTGGGTTTGGGAAAAGGTTAAGTTCGATTCGGCTGCGTCCAGTTCGGGTCGGCTCAGGTTGGTTGGGTTGGTTCGGTTAATTTGGTTTAGTTGGGTTATTTTAGGTAAGGTCAGATTTGGTTCGATTCGGTTAGATTCGGTTCTGCTCGGCTGCGGTTGATATCGGTTCAGTTCGGCTCAGGTTGTGTGGGTAAGTAAGGTTAGGTTAGGTTAGGTTTGGTTTCAGTTTTTCGGAAAACAAGTAAAGGCGCGTTCACATGAATTAAAAAAAATAAAGGCGCTTCACACCAACTAAAAAATAAAGAGGCGTTCACACCAATTAGAAATGACATGACATGACATGACATGACAGACGTGACTGACATTACAGACATGACAGACATAACATGACATTACTTTACTTTTTTTAAACTGTTGTGAACGAACCTTTACTTTATTTAGTCGTTGTGAACGAGCCTTTACATTATTTAGTCGTTGTGAACGAGCCTTAACCTGTTTTAATTGTTGTGAACAAGTCTTTACCTTATTTAGACGTTGTGAACGAGCCTTTTCTATTTTTAGCTGTTGTGAACGAGCCTTTATTTCATCGTTGTGAACGAGCCTCTGCTTTATTTAGTCGTTGTGAACGAGCCTTTACCTTATTCAATCGTTGGGAACAAGCTTTTACTTTATTTAGTCGTTGTGAACGAGCCTGTACTTTTTTTAACTGTTGTGAAGGAGCCTTTACTTCATTTAATCGTTGTGAACGAGCCTTAACTTTATGAGGTCGTTGTGAACAAGCCTTACCTTTATTTAGTCGTTCTGAAGGAGCCTTAACTTTTTTTAATTGTTGTAAACAAGCCTTTACTTTATTTAATGGTTGTGAACGAGCCTTTACTTTTTTTAACTGTTGTGAACGAGCCTTCACTTTATTTAGTCGTTGTGAACGAGGCTTAACATTATTTAGTCGTTGTGGACCAGCCTTAACCTTTTTTAGTTGTTGTGAACGAGTCTTTACTTTATTTAGACGTTATGAACGCGCTTTTACTTTTTTTAATTGTTGTGAATTAGCCTTTACTTTACTTAAATGTTGTTAACGAGCCTTTACTTTGTTTAATCGTTGCCAACGGGGCTTTCCTTTTTTTAACTGTTCTGAACGAGCCTTTACCTTTTTTCATCGTTGTGAACGAGCCTCTACTTTATTTGGTCGTTGTGAACGAGCCTTTACCTTATTTAATCGTTGTAAACGAGCCTTTACCTTATTTAGTCGTTGTGAACGAGCCTTAACCTTTTTTAATTAATTTGAACGAGTCTTTACTTTATTTAGACGTTGTGAACGAGCCTTTACTTTTCTTAACTGTTGTCAACGAGCCTTTACCTTTTTTAATCGTTGTCAGAGAGCCTTTACCCTTTTTAATAGTTGCGAACGAGCCTTTACTTTTTTAACTGTTGTGTACGCGTTCACACCAATTTTAGAAAATAAAGCCACGTTCACACCAATTTTACAAAAAAAAAGCGCGTTCACATCAATTTTAAAAAAGTAAGCCGCGTTCACACAAATGAAAAAAAATAAAGGCGTGTTAACACAAATTATGGAAAATAAAGGCGCGTTTACACCAATATAGAAAATTAAGGCGCGTTCACACCAATATTAAGAAGTAAAGGCGCGTTCACACCAATTAAAGAAAATTAAGGCGCGTTCACACCAATGAAAGAAAATAAAGGCATATTCTCACCAATTTTAAAAAATAAAGGCGCGTTCAATACAATTAAAGTAAATAAAGGCGCGTTCACATAAATTTTAATACATAAAAGCTTGTTCACACGAATTTTAAGAAATATATACCCTATAACAAAAGGAAAAAAACGCTGAGCGGGCTTCTTGCCTGCCTGTAAAAAATATTCTTTAATCCCTTTTATCCTTTTGAATATTTACGCTTAAAGACGCGGTTATCCCTGTCTTAATACCTCACCTTTTCTAGGTAAGGAATTAAATATGGGCGAATAATAGTAAAGCTACTACTATTCAATAATTTATATACCTATTTTTTAGCTATTATTGCTTCGTTTAGCGTTATTGTTCTGTTTACGTACGCAATTGTTTGTAAGAACAACCGAAAAATGCGAAAACCGATCAATTAATTGTTGACCGCAAATAATCCGATGTGCTGCACAGATATATTATTATTGCGTGGAATTTATTTTGTCCTGGGAAATGGAGATATGGAGAAATGAAGATATATTGTAGATACCCTTATTAATTGGAATAGAATTGCCTTCGTGGATATTTACCATATAATAAATCAATTATTTTGTAGTATACTATGGGCGCGAGCGGACTGTTATCTATACACCAACCCTAACGGCATGATTAAATCTTGATTGTTGAATTATGGAAATTAACACAAAGCTAAGCGTGGAATGTGAAGATGGAGAACTGCGAAATTAATTAAATTGATAATAAATTTAGAAATAAAAAAATTGAAAATTGATTGAATAAAAGTTGAAATTAGTTGATTAACAAATGAAAATTGATTGTTAAAAAATTGAGTCAGTTGAGTAAAAATTGGATATTTGGGAGAATCGTTTATTGATTGATTGAATATTATAAGTGTATATATCATTATATGGAAACGACCCATTAACGAACGACCCAATCGAAGTATAAATGGGGAAAAACTTAATCGCGAAATTAACAACATGTGTGTGTGTGTATTATTCGAATCGTTTCTCTTCTAAAGCTAGAAGAGAAAAGTCGAAGAGTCCTTGGTCCACCAGGAAACGCTGAAAAAGAAAATTGGTAAAAATGGCAGTATCGTTTTATAAAAGCTATTTGTTTGTAAGAAATTTTATTTACCTTCCATGCTGAAAAAAATAGAAAGTTTGATCAGTAAAGTAATAAAACTTATAATTTGTGACCCCCCTCAAGATGGGGATGGTGATGATGGTATACTTACTTCATTTTACGTTTGTACGTGTGTATGTGTTTTAGAACTTAATTAAATTAATTGTGGAATTCATAATACTTAAGCAAGTACTACGAATGAGAGTGTGTACAATTGAATTTAAATAAAAAGAAAATAGTGTAGTATGTGATGAGTTGTGAAGGTGGCAACAGTGACAGAAATCGAACTAGACGACGACGACGATAAACCAGTGAACACTTGTGTGTGCCCACTGAACGAAGTCCCAAAAAGATTTCCCACAAATAAATTTAAAAAATAAAAGAATCAACAATAAATAATATAAATAAGTACGTTATTTGATTATTCAAATTTATTTGTGGAACTTTTATGTAAGCAAATGATGTAACTGCCATCTAGACTTGTATTTCAGTATTTTAAAATACAAATAAAAATACTATAAAAGTATTTTTATTTGCATTTGTATTTTAAACACTTTTCAATGAAAGTATATTTGTATTTAAATACTAATTCAAATGATGTATTTGTATTAGTATTTAATTACATTTTCTTTGTGTTGTGTGATTTTACAAATACTTTTTCCAAATACTTGTGATAATTTTTTCGTCTTGACTCGTATTTTACAGAATATTCAATAACATACGAATTGTTCAGTAAATTGTTTACATTCCACATGGAAAATTATCAGTAAAAAAATTATCAATAAAGTATATGTATTTATATTTAAATACTTATGCAAAAATTTGTATTTGCATATACAGGGTTTTTCAAGTTGATGGGCTATTAGAAGTATATGAATTAGTAGAAGGAATTCAATTCTGAAACTTGGGCTCATTTGGTTATTGTTTATGCCGCTTCTTTTAAAAATATTTTCAAGTTCGATTTACATCCGGTTATACCGGAAGTCGATACCAACTTTGTTATTTTAAATGGAATGGTATATTTTTCACGCTGAATTCGAATAAAACGTGTAATTCTAAGGTAAGTTTGATAACAAACTTGTACACCTATGACGATCGGTTTCTGAGTTAATTTAATTTATAGAAAAACAATCGCTACCGCAACCCAAATTATAAAAAATCATAACTTCCACAAAATGACTTAGTGTTGAAATTTTTACTAGTAATAGCTGAATATTAGTGCTAACGCCTTGATAAAGTTGAATTAAATAATTTATACAGGGCGTTCAAAATAAAATTCTAAAATTGAAAAACTTCAAACACGAATTACTTCGTTTTTTCAAATGGCACCCTATTTTTTATTTTTTCAATCGATTCCTTTTTTATCCTCTTTTGATCCATATGGATACTTCCTATTTTATTTGAAAATTTGGGAATAATTTTGAATTATTACTAAAAAAATTATAAAAGATCATAACTTCCACAAAATACAACTTAGAGTGTTGAAATTTTTACTAGTAATAGCTGAATATTAGTGCTAACGCCTTGACAAAATTGAATTAAATAATTTATACAGGGCGTTCAAAATAAAATTCTAAAATTGAAAAACTTCAAACACGAATTACTTCGTTTTTTCAAATGGCACCTACTTTTTTTTTTTTAAATCGATTTCTTTTTTATCCTTTTTCGATCCATATAGATACTTCCTATTTTATTTGAAAATTTTCGAATAATTTTGAATTATTACTAAAAAAATTATAAAAAATCATAACTTCCACAAAATACGACTTAGAGTGTTGAAATTTTTACTAGTAATAGCTGAATATTAGTGCTAACGCCTTGACAAAATTGAATTAAATAATTTATACAGGGCGTTCAAAATAAATTTCTAAAATTGAAAAACTTCAAACACGAATTACTTCGTTTTTTCAAATGGCACCTACTATTTTTTATTTTTTCAATCGATTTCTTTTTTATCCTCTTTCGATCCATATAGATACTTCCTATTTTATTTGAAAATTTTCGAATAATTTTGAATTATATGCAGATGACTTTAAGTTATTAAGAGCAGTGTCTGATGAGCATGATGCTACTGCTGTTCAGGATGATTTGAACTCTTTTTTTGATTGGTGTGTGATGAATGAATTGGAGCTGAACATAAATAAGTGTAATATTATGAGTTTTTCGCATGCTGTAACTAAGATCTTTAATTACCACATTAATAATCAGATATTAGAACGAGTCACAACTTATAAGGATCTTGGTATACTTTTCGATGAGAAACTGACTTGTACAGCACATTAAGCTCATAACAAATAAAACCTACCGAAGGTGGTTTACTGTTCTAAATAAGTCCAGGGAGTTGCACAATCCTAAAACAATGTTGATACTATATAACGGATTTGTTAGATCAGTACTGACCTATGGTATTAACATATGGGCCCCTTCAATCGGAGCATTGTGGTATGAGATTGAAAAGGTACAACATAAGTTTTTAAGACATCTTTCGTACCTTGATGGTAACACGATGAAAAGAATTGATCATGACTACTCGGTAATAATGAAGAAATACTCTGTGCCTTCAATCCAATCTTATGCTAATTTCTCTGATATACTATTGCTGTGTAAATTGTACAAAGGGCTCATGAATGTTCAATCACTGCGTTGTTTGATTGAGCCGTATAAACCCAGTAGAGAACTCAAAAAGAGAAAAATCTCCTTCGTTTTACCAAAATTAAAACCGCATCTCCAGAACAGATCTGTAATATATAGACTAATTCAAAAATTTAATTCGCGCGAGCAGGATATTGATCTTGAATTATCAATAGAGGCAATTAAAGCTAATCTTAAAAAGATAAATTTGAAATACTGCTAAAAATATCTGATCTGATACTATTATGTTTTCCTTTATCCTATCAATAGTGTTATGATTATTATTAATTTGGAATTGAGTATTATTTATTGTTTTTCTTTCTTCTCTCATACTCTGTTACTTGATATGTAGCCGCTACAAATGTAATTAATATGTATAAAGGGATACACTCCCGTTCATATGTAAATAAATAAATAACTCAGAAACCGATCGTCATAGGTGTACAAGTTAGTTATCAAACTTACCTTAGAATTACACGTTTTATTCGAATTCAGCGTGAAAAATATACCATTCCATTTAAAATAACAAAGTTGGTATCGACTTCCGGTATAACCAGATGTAAATCGAACTTGAAAATATTTTTAAAAGAAGCGGCATAAACAATAACCAAATGAGCCCAAGTTTCAGAATTGAATTCTTTCTACTAATTCATATACTTCTAATAGCCCATCAACTTGAAAAACCCTGTATATTTATATTAGAATATTTTTTAAAGTATTTTTTACAATCTTGCCGCAAACTCAAACCGATTCGCGAGCTGCCACTGTTACGCCAAAAATGGTACATTGCAATATACCAGAAAACGCACTACGCACTGTCCTCTCCGATGCACTTCCATATGCCAGCTAAAAAAAACTCAAATAGACCCTACGGGTGGCAAGTACAAATACATACAAATAAACAATAAAAAATAATAAATGTGTTTGTGTATAGTAGTGTAGTAAGTGTGGAACACAAGATTCCAAATAGACCGCGAACAGCATACCATTGCGTCGTTTGTTGTTCTCCATCTTCGAACCTACACCACCAAAAATAACAGCAAATTCTAAGTATGGAATGAATATTGATATTTAAAGTTTTTTTAAGGACCTAACCAGCAGCTATAAGTCACAATTATAAAGCCCCAAAAAGAAACAAAGGTTGAGATGACAGGCGCCGTGCCTGCCTCCGCGGTCCCTAACGCTGAAACGTCAGAAATTGAACGACACAGTGGAGCCCCACGTTAGGGGGCCAACCAAATAAAATAGCCCCAATAGAAACAATTAAAATGCGGCCCACGTTAGGGAGCCGAAAAATAAATATAAAATCTTGCCACTCAGGTCTATTCGAAACAACATTCATTAGTGACTAACCTTTAGGCGTCGGCTAGACCTTACTAGGGATCACCGAAACCCTTATCTATCCAGCGTCGGATGTCCACGGTTCCCATCCTCTCGGTGTTGAACAGGGATTAGGATGGGTGGAAGTCATATCGGAATGTCGGGGTTGTAGCTGGACGCTGAACCAAACTCCTCAGTCATGACTTTCCATTCATTTCTTCTGTAAAGGGAAAAGGACAAAAATTAAAATGTGAAGCTTCAATTGTAAAAATTTGACGAAGCATAAGAAAAAAAACATAGAAAGCATCAATATCTGCATAAAATTTACCTGTTGCACTCCAAGTAGCAACTCAGATGCATTTATGACAACTGGTGATAGATAAAGTTACGAAACTGCAAGAACATCCTAATTAATTAATGGATCTTTATCTTTGTCACATAAACTGGAACCCTAAAAAGAAAAGAGAAGATTACACAAAATCATTATGTATAAAAGAAATCATTCGTACATATCAATTGCCTTCAAATTGACTCAGGTTGAGGCCCACCGTATACCCCCGTGAACTCTTCTGCTTTTTCGCAGTCCTCGATAGTCTACTGTAACACTTAAGTGCATTCTGAAAAATAAAAATATACAATTAAAATAAATAGATTAATAGGCGAATATAATTATCAATCAAACCTTGGTGACAATTTTCCTCCTCCAATACCTGGTCTCAATTCGCTCTCATTTGTTAGCAAATCTGTAGAAATGGACAAAAGAAACGAATTAACACATTATTAATTACTTACATTACAAAATTTAATATTAAACCTGTGCTCACAATTAATTTGATAACCTAAAAGTCTGACTTTACCTATAAATGAGATTGTTGCGGTTGGTTTAGTTAAATGTCCTTGTAGTATAAGAAAACAACTAAATATATAAACCACAAACATGAATTACTTTATTAATTAACAGAACGAACAGAACGAAGTTAAAACGGTTGAGAGCACTGTGAGAGTTTAAGATGGAAGCTGAAATCGATGAACTACTGTGTACTACTCTTAATGCGGTTGATGACTCAATTTTGGCGCGAAACTTTACTCTCCGTTTAAATCGATATATTCATAGATATATGCGTGAACCAATCAGAGAACATAGATACAAAATAAAGTTGAGTTCAATGGTTCAAATCATAGATAAGTTCTAACACTCCTCCACAGTACTCTCCCGCCAGTGGCAAGGCCACGAAACAACAGTTTACCAAAGGTAAGAGTACAAAAATATAACAATTAACAAATTGTGTACAAAAAGAATAGTATTATAAAAGTGTTGGTTGGTACAAAGCAATGTTTTTAATGTTTTATAAATTGCACATGCTTCTTGCGGTATTGTAACACTTGTTGCACTTTAGCATAAGAATGATCATGAGCAATGGGGTCATCATTAAGTAAAAATGCCGGTTTGAGGCGATCTATGGAAATGTTTGTGTTGCTGCCGTTAACATGCACTGTAAAATATTTTTCAGAACGGTTAACTACACGATACGGACCATCAAACGGCGGTTGAAGGGGTTTCTTGACAGCATCACGACGCACAAACACATGTGTACAGATTTTTAGATCTGGAGAGATGAAGATGTTTGATTGGCTGCGTTGACGTTGAGGTACAGGTCGCAGGAGGTTGATTTTTTCTTTAAGTTGTTGAACAAACGATGATGGATCCAATTGTTGTAGGGAAGAACGAGTATGCTTTTGTACTTTTGCTTTTTGGCAACCTATGCAAGAACGAGTCCAGCGAGTAATATCTTTATTAATGGAGGGCCAAACGAATTTGGTTGTAAGAAGTTTTGTGGTCGCACGAATACCTGGGTGAGCCAAGTTGTGGAAATTGTTAAAAATTGACTTGCGAAGAGGCGATGGTACGAAAGGACGAACTTGGGATTGACTTATGTCACAGTAAATGCGAAAATTGGTGTCCGGGAGTTGGATTTGACGTAATAAAAGAGAAGTAGAATTAGGATTTTGAAGAAGTTGTTGTAATTCAGTATCATCTTGTTGAAGGTGAGCAAGTTGCTCGTAATCTATGGGATTGGGATAACGGTCCGGAATGGTAATTTTATTGAGTGCACGATAATCACCTACCGTACGCCATTGACCATTCTTTTTAGAAACCATATGAAGAGGACTCGCCCACGGGCTATTAGAGGGACGGCAGATTCCCTGCTGTAACATATATTCAAATTCCTGTTTAGCAATACGAAGCTTGTCAGGGGGTAATCGACGGGCTTTAGCAAAAACAGGAGGTCCATTGGTTTCAATATAATGCGTGGTGTTGATTGAAGATGGACGTGTTGAGGGCTTAAGAGGGTTGTCAAAAGTCGTTAACCCGGGAAAATCTCTAAGAATGTCAGAGAATTTAGAATTTGGAGCAATAGTAGATAAAGATAATGATGGAGGTGCAGAGATACCTGGTGAGGAGATTTTGGTTAAGGTATCAATCAATTTACCTTGTCTAAGATCAATAAGAAGATTGAAGTGATGAAGAAAATCAGCTCCGATGATAGCGTTTTTTGTGTTGGCGATGATAAATGGCCATGAAAATGATCGACGTAAGCCGAGGCTAGTTGTTATTGTTTTAGTGCCAAAGGTGTCAATAACAGTGTTGTTGGCTGCATACAATTTAAATTCCGAAGGCTTGAGTCTCGCTGAGGAACGTGGAATTATTGAAACGTCAGATCCTGAATCGATTAAAAATTTGATCTTAGTTGTAGGATCATAAATGATTAATCGACGACTGGTGTTTTTGAGAGATTCTAGGCGACAAAGAGTATCCGCGTCGTTGTTCGGCTTGTCCGACGCGGGTTTTAATTTTGTTGCTTCTGTTACATTCGGGTGTGAATTTGTGACCGATTTGAAGTATTTGCAAGGAGCACAACACTTCCTGGCTTTGCTTTTGAACTGACAGTGATACCAGCATAAATCACTATTAGTCGGACGTGAGTTTGGAGTTTTTGAGCTGTCCCTGTATTGCCGATTAAAGTTTTTTGTTAGACGCTCAAAATTCCTACGGTACTCTGATTTAAGTTCTGCTATTTCATTTGCTAGTTTTTGTATTGTATCACCGAAATTGCTGTTATTTGCAGTTGTGGAAGCGACGCTACGAGGTTCGATTTCGGCAATTTTGTCTGCCATTTTGGCTAATTGCTCAATTGTGTCAGAACTAGTAGTTAATACAGATTGTATGTGAGCGGGAAGACGTTGCATCCATAAAGTTTTAAGAAGGTCTTCTGGTACAGCTGTGCCACCTAATCTACTCATTTCGTTGAGTAGGTGTGACGGCTTTTTATCGCCCAATTCAACGCCTGATAATAATGTACGAAGACGTTGTTCATGCGAGTCAGAGTAAATGTTTGTCAGTCTCTCTTTAATTGCAGTATACTTGTTGGTCAAAGGAGGAGAAATTAAAATATCTGTTACCTGGGATAAGATCTCCGTGTCGACGGCACTGACTACGTAGTTGAATTTCGTTTGATCAACAGTAACATTTGCGAGTTGGAACTGAGCTTCCAATTGCAAGAACCAGACTTTGGGATCGGATTTCCAAAAAGGTGGTGCTTTCACAGCAACTCTGTCAACCTGGATTGATGGCGTTGTATCTTGAGATGGATTAGACATCTTCACAGGACACAATGATGGTTGGTGAGATTTAAGACTCGTTAGACGCCAGTGAATGGGACGTGTGTTGTCGAGCGCGTGTTCGTTGGCCGCGTGTTCGTTGGGCGCGTGTTCGTCGGGCGCGTGTTCGTTGGGGTCACCAAATGTTGCGGTTGGTTTAGTTAAATGTCCTTGTAGTATAAGAAAACAACTAAATATATAAACCACAAACATGAATTACTTTATTAATTAACAGAACGAACAGAACGAAGTTAAAACGGTTGAGAGCACTGTGAGAGTTTAAGATGGAAGCTGAAATCGATGAACTACTGTGTACTACTCTTAATGCGGTTGATGACTCAATTTTGGCGCGAAACTTTACTCTCCGTTTAAATCGATATATTCATAGATATATGCGTGAACCAATCAGAGAACATAGATACAAAATAAAGTTGAGTTCAATGGTTCAAATCATAGATAAGTTCTAACACTCCTCCACAAGATCATAGATATCAGAGACATAGAAAAATGTATAACATGAAATGTAGTGGCGCTATAAACGACAACATGTAACTATTATTTATTTATTTTCACTTAAACGAGCTTTAACAGCTCTTTTACAAAGTATATATAAATATATGTAAATACTAGCAACTTTTCTTTTAACATTTCTGAAACGACTGCTACTTGGCAAATGGAAACTACTACATATGTTTAAGTTATTTAATTAATGTCGTTACTTACATATTACAATCCTAAAAATAATTCTTTTAGTAACAGGAACATACTGGATTAGAATCCAATAAAACAGTGTCCTTCTGATTCCTTCAATTAATTTTAAAACAGTCCATGTATGTTTCAAATATCCACCATTATTTATAAAAGTTTATTAGCAGTTTCCTTTCAAAAAGTATCTTTGTAGATGAAATATTCCTCGAATCCTTGGCCTTGTTTACAGACTGAATTGTGAAAATCGATAAATTGGCGGTGGCGAAATCTATTTTTAGAATGCTTGCGTATTACATAAATACATACATATGGTACAGAAAACATAAACAGCTGTTGTTTCATCACTACATTTCATCAGTTTCTTAACAACTTCAAGAGGAAATTATTAAAAAAAATAGCACAGGTGAACAATTGGAACACTAGATACTAAAGCTTATTTTTATTTTCCAGAACACATAAAGTGCAGACCGAGTCCACTAGGTACATACATCAAACAACCATAACGAAGAAGATTGCAAACCGGTTGCAAATGACCAGCAAAGTTAATGGTGAATAAAACCAATGATTAAAATCAATGTAGAAAAGCAAGAGGCTCTCTAAATCGAAACTAACAAGTTACATTGTGTTTGTTGAAGTTTTGGCTGGCCTCTTTTAAATTCTTTTAACGAAGATGTAATTTTCATGTCTTAGGACAACGAATCAAAGACAAATGAAACTATTATAAAACAAGTGACTACCAGAAACAATTAAAGAAGCACTGCAGTTATTTCACTACAAGAAGCAGTTCAACATATAAATTTCAGTAATCCTACCTTCGGAATCATTCCTATTCTGTCCAAGTTTATCGAAGACCTTATTCTGGGGATGAAGTAAATGCTGTCCCAACATTTAATACAATATTGTTGAAATGCTCGAACTAATGTAGTAAAACAATTTCATATTAATAAAGCAATGCCAGTGATATTGAAATGTCTGGGTTGTAGCTGTACCAAACTGGATTGTCCTGAGTCATGACTTTCCATTCATTTCTTCTGTAAGGGGAAAAAATACTTGCACTGCACTTGTAATTGGAAAGACATAAGTAGTAAATATTAAGGAACTAAATACTTTACATTATTTGTAAAACATGTTAGCAATTTCAAGAAGAAACTATTGACAAAAATAAATATTCAACACTAAAAAGCCTTTTCCAGGCTGAGTCACATATTGACCGCATCTTGCCTATTCATGATTTACAGTGGGTTGTTTGTTAGTGTGGCTACTTATGGCATAGCCTCATGGGGCTGTGCATTTAGTAATTCACTGAAGCAGTTAAGGATGTTATTTGATAAGATAAACAGTATCATCTCTAGTAAATGCAATAAACCTCTGTTAAATTTGAAACAGCAGTACACCTATGCATCTTTGAGAATACACTTTCACCAACTTGCACACACCAGGAATGAACTTCCCTCCAGGACGCGACACAAAGAACTACAATTGCCACAGACGAAACTTCGAATTGGACAGTGCACTAGTCTCTACACAGCGATCTCGATTTTTAACAAGCTGCCGGATTATCTTAGGACAAGGCCTTCATTTAGGAGTATAAAAAGCAAGATCTGTACCTGGTTAATTCGACAAGACTCACTTACTGCCTAATGATTGTACCACTTGAAAATAATTCTTGTATTAATTCGTAATTTATTTTGTCTTAAGTTTCTGCTACGAACATCTAATACTTTATCTTTCTTGTATTATTATCTTTATTTAATTAGTTGTAAGTAAATACCCGCCCATGTACAGAAATTCAATTTCTACTTATGGGTACAATCTACATGTATCAGCGACAACCTGTATACACTGTATACTGTTGTGGTAATAAAATTTGAATTTGAATTTGAATTTGAAAACTTGTTTATATTTTCAGGACACATGAAATGCACACACTAAAAGCCCTCAAACAACCCCAAGAAAAAAGATGATACTTTTAATGGTAAATAAAACTCATCAATTAAAATAAATTTAGACATTTTATTTTCCTCTGCAGGATTTGCGGCGTTGTTTTCTGTATCATTTATTTTTTTAATAATTGTACATGAAACTACCTGTAAATGTTTCTTATGTAACTCTGGTTTAAATAAATAAATAAATAAAACATGCAAGGGGCTGACCAAATCAACAGGAGCCCTCTGGTCTATCACACCTGTTATTATTAGTTTGTTCCAAAACAAAATGAAACCATCATAAAACTATCAGAAACATTTAAAGAAGCAGTGCAACTATTTCACTGCAGAAACAAGACTGTCTTTAACTTTAAGTACATACCTACTCTTACCTTTCGTCTGAATTACTTGAGGTCTATGTTAGTCAAAGATTTAATTTTGGGCTTGAAGAAAAACGGTGTCGACAAAATTCATTCCAATATTATTAAATTGCTCGAATTTATAGATTAAAACGATTGGATAGTAGTAACGAGGGGGGCCTATGCCACCAATATATTTTCTAATATCTCACAACAATCACTTTCTTCAACAAAATACAAAAATGCCCTATTCACTTCTAAATTTAAAGACAAGTCGCTTGTTTTCAGATATAGGCCCAAAACAAAACTATTTTTTGAAAAATTAGTAAGAAATTGCTTGCTGAAGGAGGTGCTATCAAAATATCTCGTAAAACAATTAATTACTGAAAAAACTAATAAACACAAAGTAATCCACGTTATTTTAGGA
The DNA here is from genome assembly GCA_029378335.1 of Agrilus mali. Lineage (NCBI taxonomy): Eukaryota > Metazoa > Arthropoda > Insecta > Coleoptera > Buprestidae > Agrilus > Agrilus mali. The sequence goes on along the minus strand of CM055656.1, from coordinate 32,133,810 downwards.
AAAGATTTTGATAATTGTAATAGTTCCAGAAAAATTTTTTACCTCTAACCGGAAAAATTCACTTTCAACAATTACCAGGTAGATACATATTCAAAATGGCTCCGAAATGTAAGTGGTTACTAACGCGCAGAAGCAAGTTCTTGATTTTTCCATTACCAACTTTGATTTTAATATAATTATATTTAATAAAAATTATATTTCGAATTTAAAAATTGTTCGAAACATAATTTTTAATTAATATAATCACATTACAGCAGTTTTTTTTAATACAAATAAATTACTAAAACAGTTATAAGATTCGGTCTATTAATAAATTGAACAAAATAACAACGGTAACCACGGCAACAACACTTATTAATACCTGTTTCGCAATAATTTAATTGTACAAATTTAGTAAAAATAAGACGATATCTTTATTTTTCATGAAAATTTCGTTAAAAATCATTTGAAACAAGAAAATTGGACAAATGTACAATCTCGAAACTTTTTTGAAAAGTTAATATTAAGCACGTACTTTGGCCGTACCTTGGATGATACTTTTCATCGAAATTACTAAGAAAAAAATTAATTACCGAAAAAACCAAAAGGCGCAAAGTGACCTGCTATATTTAATCATGAAATTGCGACATTTGTTTGAGGCCTGGCGAAATTTTTTACCAGAAGAATTTTAATTTCTTACCTACGAAATGCAAGAACGACACGACACCGCCTTTGTTAACAGGAAGATGGCCGCTGCCAACTACAGGAAAAAATCGGAAACTATTTCCAAGCCTACTTAGTTATAGTTTCTTGGATTTTTTAAATAAAATTGAAAATCGCATATTTTATTTCAAAATAATGTGTAATGGTTGTGGCAAGGTGAAATAAGTCGCCTGTTATAATTTGGGCCCTTAATATTAATATTTAGTGGTTCCAGAAGGTAATTTATTTTTATTATTTATTATTTATTTATTTATTTAAATAAATAAATAAATAAATCTCTAAAAACACTTTTAACTTGGTCGGTTTGCTTCGCTATTTTAATCAAATGATAATAGACATGATATCTCATTGGTGACCTCTCATCTATCTAAGGATTGAAAAAGAAGCCACTGCCTAGAAAACAATAATGTTAAAACTAATTTCTTTCAAAGTTGGAAAACTTACGCTCATAAACAAACTTCACCAAACTTCTGACCAGGAGCATTGGTAAGTTATTCACAATGATCTTCTCAACTCCTTCCATTAGAATCTTAAACGAAATTAGTCAAGATATTATTATTTTAGACAAGAAACATCCATCATTCACTTAGCACAACCATCATACGATAAGATATCATATAACATAGACTCAACTTTATCTTCCTTTTCATCGCGGAAACACGCATCACATACACCAATGATTTTATGAAGATCATCTTTAATGCCTTTTGGAGACTTCTCTTCGGACATCTCAGCCCCTAAAGTCTTCAAATAAGCCCGAAGTTCCTGTGCCTAAACAGGATGACAAAACGAAAATGTGATAGCAATAAAAAAGTAGTACTTAACTGATTATCAGGTCTAATCTCTATTAAATGGGTGGTAATTGCACCGTTAATATTCGAACTCTTTAAAATTTTTAAATTGTATACGAGTTCTCCATGTTTTCTTATATGTTAGGTTATTCATTTGTTGACTTATATCATGGTGCAGTTGAACTACCTTGCGGAGCATTTGAACTATGTCTCATTTAAACGAAAATGCATTCGATTATGACTGATTTTATTATTCTCGGTAATTTTAACATTTTTTGTGTGTATTTACAGGTTTGTTTTTGTAGATTTTCAAGTAAAACTACGATGCAATTTAATTTTTCGATTTGTACATCTATGATTGTATCTATTGTAAAATCATAGTAGAAAGTATCAATAGTATCCACTATAAATCGACAGCATTGACGTTTGACAGTCGTGTTGTATGTAATACAGGGCACGCCTTGTCACCATTGCATTATTTCACAATTTTAATACTTTTCCTTTCGTTTTTTATTGTAATTCAGCTTTTGATTATTTGATAGTGTGATTAATGCGTTTTTATTGTCCGTTTTTACAGGTTGATGAATGGGAAGGAGCGACTAAGTAAAAATTAGGCCTAATGGAATGCATTCACAACACTGGAAATTGTTCATGGATTTCACTTTTTTGGAGTATTGTGCAGCTAATTTAGGATCTGCAAGTGGGAGCATACAACCCGAACCCTATTTGGACTTCACTGTAATAAGGAATTGTCAACACACTGCAACATATTGGCTGACTGGCTGGATGGATTCTTTATTACTGCCACATGAACATCATATTCTGGAATTAATTTAAGGTAAGAATACACAAAATAATTTATGTTGTTTGCTCGTTATTAACCTGTTACCACCGTATCTGTTTCAGGTCAACGCTGGAGAATACAAAGAAGATCCATTCCGTAGTTAGAAATATTTTAATATTAGTTATTTTTGTTTTGAATTAGTCTTTTAATTTTGCATGTTTGTTTTATTAGAATTCATTTTGGTTTGTTTTTATTATTTTGCATGTTCTCTTGCTTACCTCTTCGCTTTGCTTACTGCAATTCTTACTATCACGCTTTGCATTTATCCTACAAAATCCGCAGGATTCAACGTTTCGTTATCTTGCTTGTTCCTTCTCATCCTAGGCGTAGAAGCAAAGGCCTCCCTGAGTGACTTGCCTTGGACTTAGCTTTTTAGTTGTTCTTTGAAGTGTCTGATACACTTTACGCGGTCTTCTTCTTACGTTCGCTTCATTATTCAGACTGTTTGGTGTGGGTTATCTGGAATAGGAGCAATAGGCGATTGCCCAGCTCTCACAGGCGAAATCTGTCCAATCTTTTCTACCAAATTCTATTAGTTTTTGTCGTTAGTCCTTTGTAGTTTAGTTAGTTAATGCACTGCACTATTCGCTTAGAGGTAAAGGACATCGGTCGAAGACTGAAGACATCATACTTTATTTTTTTTTCATTTTTTTTCTTGTATTTGTCTTTCAGGTATTTATTTGTATTTATAAACTATTATGTTCGTATTTAAACGATATATTTGTAACAAAAAAGTCCCTCTGATACTCAAAACTTTTCTAAATTGTCTTTTTGGTAAAATTATTAAAACTAAATAAATATTTAATCATTAGAAATAGATTGGCGGATAAGAGTTGGCTATAAGGGGTGATTATTGAGGCCACGGAGTATGAGAGGGGCTTTTTTAGTCCAAATATAACGTTTAAATGTTAATATAAAAGTTCATAAGTTTTTCGTGTTGTAGTAAATACTAGAAAAGAGCTGAAGTTATTGATAGTGGTACTGAATTAATTTTTTCGTATTGTTGTACATGTAGGAGTATTAATTTAACTCATTTTAATATACCTACAAATACAATAATATGAGAAAATCAATTAAGTGCCACAAACAACGTCTTGTTCTCTGTTTTTTGTAAGTATTTATTACAACATGAACGACATATAAACTGTTATAATGATGTAATTGTATTTTAATTTGTTGTATACTTTCTCTTTCAGTATTTTATTAATATTGTTATCATATCGAGCTTGTAAAAATATAGATATAGATAATGCAATGTACATAAAATCATGTTAAAATGTATTGTACTTATATTTTATTGTCGTTAGTATAGATCTTGCTTATTAAATAATGTAACATCCTAATGAACTGTTAATAAACTTATAGAGGTTAAAAGTTGTTTTAATTTAGCCCTCTTAAAGAAAGTGAATTCAAAAATAAAAAATTTGCTTGTCAAGTTATTTATTGATCACACCCCGTAAAAGTCCAGAAATTGAAAATTTGCTTAAATTTTGACCATTTGTATCAGGAGAGCATAAGTCGCAGGAGGTATTTTTTTTATTTATTGATCAACCCTCGTATAAGGTCAAAAATTAAAATTTAGCTTAAATTTTGACCATTTGTATCAGGAGAGCATAAGTCGCAGAAGGTATTTTTTAAATTTATTGATCAACCCTCGTATAAGCTCAAAAAAGTTTTGCTTAAATTTTGACCATTTGTACCAGGAGAGCATACGTAGCAGGAGGTATTTTCGGAAAAAATAAATTTTTGAAGAAATTTCAACTGTTGTATCCGAACAGCATAAAAAGGGAAAGCTTTTTTTTCCGAAACATATATTGGTAGAATTAATGGTTTCGAAGAATCTTTTACTCATGATATGTCTATTACAGTTTTATATAATAAACGAAAACAAATAGGTACATAATTTTAATTGATTTATTAATACCAGTTATTAACATGTTACTACAGGAATATATATTTATAATTCTTAATCTATACATTAAACTTTAGGTTCATATAATGTAATACATACATAAAATAACGCAAAAGTAATAATAATAGAAAATTTACAAATTTAGTTGATTATTATATTTATATAAGAGTACAAAACAAAATACCTGTGAAACAGAAACTACACAACAAATTAAAATACAATTATGTACATCATTATAAAAGTTAATATGTCGTTTATGTTGTAATAAATACTTACAAAAAAAGAAGAGAACAAGTTGTTTGTGGCACTTACTTGATTCATAACATTAATCCTTCTTGTTTTTACCTTAAATTAATCGCAGAATATGATGTTATGTGGCAACAGTAAGGAGGGATCCATCAATGTGTTGTTGTTGCAGGGTCGAGACAATTTCCTTAAAATGGTGAAGTCCGAATAAAATTGTATAGTCTCACTCGCAGATACAAAATTAGGTAATACTATAGTATCGCGGCTTCTACTAAAAATGGAAAATATTGATTTTCTTTCTGCAAAATGGCTTTAGTTTAGTCTAAATATCAATAAAAAGTGGGCGGAAAGTGGTATTTTTAATGGTTTATTGATAAAAACGGGAAAAAACTACTAAAAAGGCGACTAAAAACTTACGTGATTTTAGTAAAAATTCGACGTTGTCTGGTGTAAAATTTGTGTGCACATTGTAAAACATTATGGATAGGAAGTTAACAAAGTGTTCGGAAGGTGTAAATAGGTGAATAAACACGAAAAAAGGTGAATTTTTTGGAATTTTCAACATAAACAGATTTAGAGGTTAGCTACTCAATGCACGCTTCGGTTTGTTATTTGTTACTGGAATCAAGACCCGAGACGATCCGAAAGTGGCCGAACCGCAGCGATGTCCGTTGCTAAATATATATAGGGTGTCCCACGACTAATTCGTGTTTGGTAAAATTTCGGTTTATTTCTGGTATCGAGCTATTAAGGTGCATGCAGGGTTTTTGCTTAGTTCAGGTTATAGTATGAAGTGGCCACTATGATTAAAATGCACAATGGTCCAAAAAAGTGAAATCCATGAACAATTTCCATTGTAGTGAATGCGACTTAGGTCTAATTTTTACTTAACCGCTCCTTCATCCATCCATCAATCTGTAGAAACGGACAATAAAAACACATAAATAACACTATTTAATGATTAAAGGCTAGAATAAAATAAAAAACGAACCGAAAAGCAACAATTATTGTGAAATATTATTATAATGACTTTCATGATAATAAATAATATGACCATAATATGACTGTCAAACGTCAGTGTTGCCGTCTTAGATACTCTGTTGTTGCAAAATCAAAAATCATAGATACAGAGACAACAACGAGACGAGAAACTCAATGGAAATAAATTGTCCGAGAGAGAGAAAGGTGCCATGCGTCTTTGTCTGTCTTCAAGGAAAGTGAACGTAGATGGCGCACGGCACAGACCCTGCGATTTGCCCGCCAAATTTAAACAAACCACTTTTGTTTTTTGTCTGTATTCACAATTTGAAGGTTAAATTAAATAAAAAGTCGCATATTATTTTTATTTAAAAATGTCATGTATTTGGTTGCATATATATGTTTTTTACAGACGATACCAATACAAACACTAAAATAAAGAACATTGGAAAACTGAATGGCCATATAAACATAAATACTTATTAGTTAAACATTAATCACAGTTAGTAGCTGTAGTTTAACACCATCCATTTCACTGTTAAAAGGCACAAATTTAATAATCTACACTACACACTAATTAACGTCAATACTTCCAGGTCGGAAACTGGAAAATCGCACAATAACTCTACAAACACTAAACACCTACAACGCTACAACTCTGAACTCAAATCAACTAAACAAAGCGGCCATTACCCATTACAATAACGCCAAACAATATGCCAAACGTTCTGGTGCAGCGTTGTCATATCGCAAATAAGTTATTCTTGTTTATATCTTCCGTCTCTTCATTAAGCGTGAGCGGAACATGGACATCAAAATGTATATACAGAAATTGTAAATGATATGGCAACAATGGGTAAGGCGATGACTGCTCCATCTACGATTGCTTTCCCTGATGCGTGATAAAGAGACAAATATCGGCAATTACGTGAACCAGAAAGAGTAGAAAACGACGGACAAATTTTCAGGCCCAGTTTCCCGTCTCGTTGTTGTCTCTGATAGATATACATTATACACTGTACCATCGAATCGATTTATAGAACATTACATATGCAATAAAATTGATGATATTAATTTAAATTAAAAAAAAGTAATATACATCAACATGACACAACTATATTCAAATTTTTACTTTCTACTTAAAGAAAATAGTTGAGATAAAGAAAAGGAAGGTAGCGTCCCCTTAGGGTTGGATAGCGGAAATTGCTACTTTCAATTCCTGTAAGAGTAACAAATTTATAAATACAAACTAAACAATAGTCCAAAATGTAATTTACTAATCTTTTTGATTTTGATTGTCAATTACACTGGTTCCTAAACAAACCTTTTATTAAGCCATAAATAAACATTAATAACTAATAATATTAACGTAACATAAAATATATTTAATATTTTTTAAAACATATTCGATTTCATAGAGTTACAGAATAAGCCTGTTTATCATCTTTAATAACAAATTTTATGGAGCATTATATCAAATATCCATAATATATAATTGAGGAATTTGACTGCCTAGCATATTTGAACGCACCATAAATTATAAATAAGTATGATAAGTATGCACCTATTTTCATTGTAGCATTGTAGGTTACTTACTACTTTTTGTTTTCAAACAAAATGATAGCATGAGTAATGGTGTATTCTTTAAATTTTGTAAATAAAAGGAAAAAAAAAATGAAGGAACTATTATTGGATTCAAATATGTATGGGCAATATATTTTACAACTACTTTCCAGAGGCAATGCTATAATTGCTGAAATTCTGCGTCTAAAGGAGTGCATTCCTGAAGTTTTCAGGTGAATCAAATAGTAATTTTCATTTTATTAGTTTAACAGTTGAACTTATAGATCGCAAAAAAATCAAAGCACTCAAAGGTATTCAGACATAGTTTTTGACTTTGTGTATTTTAAAACGGCAGACATTCAGGAGAAAAAAATTGAAGATAGTGAGGTTGTTGGATACTGTGTATCTTTATATTATTATGCAACATATAGTAAATAAAATGGTTACAGGAATTAAGAGACATAGATGAGGAATTTAGAGATAATCATATCCAGATAATAACAAGATTTTATTTAATATTTGAAGGGATTTATATGTATGTTACTGATCTCAATCAAAGTCTAGAAGATTTAGATGAAGGAATGTTCATACATCAAACCCTAGAAACTATTTTAATCGATGTAGAAGGCAAGCAACTGATGGTAGATAGGTTATTATTCCTTTCTTTGTTTTTTAATAAAGAGGAAATATTTTCAGTGTGAGGCACTTTACTTGTATGGTGTGATGTTACTTCTACTAGATTCATATATAGAGGGAAGCGTGAGAGAAAAAATATTGGTGTCTTACTATAGATACACTCCCCAAAGGAAAGATGGCCAGTATGTGATTGATGAAATCTGTAAACTTGTCCGAGATACTGGATATAGTAATGGCAAGAAACCTAGCAACTATCCTGAAGACTATTTTAAGTAACTTTATTAGGCCTATTTATATTTCATTTTATTGAACAGTAATTTTAGGAGGATTTCTATTAAATCAACTTATGTAGACATGGTAATTGCATGCTTACGATCAGATGACATCTACAACCAATTATCTGTCTACCAAACTTCAAAACACCGTAGCACGGCCATCTCAAACCAAGCAGCGATGTTATTCGTTTCTCTTTTTTTCTGTCCAAAAATACTCCACAGTCAGGCATCTGTTATGCGAGAAATCGTCGATAAATACTTCCCTGATAACTGGGTTATTTCTTTGTACATGGGCATTACCATAAATCTTCTAGAATCATGGGATACCTTCAAGGCTGCCAAAATGGCCATTACAAATACCATGACCATACAAAACATCAAATTCCAAGCCAATTTATATAGTTCTATGATTGCAAACTTGATAAAATCAACTGCAAATTATTTAAAAGAAGGCAACATGACCAGAGAAAATATAATGAATAATATAAATCCTATAATGAACATTTTAAAAGATTGTAATATGACTGTTCGATGGCTTATGTTACATCTACTACGAATTGAAAAGAACAAGAAATGCAAACAGGTTCAAGACTTGATTGTCGCTGAAGGAAATTACGATCCTGCAATGCTTTTCAAACTTCTATTGAATACTGCTCAGTTGGAAGTCCTTGTCACAGAACACTTAAAAAATATGCTAGAAGAACGAGAGAAAACGTGGGACTTACTCAAAAATGAAAGCTGTAGCAACCTCAAGGAACTGTCAGACGTTTTCGGAGGAATTACCGTTCTGTCGCGGATTCAGAAGAACCCGAACTTACAAAACTGGTTCGATGAAATCTTCAAAGGAATCCAAACACTATCGCAAAATCAGAACAGCTCGCCTAAAAAAATCATAAGGCTTATCCAAGCTCTTGAAGAAGTCCAGGAGTTTCACCAATTGGAAAAGAACCTTCACGTCATCCAGTACCTGTCAGAAACTCGAAATAATCTGCATAAAATGCTCCAAACACTCAACATCAAAGAAGAAAGTCTAATTTCGTTGCACATAATTGCAGATCTGAGTTACGGATGGATTTTGATAGATTCATTTACTCCCATTATGCAGAAAGGGATAAAAAAGGAACCATCTTTGTGCATCAAACTAAGGGCAGTCTTTCTCAAGTTAGCTTCGGCTTTAGAAACGCCCCTCTTGAGAATAAATCAAGCACACAGTAAAGATTTAATTTCTGTCTCTCAATATTACAGTAGCGAATTGGAAATTTATGTTCGAAAAGTTTTGCAAATAATTCCAGAAACTATGTTTCAAAAATTATTGAAGATAATTGAAATACAAACGTCTATTTTAAAAGAACTGCCTACAAAATTAGACAAGGACAAGATGAAAGACTTGGCCCAATTAAAAGAACGTTTCGAATTTGCCGAGTTAACGAATTCTATATCAGTGTATAGTCAAGGTATTATTCTATTATTAAAGAACAGAGACCAATGACGTAAATTTCAATTTTAGGAATACGAATGATGAAAAGCACTCTGGTAGGTGTAATTTGTCTAGACCCGAAAAAATTACTTGAAGACGGTATTCGAAAAGAATTGGTACAACATGTCACACAAGCTTTGCATTTTGGCTTAATATTTACCCAAAAGAAAGACGATTTAGAACAACGTATCGATGCTTTAGCTAAAATAATGAAGGGATACAAACGATCTTTCGAATACATACAAGTTAAAGAATTATGTTCAAATCTTACTTATTGTTTCAACATTACCTTTTTTAGGACTACATAAATATAAATGGATTGAGAATATGGCAGGAAGAAGTCACACGAATAATTAATTATAACGTGGAACAGGAATGCAATATATTTCTGAGAAATAAAGTGTATGAATGGGATAGCCAGCACCAAAGCAAACATGTACCTATACCTCGTTTTTCATCGTTAGATAATCAAAACGGAAATTTTGTAGGATGCCTTGTAAAAGAAATTTTAAGACTAACCGATCCGAGGTAAATATTAACAATGAAATTGTATGAGATTGCATTCTATCAATTACATTTTATTAATACTTCAGAAATACCATTTTCATTCCACAAAATTGTACATGGTATGAAGCAAAAACCCAAAAAAATATTTTTAATAAAGAAACTATCAAACGTATAGGAAATGTGCTTGAAATCACTGGTTTAGTAGGACTTGACAGACTCCTCTCTCACATGATAACTTATAACTTGAAAAGGATTATAAGTAAATATACACATACCTGTTAAAGAAATATTTTATATTATTAAAAATTAATTCAAGGTACTTGGGAAAAGAAAGACCAGAAGAATGAAACATTGATGAGTTTAAAATTGATCTATTGTACAAATGAAAACATAAACATGTCTAAATTTCACCAAATGTGTTTAAATAGAATGTCTAAACAACTTCAAAGTAATTTAGACAGCGTATTAACAGTGGGACAATTACAATTACTTAGGAATATGGTCAATTTTCACTTGAATTTGTCTTGTAAATTTAATGCCAAGAATTTGGAATCATCCCTAAAATCGCTCAATAAGTAAAAACTACACACGCCATGTTTATTATTAACATGGATATTTATTTTGCTTTTTCTTTTTATTAGAGCACTAGTAGATATAATCTCCAACGAAGGCAAGTTTGTGTTGAATGAGCAACTATTACTGTCTCTATCCAAGTATTTGGATTACTGTGGAATGAATCAACCAATAAATAAGATTTATGTAACAACAAGATTGAATGAAGATTATGCTTTCTTCCTGTTCATATTTATTATACACTTTCATCAGAAATTGTCTTTTATTAAGGACCCAGGTAAGTGTCAGTTAATACTACAATACAAAGTACTTGTTAAAACTGAGGTCGTTAATTTTAAATAAAAAGGATTTAATACAAAGAAAGGGGGTCAGGATAGAATCGATGGCATTGCATTTGCAGTGGCTTTTCATACAATTATACGACAGTATCCTCCAAAATTAAACGAAATATTTATAAAGCATTTTACGTCGTTTATTATCGAGTCGTTTAAACAAAATTTAAGGTAAGTCATCTTAAACTTGCAAACATTTCTTTAACATAAACAATAATTCCTTCTAGACAAAAATCCACTGATTTACCAACAGAGATGTTTATTCTAATGAAGTTTATAGAAGAGTATTCCTCATATTCCAAACTATCAGAACATATAGTGAAAGAGAACTTACCCAAAGAACTACTTTATTTGTTCGATAATTTCCTTCACTAAAGAGAGTTTAATTTAATGTATATCATAATAAATGTTTGTCATCTTCAAGATAATTTTCATCTACCTCAAATTGATTTATATTTTGCTTTACCCAATATATCCAATCCTCATTTACTAGCCTTTTAAAAGTAATTTCCTTAAAAAATGCACTACGGCTAGTCTCCATAAATCCTAATTTCTCGAACAACTTAATACTAATTAAGTTTTCCCAAGATATTTTTGCAACATACTCTTTTACTCCTAAATTATTTACACCAAAAAGCAACATTAAAACAACAGCTTCCCAACCAAGGCCACCACCTCTTGCTTGACTTTCAGCAATCATTATCTCTACCTCTGCAATTATCCTGCTGTCTTTGTTTGAAAAGAACAAATTTGTATCACCTACCATGGACTCTGTTACAGATGTGACAATATTATTATTTTAAAATACAATTACATTAAACATACCAACTTCGTTATGGCTGCTTTGGAAACGCCTTTTATCAAGTATAATGAATGTGCATTCTAGAATAATAACTGTGGTTAAACCACTGGGAAATAGAAATCCACTTTTTTAAACTAAAAACAACTTACTATCATTATCTTCGTGCCAAGATTTCTGCATTTCATATTCTTCTTCTAAACTTAATGGTTCTGAAGCAGTTAATTTTTGCAATTCTATCGACAACATCCACTGGTGATACCTATGTCAAGATATTGAAAACAAAAAAAGAGCAAGTAGAAATACAACCGTTTTACCTATTTAATAAGCATACTTAGAAACGTGATTTTTCCTGTATGGTACTAATATCACTTTTTCACCAATTATTCTGATATGCTGATTATAACGCATAATTATAATGATCAATCAATTTACCACTTATTAGTTCTTTTTAGATTGTAATAATGTTGTAATCCATGCATTATACAGTGGTTTTAACCTCACTTTTTCTTTATCCCATTCGTTCTTCTCGGAAATACTCGGTAATATTTGGTAGAAACGCGCGAAAATGGCCAAATTTTAAAACGGGCGATATTTTTAAATCTATAACTGAAAATAAAGGAAAAATGTTAAAATTTAATACTTCCTTAAATTGAACGATAATTTAATTGCACCAAACTACCACAATAGTTATTACAACCTAAAACCGTTAATAACTACAATATATGTACTTATAATAAAATTACAAAAAACCGATGAATTAATAAATTACTGTAACGCAACAATCCTCTTATTAACCTTCGCTTTACATTTCCATTGCATTACAGAACATTACCATTACAAAAACACAGCTGTACAAACTAAATGAATTAGAAAATATTAATATAAAAAGAATTAAAAAAAAGTAAAATTACAAACTAAGAGTGTTTACAACTTAAACATCTTTCCACAGGTGCGTACTTACAGACTAACTTTACGGCAGAATATGAGAGTATAATGAATGTGCATTATAGAATAATACAATCTATTTGCGGTCCTTTACGGAAATGGACGACCGTTCTGTTCTTTAATTTAATAATTAACATTCGAGCGAAAAGATCGTCGTTTGCATTTTCCATAGAAGGATGTAGAAAGATACGAGTCTAAATCTTAAACTTAATTATGTATTGGTATTTAATGTAATATTGTTGGATGTAATTATATGCAGCAGTTGTTTTATTGTTTACCTAATTAACCCCTTTGCCTTAAACAAATCGCGCATTAGACCCTTTAAGTACTTTATTTCTCTTTTCAAATCGATTATCTGATTATCCAGTTCGCCCCTTGTTTTAGCCAAATTCCTCTCCTCTTCCAAAATCTCCTCGATTTCCGCCTTCTTTTTCAAACGATAACGTGTGGCCGCGTTCTTATTTTGTTCCTTCTTTCTAGATTTCTTATCTTCATTCGATGCTCTAGCATAGGGTTTATGACGACGGATTTCGCGAAACTTCCCTAGGGTTGGTACAACTTGTGGCGATTCTGTTAATTCAGGCGTCCATTCTGGATCGTCAGAAGAACAATCTCCGAAGTTGCTACTGCTAGTGGTAGGAGAAAGAGGACTGTGAACCATGTCTTGCACCCGAGTTCTCACCAACTCCTCGACTTCTGCTAACTCATGATCCACGTCAAGTTGCGGTGTTGGTGGTGATATATTATGATAACTTATATCAACCGAGGCCTCGGGATGAACAATAAATTCGATTGGTGAGGTAAAATTTTGGGTTTGTTTGTCCTGAACGGAAACAAGAGTGTGAAGTTGAGGTGGCTTGTATTTCGGACTATGAGGTGGTGTAAGAGCAACGTGGGTCATTTCAACCTGATCAAAAATTGTTTCGAATTCCTGGAGAAGTGTTTGAGTATCGGATGGTGATGAGGCAAGTGCGATATTTGTAATGTGTTGTTCGGGTTTGATTTGAATAGGGTAAATTGCCGTAGAACAGGCGGATTGAACGACATCCTCAAAAATTGGTATGGCTTTGTCTTCTAACCAGTTAGCAAAAGGTTCTGAAAATGTAACAGAAATTTAATGACTCAATACCGCATTCCTCTCGTCGTTTTTTATTATTTTTTTAAATTTTGAATAACGTGCATAAATATTTTGCAGATAACGTAACAAATTGAAATGACAAAAGAAAAAATAAGTACTGCTTTTTCTGCCAGATGTGAAAACAAAGAAATTAAAGGGAAATGCAAATAAGCTAAGAAATACTAAACTATTGATAGGTTCCTTCATAAAAATAATTATTCTTCTTTGAATGTTACAACATAATATAGGTAGGTATTACAACGGGGAAAAAAAAGGAACAAATGTTAATGTGACAATCTAACATTTATCAAACAAGAAACAAAAAAATTGTTATTATAGCACGGTAGCGTATATTTTAACAATTTGTATTTACTTTGTAATTTTGCCTTTAAGTTTTAACGTTACCATACTGAGTTACTATTATTAGTGAAAGTCCTACTTTGTCGTCCTTGTTACACAAGGAAAATAAGCGCTCAGGGGTGTGGCAATGCTGTTAATATTAAATTAATATTATCCAAAACGTATCAAACAGAGAAGCGTAGAATGAAATACGTGTTAACAAATAGAACAAAAAACAGAATAGAGTGCTTATTCAATATTTGCAGTACCTACATATCGAGTAAAACACCACAACCAAATATGATTACCTGCATACATACGTGAATTAAAATTAAAATAAAATAAGAACGCAGCAGTATTACTGAAAACACGTCTTTTTATTGTAATTATGTATGTAATATTTTACTGATACTGATATAATATATGTATGTATGCTATGCATGTGTTATTTCGCAATTAAATTATTTATGATATGTTTTGAAAGCACCTGCAATTTCATGTTTATTTACTCAATTTCAATTAAATAATCCAACCCAACCCTTTCACTAACGTTAAATTGGAAATTACAACACGTTCAATTTGTTCTAATTTATCAGCAAATGTCAAATTTTATAACTTGCAAAGTAAACGATAACTAGAACTTTTAGAAATAAAAGTTCAAGTTTTGTTTATTGAATCATTTTAAATATCCAAAAAATTCTTAATTACGTACCGTTTTTGATCAACGTGAATTAGGAAAAAAAAAATAGGGACCTGCTCTAATTCCTATTTTTAAACGACCAGCAATGAAAACAAAAACAGAATGAAAATGGTCTTAACGTAAATTATTAATTAACAATTTGAAGGATTGAGTTAAATTATTTCAAAACGCCCATAAACGTAGTAAAAAGTAATAAAATAACTCGACTATAGATGTGTGGTACATATGTAAGTATAAAAAAAGTAATACGTATTTTAATTGGAATAAAGATAGAACGCTTTGTAAACACGATATGATCTAAAAGTTCAACAAACTGTGAAAGAAACAAGACAATCTACAGAGTACCTATTTCATATTATACGAAATTGTTCCAAACAAATTAAAATAAAACAAAAAACAAATTGAGCTATTGATATATTATCAATTAGCAGCTAACACACTACTTAAAATTTCACTTGGCACATTTAATATTTTGTTAAATATGTATTATATTAACTAATTAAATAACTAACGAATTCAAAAATAACAAGTAACCTGTTTTCCTTCTTATTAAACTCACGCAGATATTCATAAAGTGAGAGCGAATTTATAGGTAATTGATTTACTACTACATATTGTAACAGGAACTAATAAGAAACATTTCAATAAATCTGTGTAAAACGATAGTATCTTAAAACAGTCAAGGTTGAAAACTGAAGAATTGTTATGTTAATTTTTTTTATTAATTTAATTGGGGCTCGTTGATTATTATGGATCGAAAAGGTTCAAGTAATCGTAAGTTTATTTTGAATGTTTGTTTACTCCTGTTTATATTTCGTGACAACATACCATAACATATGGCCATTGCTGGTGAACGTTAGGTAAAAAGATTTTGACAAACAGGAAAATAAATAGAATGCAAAAATGATTAAAGGGAAAAAAGAAAGAATTCGGGCAAAGGGAGAGTTCGTTGAAGGCTTCCGGCTAAGGTGTATCGTATCAGCGTCGTCTTTTCACCAATTTCTGAGAATTGAACACAATTTCCCTGTTCCACGTGTAGTGATAGCTAAACTTCATGCTATTGCACAGGTGGACGGCTTGGATCATCGAAACCGAACATCGAGAAGTACCGTCACATAAAAGTATCGTACCAATTTTTGATAACCTGGTCACCAAAATAGCCACGACTACAGAGAATGCGAATTAAGGAACAAAAATTAACAGTAAACACCACTAACGCACGTCAATAAACAAATTCAAAGAAAAAAAGCGAAAGAATTAAAGAGCGAATCGTAACTTGTACGTGTAAGAATAAATTAATACACAGTAGTAAATATAATGTATAAATCGTCAGAAGAACAAACTGCTACACAACCAACTCATTCCAAACTACTGTCTCTCAATCCACTGCAGAGATAACGTAATAATAAAAAAGATATATGTATGTGGCCTTGCCCAATCTATTTAATAAACTGGTTACTGCGTTTACATTATGATAAGTTTCACTTGGAAACATACACTTTGAAAAAGAACGGACACGTTGTTTTATCGGACGTGTGTGTGTCCACGTTCGCATACATGTTCATATAATAATATAATAATTAGGATATACAAATTTCTGTATGCTCCTATGTCCAATTATTATTTAACTATTTCAATAATAATACACACATAAGCATATATCCAAAAAGAAGGAGGCATTTAATGAAAAAGATAGTTATATCGAAAAAACTAATTATACGTAAATATTTTTTAGTCTTACTGTACCTTTCCAGGTATGGTATATAACCTTAACGTGAAAAAAAAATAATCAAATACAAATTATTTATTTTAGTAGACGTCACTTCAACTATCTAAAAACGTCCTTCTTAAGAATATAAACAATTTTTTTATATGCTGCTATTTATTCACAGCATATTTCGTTAGCTCAAAATAAAATAGATAAAATTTCGACAAAATCGTAGTTTTGCATGTAGGTACCTTCACTTTATATAATAAGTAAATGAAAACTACAATTGCATATTATATATCAAAGCGATAAAAGCATCAATCTAATCTATGTGTAATTGTAATTTAAATGTTTCACCTTCTTTCTGTAAATTTCAAAGTGTATAATATTTAAGTGTATTAATTATACACTATTACCTGTTAAATGCCAAATAAGTGGATAAAAAATGATGGTTTTACAATTAGTACAAACGATACTGTAACGAGAGATAGATACCTAAAGGAAAAATAAAGGTCAACAAAAACGATAGCCTAACTACCAATCAATTATGTATTACATTTCTTATATTAAATAAATTAAAATATATAGAAGAATCATGAGTGGCGGACTGTCTTTATTGAATCAATTAAATAGAAAATAAATTACCGGAATAAGCAGATATGCACTATTATCCACTAGCGCGTAATCTTCCGTATTTTTATAATATTCATCCAGTGGACATTACAAATTGATTTTTTCGTTTTTGTGCTTCTTAAAATTCGTAATTTTAAAACAATCGTACATTATTATGTACAAGGGTTTACACAGTATTTATGATGTTGTTTACGTGAACTTTTAACTGATACAAAATATCAATACAAGGCTATGAAAACGGAAAATTAGATTACATATTTTTTGAACCAACTGATAATGGCGCGCTTGGCGTAATAAAATCTAAATAATAATCACATGGCCATTATGTAAGTAAATTTGAACAAAAACAATTGAATGACAAATAGCTACTCCTTTTGATGTAAATTGAAAAGTGTACAAAGTAGTCTACAATTTTTCCAATTCAAAATAAAATGTATTTTTTGTGTACTGTTTAATAAGTGCAAAATAATAGCCCACAGACTTCCACACCTTGTAACCTAATAATAAATACCACTAAACATTACAGAAATTCCACACTTTTACTGTGGTATGTCTAAAGTTGAATGTTTGGATAGCCACTGCATGCATTAGATTGAACTGTATGCATATCACTCATAGTCAGTCATTTCTCACACCATATACCATATACATACAAAATCTCCAAAAGCTTGAGATGAATAAATGGGTGTATATTTTGTCTATATGGAAGGTTATTCATTCATTCATACCTTCTTTTATGATGTCATCCAAATCATTTAGATTGTCGAGGTTTTCTAAAATTTTAGAAGCAACTTCAGCTTTAGACTCCAAAGTTTCTAAATCATCCTCCAACGATTCATTATTCTGCTCTAAAGTTGTCCAGTAAAGTGCTACGTCTTCATCAGAGACCCATGCCTCCTCAGAGTGAATATTCAGAGGAGACAAGGGTTCTGGTTTCCATTGCATTAGAGAAGAGTTCAACATAGCTGTCTTCTCTAATGTAAGCGTTATAAAATTGGGAAAGATTGTTTACGGTGAAGTATGCGGCCGAAAAGTCGGCTGTGTAAAAGAGTGCCATTTTGGCTCTAAAACAATAACAAACAGTTACACTCATATACCAAAAGTTTGCTATTTTTTATAATAAAAAAAAGAACCAGAAAGGAACTTTAGATACCAATTTGGTTAAAAGCTCATTGAGAGTAACTACTTTAAAAAGCTTCTTGTATTTTTCGAAAACGGGTATTTCTAGCAACTTTCCTTGTTATAAAGTATGTAATGGCAAGTACGTTTTCACTACAAAACTATGAGAGAACATCTGTTTTAAAAATTATATTAAAATGTAAATCCGTGTATATATTCTTTCAAATACTTACTCCATTATTTCTATTTGTATAGGCACACTAACGTGTGCAGGCGTTTTTGCAACTAGAACCCCATCTTGTCCGTGTTTTTCAGTAACAAAAAGTTTACAACCCTCGACGTAGACGAACCATTTGACAATTGAGCAACAAAATGGCGGTACGAATCTTCTTGCATCATAATAATATTATTTTGTTATACTGTCTATAGACACAGCATTGAATCTATTATGTCTAGAGTACCTTTTTAACGATTCGACTGCTATAAAATAGCACATCTAGGACGTATATTTGGAAATCGCCGACACATTAGCCGCTCGAAAAAAATACGTTATTTTGTCTAGGATCTAGGACCAGTCCGACCAGTCGACCTGCCAGTTTAGGACGTTACTTACATCGTTAGGTTATGGCTAGTTAAGATCAATCGCATTAAAACTTTTAGTTTTATAATTACAATTACTTATTTATTAAGATGAATGTAATAGGGGAATGTTAAATAATATAAAATATTTAAATTGAATCATAGTCTATTGGTGCATTTTTGACTTTAGCCTCAACTACTTTTAGAAATTTTTCTGGTTCAACATAAGTTGCTTTAACTGCAGGGTCATTCAACATTGCTGATCTCCAGGCTCGTAGCCTTGAGAATTTGTCCTTCCCCAAAGAACATCTATTTCCATGAACAATTTTTACAGCTGGACACCTTTGGGCCCATGGCCACAACATATAATCCAGCATTCCAGGCCTGCTTCCAAAGAAAAATGTTGTCCCACGTTTTTCTAATTCCTTTTCAAAAATATCAAGCAAAGGGACCAATTCTTGTAGTAACACTTGAGGGTTTCCTGATGTATCCACCACAAGTTTATAAAATTGAGATGTAATTGGATCTATTTGTTTGATCAATTGTTTGTCGTTATCTTGTGCTGCTGGTTCAGCAGGATATAAAGGTATATTTGGATATTCTTTGTCTAAAAAGTCAGCAATGACAAGACTGTCGATAATAACTTGAGAACCGGTATCTAAAGCAGGAACTTTTCCTTCTGGATGAATTTTAAAGTACCACTCAGGTTTATTCATCAGATTTATATTAACGATGTCATGATTAATGTTTTTCGCCAACAATACCAACCTTATTCGCTGAGCATATGGACAGAATTTCATGGAATAAAGTCTAAGTGTTCCCTCTATTTTCGGGACCGGTTGCGATCCTAACAGAAGAAATATTTAAAACATAAATTTGTAAAGAAAAACATTGGGTACCTGCTGCCAAATGTATTAAACTCATTTTTATCAGAGACTATATATCATTTGGGGAATCTTAACCTTTCAATTTTTACTCTATATACTTATCAATGCTTATATACCTATCCTATACTGACCCAATACCGTTCCAATTAGATAATAAATATAAAAATATTTGTAGTAAAACCCACTAGATGTTCTTAGAAAGTATATAAAATTATCTGTAATTTGAGACGTATTAAACATCGACTTTCTACAGTTTCTACTATTGTAGGTAGGTACCTATTTCAATTCAATTGAAAATAGAATATTTTTAGTTCGTGTCATATGCAACCAGCGATGGTTCAATGCACAGGCGTACAGTGTGTTGCATACCGATTAAACTTATGTACAAGGTCGTCTCAAAAAAAAAAATACTGCTGTAAACGAAATACAAGGCCTTTTCAATAAATTTCAGTATTCTTCGTAATAAAACAGAATATTGAAAGGAGAAATGTAAATTACGCTCGAAAAGTTAAAAATGAGACTAATTTGTATTTACCGCAACTAAATTTTTATTATTTACATTCAGATGTAAGTTATTTAGAAAAATTTGATAGATATATAATATTAAGTATGCCGAAATATATACATATAGGTATAAGTTAATTTCTATCTGTGTATCATGTACATACTGTACGTTATTAAATCATTATGACGGGCAAATTAACATGGAACAAAGAGGCATATCATTATTGAATTTATAGACAACTTGTTGAAGACAAATTGCGATGTTGTGAGATAATCATATTCCTGGTTAAACAGTGGCATTTAAAAACCATGTTTTTTATTGCTTAATTGTATAATTTTAATTAATATAACATCAACTTGGTATAGCTTTCTGTTTTTTCCCTAGCAATTCTGCTTCGTTTATGGTATCTGGTAATTTGGTGTACAACGTTTCCGGAAAAAATATACTTGTAACTGACGATGCAAAACCAAAAGCTGCGAACAATGTGAGAGGCAAAGGGCTCCAAATTTGAGCCTGAAATAAAAATGTGACATTAACCGCATACGGAACGTACCTACGACAGATAAAAGAACTTACTAGAAGCGGTGCTTGCGGAGCTAACACATTTCCTACGCGTCCTACCATAGAACAAGTCGTTACAAGAGAAGATCGCAAAGGAGTCGGAAATAATTCGCTAGTTACAACATAAGACACAGCGAATGCTGCCGTAGAACCAAATTTACCCAATAAATAAACTGGTAGTTGAAGAGAATAGAATGCTTAAAAAGAAATGTAACTACTGTTATTTCTGATTACGTAAATGCACAGCATATACGTATATTTATGTGAGTAATGACTACGTAGTACGTAGGTAGGTATGTACGTACGTACGTTGTAGGTACGTGCTACGTGCATGAAAATAAAAATGTGAATTGATCGATTACTTACTAGATGGAATAAATATTACGGATAAACAAGAAATTCCTGTGATGAAGAAAGAGGAGCATAAGGAAAACCTTCTTCCCAGTCTGTCAACAAGAAGGTAAACGGCTAAATAAGCAGGAATTTCGACTATTGCTGAAAGCATAAAATCCACGTAGCTATTACCCGCCAAACTGACAGAATTCAGCGTGAGTCCGTAGAATGAAAATGCGCAAGTTATCCAACAAAAGCAACAATTCAAGAGACGTAGGGTGAGCGTTTTCGATTTGAAAAATTCGTGTAGCATTTTTTTGGATACTTTTTCGTTTTTACTTTTATTAGGATTACTGTTTGCTTCACTCGCTTCGCACAATTTTTCCAAACTTACGTCCGAAATTGTGCGCCCGTTTACCTTTGCTGCCTTTCGAAGGATCGCCTTTGCATCATCGTAACGCTTTTGAGAAAGCAACCATCTCACCGATTCCGGTATCAGCCAGTAATAAAACACCGTCAAAAGTATCGGACAATACAGAACCAGAATTATAGGCCTGTAAAAAAACTGGGTCAATTTTTCTGTTTTTACATAGGTACTACACTACACTACATAATTTAAAAACCTAACAACAAATAGCTATGTACTTGTACATACATAAAAATATTATTGGGTAGGTATATCGAAAAAAGTAAAGTTACCCATATTTACTTATACATATATACGAGTATGTGTGTGTGTGATAGGTATGTAGGAAAGATTGCGCTGCGCGGTGTTGTGTTTACTCGTATTACATACGATTACACTTTTATCTTATCTTCGTATTGGAATTTAATTTAAATAAGACGTTAAACTTTTTCAAACGTTTAACTTGTCTCCCGGATCTTTTATTAGGTAATAATAACAAATGTTTTTATTTCTCATTATAAGTATCTATGTACATATAGGTACTTAGGTACCTATACCTACTTTCTTTTTACCTATGTCAATAAATAATTGGACTATGTACCTATTTGTTATAGTTATGTATGTACGAGTATAAGTAGGTACACCTACCTCCACGATTGAACGACCCAAGCAACCAAAGCTGTTAGAATTTCGCCGATAGCAAAACTGCTACAAATCAGTGAACCAGTGAGTACTCTTTTCGAAGGTCCAACTAGTTCGACCGCTATTATTGTATTATAATATGTAGTAAACAAAAATAAATAAGTTAGATAAATGGTTTTCATTTTTTGCGTATTTACCTAGAATAAAACTTATGGGATAAGCTCCAGATCCGAATGCAGCATCCAAAAATTCAAATAAAATAAACAACAAATAGGAATTAACAAAAGCCCTTATTATACCACATATCGCACAACCGACCAAACCCGCAACGAGAACGTTTTTTCTTCCAAATCTAAAACGAACGGTTTTAGTAGGTATCTAATTAGTAATTACATATATAATAAGTGAATAGATTTTTTTTTGTTGTTGGTAGATAGGTGGTACGCACCTGTCTGACAAAATCCCTGAAATTGATACACCAAAAAACACTCCAAGGGTATTTATAGTACCAACCAGAGTTAACATCCATACTTTGTTTTCGCAATATAAACCGAACTAAAATTGAAAAATATCTTAACAGTTAGTTATTAACAGATACAATTACGTAAGAATTGGATTGGAATAAATGGGGAGCATAGGCAACAGAAGATAATTACATAATTGATCTTTAGGAAAAAATTATGATAATACGTATATCTACATGTAGGTAGATGCAATGTAATGTCGGATTGATAGGTATTGTTCATGGACGGGTCAGTCAGTTTTACGACTAAATTAAGATAAAACTCCTTTCAGCGTACATCTTGCAGTATACTTTTTTCTTCGGTTTCAAAAACGTACGAAGAACAAGTCTCTGTGAAGGTACTGTTAAAATTTAATTCGGAACAGTAAGTCGATTTTGTTACATTGGATGGTTGCTCTACCAGCACGTACTTTTCACACTTAGAGGGTGTGCCATCGTCACTGAAAGGAACGACATTCGTTAACCAGCTCGGATTGTAATCCTGTGTAGTTTCGGAATCGCAATTCGGTATGAAACATCTAGAAAGAAAATTAAGCAACGCGTTAAGCGATACCCTTTTTTATATAAATATATCTAACTACTATCTATAGGTAGGTAGGTACCTACGTAGTGTGTGAACAGCCCTGGACCAATCAATAGTTGACTTCTTTACGTGTACCTACTATGTATATAGGTATAAGTAGGTATTATCGATTTTATCTAAGTAAATAATACCTATAGGTATTATAATAAAATTGATTCCATTTTATTGTTATCATGAGAATATAATATTACATTTATTGTCCCAGATTTAGATTTAAGTAAATTTATCTTTTGTATTATTTATTACACAATATAGTTGATAAAAAAATCACACCAAAATCGAGTTAGGCATTAATCGGGCAAATATATATCTATTTGTCACATTAAAATTAAGAAATAATAAATGTTATCATCAAGCAATTACAAACAGCTGTACCTAGGTACTTATTTAGATTGCCTTTATTATTATTGTTTTTTTTTTTTTTTTTAATGATTACCCACCTATATAGGTACCTATTATAGGATTATACCCATATTAATTATGGGCAAACATGGAAAAATATTTTTTTAAAATGTTAGATAGATATTATCTTCAATTATTATTATTATCTACACATGTACCTAAACGTTATGTAAACAGCGCAAAAAAAAATGAAATCACGAAACAACGATTAATATTTATTTTTAAGGTGACCTTCGACGGAGATTTACTTATAAACCATTAAAATTAAAATTAAAACGGTTTGGCACATTTCCGGTAAAAAAATTAATTTTGGTCTTTTTTATGCATGTCTTATCGCCATACCCATGCGTACCTACATAGCAAATCAATTATACAATAGCGTAAAAAAATTTGGTCGTGTTCGAAATTCACAAATTGGTAGCGTACCTACAGCTGGGCCAAAATCCAAAATGCACGTACCTACATAGGTTCATAAATTTATTACCTACTATCTATCTATAGATACTAGATGCATGCCTAATACCAATTTGCAAAGAAGGCAATTAAATAAAACTACCTAGGCGTGATAATAAAAGAATGAGTACCTAAATGTTATTATCTATATAAAAAGGCATTGAATTACGTATTTGAATTTTTATTTAATTGCCAAATTATATATATATATATATAGGAAATTTGATTCTCACCTATAATTCAAGTCCAATGCGGTAAATGCAAAGGCAACGTTCACGCTCGAATGAAGAACAATTCCAAGACAAAGGAGGGTGAACGAGAAAAACTGAAATTTACCGAATTCGCCTACTTCAACAAGAACAGTATCGAGTGGATGCTCGTTACTCGTTGTCATCGTACCACTGTTAAAATGTTTATAACGAAACGATTTGTTTTTTTTTCTGTTTTCTTTACAGATAATTACGTATTCTTTTGCTTTGCTTGTGTGCTGTACTGCTTACGATCGGTTTCGTTAAAAAAAAAAAGAGAAAAAACATCGGTCCAACCAATAACTAATAACTAATATCTATGTATCGCAATCGTAAAATCCGACGCGCCATACGAGAGCGACTGCAAAGGTTAAAGCGTTAACCAGTCTATCGCAGAGAATGTTCTTGCTTATCAGTCAGACCGACAATTGAACTAAATTTTCTTAATCGCTCTATCTTTTCAAATGTTAATAATAACAATAGGTAAAATAAATAATGGCCCTTGGCAAATTACAACGAAGGTTACCTAACTGCTTGAATTTATATAAGTACCGTTTTTAAGGAAGGTTATAAAATTATAACAAATTTAATTATTTAACGTTTCTTCTCGCCCTATATGAACGCTAAGGTACTGTATACAGACTGCATACGTACATAATATATGTATACCTATCGTATAAAGCAATTTTACAATATAGATAACTGCCCATTTCAATTGAATTATTATTTTTTATTATTTCATTTCATTAATCTAATAATAACCGTCGTATCCGGTTTAAAATCGGATAATTTAGTTACGTAGGTACCTTATTTGTCGTCCTGTTTGTCCTTCATTTATTTAAATAATAATGACATTACCCGACCTGTCACACACAAAAATATCTTTAGGTGTGTGGTCCCTTATTACTGACCACCCTGTATTTTATTCTTTTACCTATGTAAATAATAATAAAAAAATGCTTAAAACTGAGCAAATTTGTATGTTTTATTATCTACTGTTGTTTTGCAAAATTATATAAGTAGATAGATAATACATATCTACCTAGGTACCTATTGTAGTTATAGAAATGAAATGTGATATAGGCGCCGCTACGGACCAAATCATTATGCACTTGCACAATTTGTGTAGATAGATAATATTATTGAAGGAAACGAAAAATCCATAATATTACTTACAACATTTTTGTAATTATGTAAATGTTGATAAGAATGTACATATGTACATACTTATTATATATAGATATATAAATACAGCACCAGCAAAAGTAAGTAAATTACAATGACTAACAGCATTATCAATTTTATCATTGTCTGCGTATTTTTTTGTTTGTTTGTTATACACCTTTTGAAATATACATATTTACATTGTATTTTAATGCTTATTATGCTAAATATCTAGTACTATTAGGTACCTCCTCATATACCTACTTACAAATAAGATTTATTAGGTACTTATTATGTAATTTTGTCCCTAGTTAGTTATATTTTAAAAATGTTTCATCGTCAGTTAGTTATTTACCTTATCTTATCTATGTACAAGTGCAAGTTTTTATTAGGTACCTACCTACCTACATAGGCACATAAAGCTACAGTGCTATCATCTCTTAGAGCGATTGTAATTTATATTAAGTAAGTGTATGAATACACAGTTTTCATTATAAGTATGTACCATATATAGTGTAGTAGAGAACTGCTGTGTTAATAAAAATATCGTTACCATCTATCAACAAATAGTCGAATTAACATTAAAACTTAATAAAGAAACAAACAAAATACTTGAAGGCTAGGTATCATTTATTAAGTCTACTCTATAGCAGTATATTTCGCCTTTTGTTAGGGCATCTTCAGTACTACACATATTAGTTACATGTAGGTACTAAAGTTTTGAACAATGATATCCGTTTAAATAGTAGTAACTTAGATAGAGTAGGTACAATTAATAAATTATACCTACCTACCTAGTGAAATTTCTCCAAGTGTTTTGTTTATTTCTTTATTCAATATGTTTCACCAAGCGTTAACGACTCATAGGTACTTTTAAATTAAAAATTAAATTGACGTACATATCTATATTTATATGGATGTATATAGGCGCATAGCAATTTTCAGTGTTTTATAGCACTTAAAGCACTTTAATTAACTATAGTGGGTTATATTCCAGACTGTCCACGAGCACACCAGTAGTCTATTTTTCTATATAAGTACTTACATAAATTTAATTACCGTGTGTAGGCATTTTAGAGCAGTTTGGACTTTTACAATTAAGGATTCGTAAATCTTAGGTTTTACTGAAAAAAACACAAATACTTATAGGTACCTATGTATATACCTATGACTTGGTATTAAGGTACCTACCTATCTGTACAAACCCCAGAGATACTTATAAAGGTACAAGTGACTCTTGCAGTAGGTACTTCTCCCATTTTTTATAACAATCGTTTTATAGATATTACAGCAGTCACACCACAGGAGATTTCTTGAATGTAGAATAAAAACGACAAATTTGGTCGATCAGAGCCAAGTCATTTGTTAACTATTAAATTTATAATACGTATCTACTATATTTCTGAGTTTACTACTATAGATACTAACCCTATACCTATCTTTTTCCAAAAATCATTCTTTTAAAAATTAGATAACTTAAGACAGTAGAATACAGTTACTTATTGAACGCCGATCGATCTGTTAGTTATCGATTCTTTGGGGATGAGGCTGATCTAATCGGTAAAATGTTTTCGTGTCAAAATAAGTTCATTAGAATATTTACGAAAGGACGAAATTCGTATTAGGTAGGTGCTTACCGCCCGCCCGTATTTATTTTTTTCGTTTAAAAGTTATTATGTTAAAAAAAAAATTGGAAACCTACACGGCAATTTATTATCTACTTGTAAGCATACAAAAATGTTTTAGTTAGGTAGGTAGGTACTGCTGCGATGGTAGATCATGAATTACTTGTTTTAAATCGTTGGCATTATGAAGAGAAGAGCATGCAATAAATTTAGTTTGCAGTTGAAACACATAGAACAGAACGAACATCGGGCGAAACGTGGGCCAAGCGAACCAAGCAAGCAAGCAAGCAAGCAAGCTTCCCCCTGTTGCCCACACAAAATAGGAAAACCTAATGAAAATTTTACAGCCCCTCCCTGCCGATCGAACGGGGCCAATGGCATTTTAAAACCAGTCGCCATATTAGTGGGCGGAAAAGGTTGCGACAGTGGCGCTACCGGGGGGAAACCTAAGTACTACCTAATATTCCTTTCGATTTGTATGAGAATGTGTACACATTTTGCTGGTGTCTGTAAAAGTTACGCAAAATCAACGATACAGAATAATTTTTTTTTCGAAAAAAGTTCCCGTGCGTGCGTGTAACATGTTTATAAACCGTTTATTGTAATAAAAGTGCAATTTTTAATTATGAACTGACGAACAATTCCAATATTTAAACGATCGAAGACGCAGGAAGTCGCCGTCTCATCATCATCATCATCATCATCTTCGAAAAAGTTTGTTTTTTGTGATTAGTGAAAGAAAGGAGTTTTGTCTCGTCATTGGTGAGTACGTATATTTATCTTATTTTACTAACAAAGTGTTTACTTAGATACTTTTGTTTTGTGCCTATCCAGTTAGATAGATAGATTAGGTACCTAAGTGGTACCTATGCGTTTGTAGGGTAGGTATAGGTCTTTTTTTTATTTATTTCTATAATTAAACTGTATTCGCTTAGGTACTTGTGTACCTAAGTATGTTCCCAGTAGGTACCTACCTTTTCAGGGTTCGTATAGGTAAGAATATCGGTAGATAGGAACCCACTTAAATAAGTGATTTCACATAATAATCGAAAAAATAGAACGTTACGTTGTCATTTCAAGAAATTTTCTGAGAAAAGATATGATAGGTAGATAATTGTCCATTAAAATGATATGTTAGGTACCTACTCATTAACTTTAATAAGCATGGGTTACCTATTTACATTTATATTATTATTGATCTTATTGATTTTTTTTTTAATTTGCAAAAATTAAACTCCTACTGAAAGTCTATTTCTATCGTTTATACCTACGGAGGTACCTAGGTAGGTACCTACCTACTAAGGCTAAGGCAATACGACGACGATGTTGTTGTACCTACAATAGTTATCTCAGTATGTATATAAAATTATACATAAATAACTTATCTACCTATTAGATACCTAATGCTTGTTTATTTATTTTGTTGGTAGATATTTAAGGAAAATCTACCAACAATTTTTACCGATAGTTCCGATAACCTGATGTATTAGATATTGACAGATACTGGTACCTAATAAGAACTTATGTTACTACAATTTATTAAATAATATACTCACAACAAACATATCTATAACCTACCTACCTATTATCTATTTATGTATTTAGATATCTACTGATGCGCTTTTTTATATACGAGCAAGGTTTCTAAGTTTACTTTTACAAAGAACGTTCGTTTCCAAATTTATCTATAGGTATGAAGTCCACTGCACTGTGGTTTATATTTACCTATTACAGACAAAATACGTATCATTATTATTAGGTAACATTTATTCTCCTTTTTATCATTCCAATTAATAATATTATTTTAATTAAAAACCCAATCAAAATTGAGAAGAGTGTTATGTACCTACCTACCTAATTACAAGCAATAAGTATTTTCTATTGTCACCGTACCTACCTATTACTTAGATACACATTTTTTTGTATCTAATAGGGATGGGTAGGTATCTATCGCACATGAAATATAACGAATTGGTTAGGTATCTTATATAAAATCTTTACGCCAAACTCGACGGGAGTCTTGACACAAGGGGCACAGCGCACAGCACCCGTTCCTACAATAATAACAATTACTTGCTCTCGTAGGTACCTTAGGAGAAAAAGAATGATATTGCTGATTCACGTCGACGAATCGAATCAGTAGCGATTGTCAGGTGCGACAAGTTACAAAATATCACAGCGCGACGTTTCTACCTATAGGTAGGTAGGTATACCTAATGATGAAGGTTAGATAATTTTGAATAAGGTGACTCAATAAAAATTTGACATGCCTCTGTGTCCGACGAAAAAAGAAAAACATCAAGCAGATAAAACCTATATATAGATATGTATTAGGTCCTTCGATCTGTCCTGATGTTTGTCCATAATAATGTCTTATTCAAATTGGAAAATGCAATTTGGAATTCTCCTTCTTTTATCACGATTAGGTATAACAAATACATAGGTGTGTATCTGTACAAATACTTAACAATAAAAACAAATCAATATGTTCGTTACAGTAGGGATGTAGGTATTATTAACACTTTAGGAAGACTGATAGATGTTTTGCACGGTGTTTACTTACCAAATGTTCAGAGATGTTGGTTGGATCGTAGGCTTTTTACATCAGGCGAATAGTAGATACCTACCTATAAGATATAAAACGTGTGTGACATTAATAACTAACACCATTTTCATTAGCGATTTGTCTTTTTGGCATTTAATAAATTACCAAAATGACTCAGACGCTACTTTTTAACGGTTACCGTCATTTACACACAATTTCAAAATTTTTAACATTTGTCAACTTCAAAAGCAACTATTTCGTCTACCTATATCTAAGCCGAAAATAGTTGAGTTTCCATATAGACGTACTTAGGTAAGTAGATAATAAAAAATAAAACAATATTGAACTGTCTAGGTACTTAATGTGACCATTTTCATATTTATCAAATTAAAGTTTTATTACTTTGTATATTATATCCTCCCCTCGAATCTACGTTATTCGTGAAATAAGATTATTTTTATTTTATATCCATATAAGTACTTAATATAGGCACGGTTCGATTTTATCTATCTTATAAATAGGTAGGTAATACGTAAATACGTAAGTTTCCAAAATAATTATTTGCCCATCAAAATGTGCATTCAGCCACCTAATGAACCCATACTACAATTTAAACACAATAATATCGCAAATATATCTCTTTATCGAAATTATTGGAATGCTAAAGAAACAGATCATAACGCAGAAACTAATAGCTAGTAGATAAGTTTGATGGTAGGTAGTTAGGTAGGTAACTACATAACGTACCTAAGTATTTAACTAAGTACTTAATGTAGAGTATTATATTTATTAAAAGAAGTTGTTCGTCATCGACTATGATTGCGCGGTCGGGCAATAAACATTAAAATAAAATTAAAAAAAAAAAGAAAAAAAGGAACACAGCATCACATCAGGCATTGAAAATATGACGGATGTGCCCATACATGAGCAAAGTCGTTAATCAATTTAATTGCACCATCATACAGTGGGTACCTCTAATACCTACCTTACAATTAGAGCTGATGGCTACCGTGTTACGTTAGAAGTCTGTCGTCGACTTTTGTCTGAACGCTCTTTTTTACTTAAATAATCCTATCTCGAATAAAAGATATTATTATTTCGGTAGTCAAAACATATTATCTATACGATAAGTACCTACCTAATATACAACATATATAGTTATAGGTATATAATAACAATCTGATGAGGGAATTGAAACGTTGTCGATGGTGTTTACTATTTACCTACCTACTACATAATGATATGATTTGAAAACAATATATTGACATAGGTAGGTACCTACCTACGTATATTCGTAAAAACAAATGAAGATGTGACTATACAGATCGATTAGATGGATATGCAAGAAAGGATTTGAATAAGGAAACAAAGACTCAGGTAGGTAAAAGAGTGTTTTACTGGCGAAAATGTTGCCCTGTTCAACTTCAATAACACAAAATTAATTACAGACACCGTCATCGTCACCTCTTGAAACTGCTCACACACTATAACTAAGACAAAATAAACGATTTAACTAACCATTAGAATAAAACGTACCTATAGGTATCTAGAATTAATATAAAACGAAAATGTGGGGTAAAAAATATTGTATTGTAGATATTATTGTGAGTTTTCGGGGTCAAAGAAAGAAAGATTCTTTTGTTGTGTCATCAGACCGAAAACTACCGGACAAGTTTGCAACACGACCGACGTGTTATTTGCTTTACGTAAAAGTAAACATATCCGAGATACTAAGATGAAAGCAAAAATAATATGATTCCTTTGTAGCAGGGGTAGTTTACATTTTTGTTAAGCACATTCGGTCGTGTATTAAACAAATAAACTGGCATCTGTATATACGGACGCAATAATAGATAGTAAAATAAATCGAAACGTAATTGATTTGTCACAGGCTGAAGCGAAAAGACGATGTTAGGATAGGGAAGGTATGTTATATACCTTCATATTATGTATAATATATGTATTTATTATACATATCTATACTTAACAGAAATAACAGGAATTTTTCATATTATTATAATACGCCTAATACATATTGGATTAACAATTAACACCTCTTATAAGGGCGTATTGTAATAGTTTTAAGTTAAAAATTCTAAAAAAATCATAGATATTAATTAGGTACCTTTATCTACAAAGTCTAAAATAATTCTTCGTTTAACAAGAAGATAGAAAAACGAAGACCGAGAAATCTGATGGTTATGTATTAGGTATAAACCTATAATAAAAATTTATTAGATAAAATTATTATTTTATTAGGTATTTATTATTTTAAAATTCACAATAGGTAGGTAGCCAGATTTAGAATATATTTCGTACCTATTTGTTTAATAATGTTTTATTTATTCCAAGTGGTAGATATAGGTATATTAGGTAAGTAATAAACACACGGTGGAGAAGAAATTTGTTGTTTAGATAAAAAAGCGAATATGTACCTACCTACAACATAGTTAGAAGAAAATGAATAATTAAGTTATTCGTTTTTGTTTCTCGGCATTAATGGACCTAAATGGGACCTTTAAAAGCAAAACAGGTTTTCTAGCATTCGAAAGGAAATCAACCTCCAAATAAACGTATAATTTCTCCATAAATTGAATTTGTAGAAACACACGCGTACGTCAATGCATACATACATAGATACATACATTAGATACATTTCGAATCATGTTATCTATTTGTAGTTATCAGAAACTATATATAAGTGCAAGTTTACATTTATTATTACCAAACAGATTTTTGATTGCTATTGCTAGCTGTCCATTAATCCGCTAATCGCTAACCCATTTACAAAACGTTCTTTGGTAGTAAGTACCTACGTATGTATATGGTAAGGTGTAGTGGTTCGCTTTTCTAGGAAATCACAAAAGTAAAACATGATGCATATCCTCTATCTTTTACTACCAATTTATTTTTAATTTATAAGCTTTTTAAATAAGAAACTGTAGTAGGTACATTTGTTCCTAATACTAATTTTCTAATAGATATAGGTAATAGTTCCTCAAAGGAAGACTCAAATAAAACACCGAATCGAAATAATTAAAAAAAGAAATTGGAAACTAAAAGGAATAACCGGCCGTAAAGATTAGGGAACAAATTCGGTTTTACCTTTCATTTATTTTTTAGAATGCATTAAAAATGAAACTTATTTACTTTCAAAGAATTAACGGAAGGTCTCATCTCAATAGCCCTATATTTAAAGCAATCACTTATATGGTAGTACCTACTTACATACACATAGGTATGTTGTGGGAACATTTCTTTATCTTTAATTTAGTTTACTTTAAGCTCTTTGATGATAACCGAAAAGTTGAAACAGTATTGTAAGGATTTTTCTTAATAAAATGTGTAAAACTAATCAAGTGTGTTTTTGATAATTTCATCCATGGGGCTGTTCATAAAATACGTCACACTAAACGTAGCTTTTTTTGACCCTCTCCACCCCGGTTGTCACGCTGTGTCACACTTTCGGTGACCCCCCCTGAGAATGATAAATTTTGATTTATAATATCTACACAAATTTTGATAGATAGATAGTAAAAAATATTTATTTTATTTTGATAATAAAATTTAAATAAATTAATAAATATCTTTAGTAACGAACAAATAGGTAAATAATATTTCTATTTATCAGAAGAAGTCCAAGGATTCTGTAAAAATTCAGTAAAATTGTTGTTGCCGTAAACCCCCCGTACCCCCTTGTTACATCTTGTCACACTCAGCAAGACCTCCCTGCCCCTCCCCCCTTTTATGCGAACGTATTTTATGAACGATCCCCATGATGTTTTATAATTTCATCAAAATTACTTTTTATTAGATGTAATGTATATAGATAATATGTATTACACAAAAATGCATTTTTTTTAAACTGGCTTAATAAATAAGAAAAAATTGAAGTAGTCCCTATAAGTTTGTAGCGAATTAATTTACGTCGTGTTGGTCAAATATATTGCTATTAGTATTAAGCTGGTAATAAAAACAAAACGAAGTATTTAAAAAATGCAAGAAACAATCAATTAGGTAGATAGATAACTATAAACTGCGCATCCTTCCTGTTTCTGCTTTGCATTACAATAAATAAGTTACCCGAATGTCAATGACGATCGGCTTCACTTTTGTCTGACGAATATGTTTATCATCATCTACGCATTTTTTTTTTATTAGATAGGTGTTATTAAATTAGCGTGCATGTTATTTACACTAATGAGATCGATTCGATTCCGATTCCCGGTAGTGGCAGATCGTAAAACTGACACGGTTCTTAAATTAATTTACATAATGGAGAACGCGATAGATTTAGTTCGTTTTCTAACAAAAACTGTCGGTATAGAGGTACCTCCATCCATATAGATAGATACATACACGTAGGTAAATATGCACGTGTAAAATTTCTATAGATGAAAATAAATTTTATGATACAACATATTTGTATACAAATTATGCATATTCGGTGGTAGGATGTAGGTATGTATATTTAACTATATGGTATTTAGATAGAAAATTACGCGTGTATTGGATAGCAAAGAGAAGTGAGATGAGGTGAGGTGAGGTAAGGTATGGCAAGGCAAGGTCAGTTATAATGGAAACTGAACCTGACGAGGAGCGTCGTTGGAATTTTTGAATTATTTTCGTTCTGTCAGAGTGGCAAAGAAATGGAATTTAATATTAATAAAGAAGTAGCGCTGGGCCTCCAGATGGGAGTTGAGTTCACGATGACAAAACTCACTTTGGATTTCTTTGATCGCTGCCGTCTTCGTAAAAGGCTTCGATTATTTCGTTATCGAAACAGGAATAGGTACTAGTCTTTTCAATTTGAATTTTGTGTGTGTGTGTGTGTGTGTGTGTGTGTGTCTGTTTGTATGTGCATGCGCTGTCTCCTGTCCAGCACAACGCAACGCAATGCAACGCGAAACGATACGACGCGATCTCCTTATTATAATTATATTATAACATTATTTGTTCATTCAGTATAATTATGTAACACACAAAAATGTTATTTTTACCCTTAAAGCATTAAATTCAATTTATTATTGTACCTAATTGCAACGTGTTTAATATAATATTACTTATATAGACCATAATACGTTATCACTTACATATTCAATGAATTTTGGAAAATACCCACTTACGTATATACCTAGATATGTAGATATTTTAATATTTATTAACAGGTGGAAATTATTTATGGATAGCTAAGGTAATACAGTAGGCAAGTTTTCATTTAATCTCGGATTAAAATTCTTGTTTCAATGTTTTTATATTACCTAGTTAATAACGATAAAAATCAAACTTGTCTATCGTTAGATGTATCTTTCGATAGCTACTGTAAAATAAGTAAATAAGTCTAGATGTACCTATATGCTCGTATAGGTATCATATCCATCTATCTATAAATGATACAAATAAATTATTAGGTAGGTACCTACATTTTTTTCTCTTCAGACCGATCCTATATCTATCTATCTATCTATCTATATAGGTGGGTGATTTTTAAGGTTTCAGAATGTGGAGTACAAGTACATTACTTAAAGGTAACACGCACACACACACATAGGTACCTATATATAATGAGCATAGGTTGAAATAGGTACTTACATTCACTTACGGAAACTTAAGTTCCTGCTCGATATAGATACAAATAAATACCTACGATATACGGCTTCAACTTTACCCCATCATTTCCTTTTATCTTTTTTTATTTTTTACCTTCACTGTCCACCTTTTTCCTAATCGATATTATCGTAGGTACAATAAAAAAATAAAATATTTCCTCTATATAGATACCAATAGGAACAAATTGGCGAGTATAAAAATACGTACTTAATCTGTTAAAACGGTGAAGAAAAATTAGCACTTAAATTAATAAATATTTTATAGTTTGTTAATGTTTTTTAGTACCTAATACCGTTGTTGTCTTTTAAGAGTTTCATTAATTCAGGTGATTGTAAAAAAAGTTAGTTTTCTTAGTATTAACGGTTGGTTTGATTTTTTACTTCTGTAGATAGATTCAACATACATATTTGATAGATACCTAGATAGTTATTGGTGGGTACATCCTTTATCCACTTCTAATAATATAATAACAGTGTTTCTATAACGTTCGAAACCACTTAAACTCTTTTTGGCCTGTGTAGCCGGTTTGTCACTCGATAATTTCGTTTTTATCTACTAATGGCTCGGGACCATTTTCAACACGTGCCAACCGGCCTACGAACCGTTCATTCTCTCAGTAATAATTATCTACATAATACTGAACTGTCTGTCGTGCTGTAATAGGCGCTTTTTACTTGCAATTTATCTAATACATATTTTATACTTCGCCTGCCTATTTTCTATTAGTTGCTAAGTTAGTTATCTATATTATAAAAAATACAAACTACCTATTGTTCGGAGAATAAAGGCAAAAAAGGCTGCTGAACTTGGTAAAAATTAGGGGAAAGCTGGATTTTTGTAAAAACTTTTGTGTTGGTGTTGTACGGCGGCTATCTATCTAACTACTATAGGTACCTATACTATGTAATGAAAACATTAACTACTTAGATACTATGTACATACATATGTACGTACTGAGTCACTAATTAGATAAAAGGAAACAACTGTAATAAATTTAACATTTATACGTATAAGTTGTTTCAATATTAAGGAAAACAAACGTAAACAATTAACTTGTTAATTAATACTTAAGCAATTGAGTGAACATTAAAAAATAATAAATTGTTTATATTTTTTGCACGAAAAATCTGAATTTTGCATTTGCATAGATATAATAACTATAGGTAGATATATATTTATGTAGAAACCTATAGGTAATTAATTAAGTAGACATAAATTTCTTGATTGACTTATTAAGTAGGTATGTATATGTATATTAATTAATTACTGCGTTAAAATTACATACACTAATATTAAAATAGATATATGTGGGTAGGTACTTAAGTATGTATTAGGTGCATAATAAAATAACCATCAGCAACTGAACAGCCCTTTGCCATTTAAGGGATAAAAACTAAACTCGCTTTATTACTTAATAAAAATCCAATTACATTTTATGAAAAACAAGTAAGTACCTAAGTGCCTAGGTAATATGTTTTAGTACTAGAAGTAGCTAGTAATTTATCTATATCTACTGCTTTTTAAACTATGTAGCTACCTATATATGTATAAAATACGCTTCGCACCGCACCGTCAAACCGATTCAGTCCACCCGATCATATATTTATAACAATAGAGTGGAATATATAGAAAAATCCCTTTTAAAAATAAGCTACCGATGACAGACAGACAGACACTATGGAGATAGATAGACAGGGTCACAAAAGGTGGGGTACATACATACAACGCAATAAAAAACCCATATGTAGGTTGATACCTAACCTATACCTAGATACAACGCATACGTGATACGTGTGTGTATATTTTGTTGCCAGACTATAAGGGATGACAGAAGGGATAAAAAGTCCTGCAAATGCCTGGCCATGAATCCTTTCAACATCTAACAATTTGTATTCATATTTATATGTACTTAGATAGTGTAATGTAGAGTAGGTAAGTAAAACTAGAGATAAAAAACAATGGTTTTATCGTTAAACAAGTTGAACTTGTGTGGTGGTTTTTTGAGTTTAAAAACGTACCATTCAAAAAACTACGTTTTGTCTTAATACTCCATGGCGTTAAAGTATATAGATGACTAAAATAATATTTTTTATAGATAGATAAGTACTTAGTAATTATTTAACAACGTATTTGCTAGCAGCAGTCAGTTTTGCAAACAAACACAAAAATAGTTGGACAGGTAGGTAGATAGGTAGGTAGGTATAGGTTGTACCTCATAATAATAATAAGAGCGAATGAGGGAGGCATCGACGTCGACGATTTCTTCTTCCAAATCGGTGCGTTCACCTTATTTGTGTCGAAGCTACTTATAGATATATATATATATATTCCTAAACACCTGAATGTTTCTCAAAATCCCCCGACAGTTTGTTAAAAGGCATTCCAACCACTTAATATTTCGCCGAAAGTTTCGTTCGTGAACATGATGTGATGTATCTAATTTACCGTTCGATTCACAATTATTTACGTATGTATTTATTAGGTATTTATATGTTAAATAGGGTAGTACACAGTAGGTGGTCTATCTTTAAGCGAATTTTCAATTAATTATATTTTCTTACACGTTTCGATTGCTCAATTTTTGATAGAATATCCTGATGAGGACATGTGTTTAGTGGTTAAATAAAGTAGAACCAACACAACATGTGCCGCGCGCCGTGCCACACATTCGAAAGATATTATTGCTTTGCTCCGGGTACTCGAGCACAGCACAGCTCGGTGAATTTCAATAAAAATTGCGTTTCAATGAACGTACAAAATGCTACCACACAAGAGCCACTCCACTTCGAGATATATTCCAGTTGAACAATGAACGTTGGGGAGGCAC
The DNA here is from genome assembly GCA_029378335.1 of Agrilus mali. Lineage (NCBI taxonomy): Eukaryota > Metazoa > Arthropoda > Insecta > Coleoptera > Buprestidae > Agrilus > Agrilus mali. The sequence goes on along the minus strand of CM055656.1, from coordinate 32,095,718 downwards.
TGGCCACCTAAATACACACCACGATAACTATATTGCATAGCATCGAGACTATACTAAGTACTTACTTATTTACTTCTCTTCATCCGAAGATTTCGACATCGTCAAATGAACCCTTTTCAACTTGTAATACATATCGTACCTAAGTAGGTACATATATAAAGTTGCTCGAAAAATCTTTGATAATAAAACCAGAGTTTGATATTAGTAGTAGGACGTCCAAAAAGATTAAGTGACTCGTTAATTATTAGCATGATTTGTATCTACCTAATAGACAAAAATACGTTTAAGGAAATGAGTAAAAAAGAACGAAAGCCTGCATCATAAGGAAGATTGGTAGGAAATGGCACGTACCTACCTATCTAACCGTCCGATATTTTCGACCTTAAGCCGATAACAGCAGTCCGTGTTCGAAAAGAATTTATAGGTACATAGGTAGCTGTTTTTTTATTTGTCGTAACGGTGGCATCACTTCACCACTTCATCTGTTTTACCATACCCGTAATGTGTGTTTGTGTGTGTATTTTGTTGTTTTATGTCGATAGGGTAAAACACGTGCAGGTGCGGGAACGCTCGGATATTTTAAACAGTTTTAATTATTTGATGATTCCAATTAGGTAGGTAGTTAATAAAAGTGGCGCGCTTGCATGAAAAAAAACTATTCCGATAATACAGGGGCATTAATTATGAAAACTAGTATCAATAATTTACATTTTGAGGCGACAAAAATAACCTGCACGACCGGACCCGGACCGTCCGTTCGTCCGTCGGTCGGCGGCGGTATCAAAATCACACTTTTTTCTTTCTCTTCTTCTTCTTCATCTTTTTCAGTCGGGTCGTCTTATTCACGTGTGTTTTTTTTATTATTATTTTTTTTTATCGACTACTGGTTTTGTCGTGAAAAGGTCCACAGCCAGCAGCTCAGCTACTTTAATTTGAAAATACGGTTCATTCTATATTTTATAATTTAGTCTTTTTTAAAACACGTCGTGTGTTGCTCCCGAAACACGACTCGCTAACCATTTGTCATTATGACAAAGACCGACTCGACTCTCTACGGACCACCAAAACAAACCGGACAAAGACGGAGACCGACCGAGTCGAGTCCAAGCACCTAAAAGGAAGGCAGTTAGCACTATAACTAACTACTTACTTTCATGTAATACTTAATACACATATAGGTACGTATGTACCTAATACCTATCTACCTATCTTAAAACATGTACCTAGGTACTTATTAGGTATAAATACTTAAACGTACGTACGTAAATTCGTATGATTGTGTGTGTGCGTTTATCTATGTGACTTGGGCGTTATAAACACACACGTATCTACACATATTATGTAGGTATGTACATAAACACGCTTATATGGACGGACAGACGGACGGACGGTAGTACTATTGTGTGTCCAGGTCTCTGACGGCGGAAATAAGAAAAAAAAAAAAAAAACGAAAACGTTCTGTCACAATCACGGTCCGTATTCGTATTTTTAAAGGAATAAAATATGATGATATATGCACGCTTTGCACAGGTGTTAAGGCTCCCAGAATTTTATTTCGGTTTTTTTATTCTTTTCTTTTTTTCTTTCTTGACCTATTATTACGATATAAATTAAAATCGCTTCATCTCAAAAAAAAAAAAAATTCTTCATCTAAACCGACACACTACACCGCACTCACATAGGTATTGTTTGAAAAGATTTGAAATAAAATTTTTTAACGTTTACAGGATCTTGACCAATATTTGTTTTTCTCATACGACAAAAATTTTAGGGATGTTTTTCTGATGAGAGTTGTATTCTGCCCTGATGCTAAACCAAAAAGCGCTATCTAGTAGGTACCTACCTAATATGTTTTGAGAAAATCTACTCTTTGTAAATTGTTCTTTTCCATCTTACAATTAATTCCCTACTTTATTAGGTATACCATGCAGCACCTATTTATGTTACATTAGTAGGTACCTATATAGGTATAGATTAGATGGTACCTACAAGTACCTATAGTAAGATATTTTTTATTTCCTTCCATATTATATTGCATGTTATGTTAATTGAGTGAAAATGATGGAATCAACGTTGGTTCATCAAAGTTTGTAATAGAAATGTAACAGGAATGATGAAGGAATAGGACATAATTAATTGAGATATTGTAATGTTTATGTATAAGTATGGAATCATGATTTTATCAACTAGTTTTTTTTCAGCATATACTTAGTGAGTGATGTACGTCGAGAGAGAAAGAGATTGAAAGATTAAGATACATACATTTACATAGATAAGATATTATTTACAATTTATTAGGTACCTAGATAACTTATGTAGGTACCTATAGGTGTAGATGTTTAATTTGACTTTGATCTAAAAATGAATAACGAACCCGCAAATGATCATTTTATATCCCGACAAAAGCAAAAGCTTCAGTTAGTTTAATAAAAGATACCTACCTAATACTCGTAGGTACTTACATAATGTTACCTATACCTGGTAGTCTTAAAGTTTTTTTATTTTCACCAAAGTATTAATTACCTACTTTGTTCAAGACGAGGAGATGAAGATACTGCTGCTTTTAGAATGAGTTTTGAGGTGTAGGTAGGTAGGTATACGAAACCTCCCGCCGCGATAGCGATTTAGCGATTTCTGGAGAGTATGCGGCCTTTTGGGGTTGTTAGGGCCTACAACCCTCTTCGAGTGACGCAAATTGGACTTGGTTTTATTTTAGAGTGGGAGCATCGACATTCTTCGAGAAAAAAATCGTTGCAGCTGTTCAGGGCGGGACTTTATTTTGGTTATGCGCATGTTCGAAAAGGAGGCGTTAACATCGTCGATGAGAAGGCGTGGTCCTTTTCGTCCTGCTACTGTTTGTTATTACTGAGATGATAGGTACGCAGAGTTTTTCTGAAGGAGATGCGACTTTAGCTGATGCTGCCTGCCTGCCTACCTATCTACCTACTCTCGAAAGGAGAGAACGACTGACTGTTCTAATTCTAACAAATAAAATTGGACAAATGTTGGCTAACATACAACAGGCTCTGACTTTCTCTTATTACCTACCTAAGTATATGTATAGTAAAAACATTTGAATGTGCGTAATCGATGCGCAAAAACTACTTTTAATAAAAATGTACCTAATTGGTTTTAGTTTAGTCTACCATTAAAATAGCAAATATTCTGATAGACAAGCACTTAGATACTAAAAATAATATTTCGTCGCTTAGGTAGATATATATTTAGAAGTAGGTACCTACCTAAAAAAAGATTTGCCTGTCTAATAGTTGAAACACATTGATTCTCTTTAGAATTTGTTTATTTTGGAAAATGTATCTATCGCTACTTATCTCAGTTTGCGACGAAAAGGGTACAAAGGGTACTTTTGTACCTAAGTTTCTGGGAAGTGTTTACCTGAAACTCACCAAAGTGCAATCTTTTTCCAAAACCGCACGACAAAAGGAAAAAAACGAATTTAAAATGTATAAGTAGGTACCTACCTAATACTTATACTTAGGTACGTTAGTTGGTCTTTATTCTCTTAAATATTATAAATTATAGGTAGGTACCATTTCCTACTTATTGATGTACTTATAGATACTAAACTTATAGTCAGACGAAGAAATTAAAACAATTGGTACCTACACTCATTTTTGTTTCAAAATTTTATTAGATATACTTATAAGACAACTTTAACAATCGTTTCTGCTGCTAAGCCATTATCAAAGAGAATAGATAAACAATTGTTAGAGTTGTCTTATATATCTAATAAAATTTTGAATCAAAAGTTAGTGTAGATACCAAGTATGATTAACTGTATCTAAGTTTACTTGATGGAAATTCATGATTCACTTAATAACAAATAAAACACAAATTTAAATTTCCACAATATAATATTGTGGAAATTTAAATTTGTTATAAAGTAGATACCAAGTGTTTAAAATTTTTTCGTCTTATTCAAAACGTTTCACCAAGTGCCTAGCCAAGAATCAATTTCTTATAGGTAGTAGATACTAGATATAGCTATAGTTTATTAATTTATCTACCATACATTAATTTGTAATTATGTAATTAATTTCTACCCTAATATCAACACATCCGGTTGTGTTGTTGTATGTAATTTACTTTTCAACACCTGAATATTAGGTACCTATGTGTTTATCTATTTCTGTATATCGATACCTATAAATACAATAAACCTAATCGTTAATGTAGTTGTCATCTCATTGAACAAGTTGTGGAATTTAAACTCATCATATGTTCGCAGAATGAAGCTTATCTATACGGCCAATATAAGTACCTAAATAATTTTTCACAATAGTTAGGTATTAGGTACCTTTTCAAGGACATCAGGTACCTATCGTATAAACAATAACGATGATGATAATAATAGAAAATGTTAAAGCTACTTAGAGTTACTTAATGCCCCAATCGATTATGGAATGTTTTATTTTCAGAATAAAGGGTCGTTAGCTTAACACCATGACGTCTTTAGTTAATAAAAGGTAAACATTTACACCTCTTCGCGGGGGGTGGGGTGATTCAGAAATATCCTGCTGCTTGATGGGTTATATCAACAAGTTACTTCTTCTTATGCATCTACGTACAAGTATACCTACCTAATGTTTCGTTTTACTATTGTTGGTCAGACTAATAGGTATATAAATGTAAGCATTTAAATGTACCTACCTTAAAAATATTTGAAATAATGTTACTTTGTTGAAAGTTTTAAGAAATTTTATAAATGTATCTAATACCTACTGCTTAACTTATATCTACCTATTTACATAGGTATCACGTTTATATTATTTCTTTAGCAACGATAATTATGATGATTATATCGCTTGTTCAGTTGCAAAAGTGTTTTTAAAATTTTTATGTTATTAGAAGTGTTGATGGACAATATCTTAATAGATATTATCAACATTTTATATATATCTAGGCAAATAAAAGTGGTAGGAACTTTCTTATGTAAAAGTTTTTAGATCTGTTAGCAAGAAATAAAGTACTTAGGTACTTATATACTTATATTTAATAATTTAAAATAAACATTATTCCTTCCATAATTGAAGTAATTATTATTGTATCTATCTATTATAAAGGTATTATTAGTAAACCCTTTTTTTTTCATAATTTCAGGGTTCTATAGATATATGGCAAAATATGTATAAGTAAAAGTAGGTAGACATGATAAACTCAAAGTTAAGTTACAAATGTTTTATTAATTATTTCGGAACACTACACTTGAAGAATATCTAATATTTATTTAACATTTGTAACTAAACATTGAGTTTGTTTTAAAATAGATTCAATTTATAAGTGAGTAGGTAACTAGATACCTATATGCCAATTCGTCAGAGACGTAAAATGCTTGCTTCCCTTTTTTTTTTTTTTTCTTCTGACCATTCAATTCATTCATACAAAAGATCAAACCGTAAAGTCGAAAACTACATAGTCTCACGCCCAAAAATTGGAAACAATAAACGTCGACAATAACAACAATTCATCCCTTCTCAAAAGCCACCCTATAGAGGCTATCATCAGTACGTAGGTACCTACTACTCTCCATTACCCTGATGGTCTGGTCCTATTCGAATCTTTTGTTAAAAGATCTTTGACAGTGTAATGTAGTGGTTCAAAATGTGTAGAGATATTAGATAGGTACCTAGATACGTGAGTGGTTGGTTTCGATTCGATTCAACCAGAAACTTTACACCACCTTTCTATTGATTCGGAAATTTTACCTACCTACCCCATGTGTGTCATGTGTGTCGGCTAGAAATTCGATCGTGCTAATTAGAAATCGACGCGAGTTAAAGGACCTACATTAGCAGCAGGAAAAATACTTTTAGATACCTACTAAATATATTAAGTGAAATTTACTAATCGGGTGTGTTAACAGTTTCGGTTTTAATTAAAAAGTGCGTGCGTGTGTTTCTATTTATTACTACTTACAATTAGCCGGCTCCGTCAGGATCAGTAGCAGTTTTAGAGTACCTCTACATACGTATAGATATAATTATATTAATCAATCTTATCATGTAAGTAACTATTACTATCACGTCATACCATTAGATATTTATTAAATCGTCTGCATAATAAGAAGTAGGTAGTTAGTTAACAATAATTTACTTGCACAAAGTGTGATTGTGTGTAGGTAGGTAGATACTTATTGCATATGTATCTATTATAATAGAGTTAGAGATTAAAAAGTATTGTTAGAATTTTGTTTTTGTCAATAAAGGTACCTACCTGAAACCGGTAAATTTCTCGGTACAGATAAATTTTACCTAAAGTAACTAAGAGACGAGGAGTTTTTGCGAACGGGCGGTTTTAAGAGACGTCAAATAGATTTATTTTTAATACCTTCTTTATACTGAAAACGTTTTGCTGACGAATTGGGGACGTTCAATGTCTTTTTAGTTAACCGCTTCCGAATAAAAGAAAAGAAAACATCTGGGATGCCGACACGGACTAATACGGTACCTAGCTACATGGATATTACTTTACTTACTAAGAACGTCTTAACAACTTGGGGAAATTGTAGAATCTCAACAACGACAATTGCATTTGTTTTAAATACCTGAAGAACACGAAGGTGCAACATTGACACTTACCTACTTAAGCACTGTTTTTGACTTACCATATAGGCAACAGATCTTTTACTATTTTACGCTGTTTAGGTACATTGGTTATCATGAGACTGAAACAAACATCAGTAGAATTAAAAATTAATAAATACTTTCTTATAAATGAATGTGTTGATGATGTGTCGCATTAGGTAGTTACATATTTATTTGTTTTTTTTTTCTATTGTTTCAGTGAAATTGTCGTTCAACCGAAACAGCATCACCACGTCTCCGTCAGCGGTGTCGGATAACGTGGTAGCGGCGGTTGCGGCGGCAGTGACCGCCGGCGGGGGCGGCGCCGGTACGAACGGCCTTTTGGCCCGGATGAACATGGCTGGTTATTTGAAATCTTCGACCGCAGGACCGCATCCCCACGGACACTTTCCCGGACATCATAGTCTTAGTTCCGGCATACCGATGCCCGCACTCACCCCCTTCGGCCTGCCCCATTCGCTGGATCCCGTCACATTCCCTCAAGGTAGAAATAATAATAATTACATTGAATTTTTTAAATTGTGCGCGGTGGTACTCTCATAGTGATTACTTACGTCTTTTCATCAAAGGACTTGGCATTTTGTAAGTAAAATACATTTCAAACCGAAGAGAGTGTTGTTGTGTTCATGTTCCATACTTAGTGCATGTGTTACAGGAATTTCTAACTAAAATAATTTCAGCGTGATACCTAATAATTTCACTATGAGATTACTACGACATAACTACCTAAAACAACTAGAAATAAGTACCATCTAAAGTTTTTATAACGAAAATTACTTAAATCGAGCTAATAAAGGCACCTTTGTGAGGAAACTACTGTTTGTTTGTTAGGCTTCATTTTGATTTAAATTCAAGTGACACAGACAGGTCGTTTAAGTTACGATAATTTTTATACCTAAGTATTATTGCGGGTATAGGTATTTAATTGGCATTTATTTTATTCCTGTTGCCGAGTCGGACGAGCCGTAAAAAAATACGATGTGTATGTATGTTGTGTGCAGGGAAGACATGTAGGAAGCCTTGATGGGGAGAGTCCGATAACTTTGGACGTTGAAGGGCTTCGCAATACAAATACAGACGACCTTCGTGACCTCTCTCGCATTTTACGAAACAAAGTAACTACCTATGCATATTCATAGTAGGTAGGTAACATTACAATTAATACAACATTCTCACAGTGAAATTCTCTCTCTTAAATAGGTACGCCTAATAAATAACCCTGAATATGGTATTTTGTTGTTTTTAAAAGTAGATAATTCTTTAAGTAATAAGGATAGGTACATTTTAATGACTGTAATAATATTTTCGTATTGGTATCTAATAATTAATTGAACAGATTATTTTTCGCTGTAGGGGACGATTCCTTTAAGGATTAATCTATCGATTTGTTTTTATCGAAAGGTTACCCGTTAATAATGCCAAACTGTATTAAATTCGGCCTCGCCAATATCATTTATTTGACTAAGAGAAAAATAACAACTAAACACCTACTGATGGTGGTCGTAATAGGTACCTACAGAAAATAAGAAGCTTTTAAAAGCCATCTATTAATTAACCATCGAACTTGGAACTAATTAAGTAGCTACCAAAAACTATTATCAATTTAACTCATTTAACTTCCCTTTTTAAAAATCTTATGTAAATGCATGATTGTAATAGTTATTCGAGTTATTACTAAGTAAGAGGGGCGTTATATCTATCTATCTTTTCTTATTATCGATCGAATTTATTTACCTATTCCCTAGACGAAACATGTGATTTGTTTTGCAAAAGTACTTACACGCAAACTTGGGCAATATTAAATTACGTCCCATGCGACCTAGGATGGATGTTATAGAGACAGAGAGAGAGGTCGAGCCGTCGGGATCGACGTCGACGTCGGGGCGCTTCATCATATCAGACAGAGGGAGCAAGCAAGCAAGCAAGCAAGCAAGAAAGCAACATACATATATGTATTTAGGAATCTATTAGGCCGTGACGGACTTGTTCATTGTGATAACGAGAGTACCGCATCGTCTTTCCTTCATTTAAAGAGCCGTCCGCGCGCTGTTGTTTAGGGTGCCTCTCTGCCCCCAACTAAACCACATTAGCTAATCTTTATTATTCATTACGTAATTTGCCAAGAGATCCCGTTTCACGATCAGAGAGAATGAATTGATTTTAACGTAGGTACATAGCTACTGATGCTTCCTACAAAATAAAGTATCTACTTATAATGAATGCCCATATGGTTTATAATAATAATTAGATAACTAAGTATATGAAGTATATAAACGACAAAGAAAATTACTTTACGTGTAGGTACATAATCAAATACATTTAAGGGGCTGTTCATAAAATACGTCACACTAAAATTAGCTTTTTTTTGACCCCCTCCTCACCGGTTGTCACGCTGTGTCACAAAAACTAAACATTCGCCCCCCTGGAACATCATAAATTTTGATTGATAATACACAAAAATGTCTATTTTATTTTCATATGTAATAAAATTTAAAAAAATTAATAAATAACTTTTGTAACGAACAAATAAATAATATTTCTATTTATCAGAAGAAGTCCAAGGATTCTATAAAAATTCAGTAAAAATTTTTGATGAACTGTGAACGTCACGTTGCCGTAGACCCCCCGTCCCCCTTGTCACATCTTGTCACACGCACCAAGACACTCCCCCCCCCCATCCCTTGTATGCGAACGTATTTTATGAACGGCCCCTTATAGAATATCGACTTTTCTTTCGATATTTATCGTTCTTCAGAATGAATCGAAAACCGATAAATAACCGATAATCGGTTAGAGTTTAGTAGATACCTACATACATAACATATCCATCCTAACATAAAACCAAAGCAGCAAAATCCTTGAGGACTTACAAGCAAAAAATAAAACAGAATAAATTCGTAGGTACATACCTATTTTTGAATAAGCGAATAACTGTAAATAAGTGTGAAAATTACATTAAACGTAAACAGAATGAATGCAGAGCGGCTGCATAAAAAAGATTAATAATAGGAGTATCGCCACCCTTCGCACGCGTTAACCCCCTGTGACGTCGGCAGATTTTAAGTAGCCATCGGTATGGCAATGTGAGAAACTTAGTTTAAGTAAACACGGGGGGATGGACGAGACCTATACCGTTAAAGAAAACAAACACACCACCGCAATACTGCACTCTTGTTTATACTGACAAATTGATTTTACTTTCTCACTTATCAGAGTCATGTGTCCGACCCTAATTTTTCACACTTCTTTTATTACTTATTAGGCGTGCGTGCAAGTTCTTGTTTGTAACTTTTGTTTTTTAGTTTAGGGCACGGAAGAAGAAAATTTCGAAACAAATATCAAATATTTAAATTTATCTATGTAATGAATAAAAAAAAGTTGAAAGATCTTTCATTGAAAAAAGTTACAGACAACAACACTACACTTTATTTTTGTCGGGTGATGGGAAATCGCAGCTGGCCAATAAACGTTCTGGGGTGTTTAATTGAATTACTAATGTTTCATTGGGGTCTTTTAACAGTAACTCAAATCACTGTTTGCACACGGTAGGCACAACTTCACTTGAATAAATAAATTCATTTCTTGATGTATGGCAATTGTACCTACGCGTACCTAGTACTTACTAAGGATTACCCTTTTTAATCAAACGAGGAAAGTTGGTACTTAAATTAATTACTAGATACATAATTCATTTGACTACAAAAGATATTACCTAATAGATAACTACATATTATGTAGTAGATATATTGTTTAGTGTTTGGTGTTGAAATTTATTGACTGAATTATAATGCACAGTCTTTCCCTATTTGTCAGGTGTTAATCCAAGAAAACAGCGTCGGGAGCGGACCACGTTTACTAGAGCCCAGCTGGACGTTCTGGAGGCTTTGTTTGCCAAAACAAGATATCCGGACATTTTTATGAGAGAAGAGGTGGCTCTAAAAATCAACCTTCCCGAATCGAGAGTCCAGGTCTGTATTCTACTTATTACTTATAGGTATTACAATTACATAAATAAATAGTTAATAAATCGCAACAATATTAAAATGTAAATAGTTTTTTAATAGGTATCTATAGGTATTTTAAAACGCACGCGAATAAAATTCGTACAGAAACCGTCGCTTTCTTTGCCTAATCCACCGGACAAGTTTATTTAATTGTTTTTTTTTAAACGTGTACCTATATTTACATACATATACCTATACACAGATCAAGATCAGTGTCATCGAAATTTATTATGGACGGTCGGATTACTGAACGAACACTGCAGCCCATCATTTGTTTTTCTTATTTTGTTCTCTGATGGTGAAAAATTATAATTAAGTTTATTTTAGCGTTTGCATTTTTTTCGTATATGGTAACCATTTGTCTATAGATACCTATAGGTAATAGATACTTATGTATTTCAAAAAGTTGGTATTTTTAAAACAGAATAAATAACACCTAGCACGTAGAAGAAAAGGTGGGACGGGACGTTTTCTGAATGGATATTATATCAATGTATGTATACCTACATACATAATACAGAATAGGTCGGTCGTAGTCGTTCGGTTCGTTTCTCTAATCACATCGTAAAAGCGAAACAAACAGCAGCTGTGCCTGATGAAAAGACTAACCAGCCTTTAAATTGAATCATTACCGGGAGGAGTGCAAACACTACGCCCTCCCAATTGTACTAAATTGTAACTCGTACCGCAGGCCTATTTCCTGCGTGCTGCCCGCTCGCTCGCTACCCTTAACAAACCAACTGTGCGTCGCGTCTACGAGTTTACCAGCCAGCTAACATGCTACCAGCTAACTATAATACTTCCCTTTATTATATTTCGCCCTTTTCTCACTTACTATTATTATTAAAGAGTAGCAAAACGTAAATATTTATATAAATGTGGTAATGTGAAAAGGAAATAAAATTAAATTTAAAGTTTGTATAAAATCAAATGGAGTGATATTTTTTAAATTTCGTTTGGTGCCAACTTTAAAACGATCAGCGAAGCGTCAGAAGAAGATACCCAACACTATTTGATAAACGCCGCCTTCTTCTCACTATAGGGACTGCCACTTCTTCGTATTCACCAGCTGAAATAAATATCAAATAGACCAGACGAGTGACAAGAACAAATACATAAATGGAAGTAGGTACCTATGTGGAACCTAATACAAAAATGAAAGCGTGGACAACGAGCATCGTCGATTATTCACCATCTTCAAAAACCTGCATCATCGACAAGAAAATATTTAAACCCAAGTAAGAATCAAAGTTTGACATCACAGGCGCCGTGCCTGCAACGTCGGTCCCTAACACCGGAAATGATACTGGAACAAGAGAGAGACTGTCAGTGGAGCCCTACGTTAGAGGGCAAAACCATCAAAATGCAAAATAGAAAAACTTGCCACTCAGGTCTATTTGAAACGGTTATTATTAGTGACTAACCTTTAGGCGTCGGCTAGACCTTAATGTAAGGGTTCACCGAAACCTTTATCTATCCAGCGTCGGATGTCCAAGGTCCTCATCCTCTCCGTGCTGATAACGAGTGGGTATTGGGTGACGGATCTTTCCAGCGACCAATGTCCATCACACAACACACTTCACTATTACCGAACGCGAACGACACCAACATTTCGCGAAAATAATATTAAACGATTCGAAAACATAAATCTGAAACAAAAGAAAAAATAAAATGTTAAATCTGTTTAGTGGGTATTTCATGTTGTAGTTGATGTTTCAATGTTTATTTCAGAGATTATTATAAAAAATTGGGCGCCATCCATAAAATACGTCACACGTTAAAGGGGGGGGGGTCAACAAAATGTGACATTGTGTGACAAGAGGCAGGGAGGGTCAAAAGCATTGTGACATCACATGTCAAAATCAAAAATATTTATTTATAGATACCATATATGGAAACAAAAAACTTAAAAATATTACTATGAAATAAATTATGAAAATAAAACAAATATTTTTGACTATCAAAATTTGTGTATTATCAATCAAAATTTATCATGTTTAATTTTTGTGACGTTATATTTACAGGGGGGTCACAGAAAAGCAAATTTTAGTGTGACGTATTTCATGAACAGCCCCATAGTTAAATAAAGGAAAGGACGTTATTTTCCACCCTGTATAAAATTTTTCATGTCGATACGCTTACGACGCTTATTAAATGAACGAAAAACGTTCGTGGTCACAAAAATGTTTATATAGGTACATAGGTTATTGTATACTGTATGCGTATGCACCTTCGCCTAATACCCGATTACACAGCCTGCCGTAGACTCCTCTGAACCATTTCCCTATCAATTTCCACCACATTTCGTTCCCCTTACAAAAACTGTTACTCTGTAATGCCTCTTTTATAGTGCTCGTTCTTCAGGCAGGACTTATAAAGGCAAAAGGCGGGGTGCCTTCGCGGAACGACCCTAAATAATCCGTCAACTAATGGAAAACTACCCCTCGGGTGCAGCACGCATGTATAGCTTTTGTCCGCGCGATTGTATTTGATAAAACATACCTATATACCTACATGCTACATTTATATATTTACGTATACCTACGTACCTTCTATTTATTTATATATGTATAAGTAGGTATATACGTACGTATTATATATATATATATATACGTAAGTAATAACGAAGCATAATAGTTACTTTTGTGCGGTGAAAGATTGGAAGGCCTGCGATGTTTCGAGTAAGGGTGCAAATTGCATGGGAAGGTCCGACCGATAGATTTTATTATTAGAGGGCGTCCTTTATTCTTTTCTCTCGCTTTCATTCGTATATTAAATTTTAAATTCGTCGACAATTTCAGTTAAAAACTAAGTGTTATATAAGAGAATGAATGTTCCCTTTTGGACTATTATTTTTGTATTTGCTACTACAAGACATCAAAAGTAACCAAGAGCTGCGTAACGTCTCGAGAAGTAGATAAGATTTAGATACAACGTCGAGGCTGCTATATACCCGAGGGACTTTATGTTTTGTTAATGGGGATGTCAGCGTTACCATGGCTACTCGCAACATCCATCCAGTCACGCTTCGTCTTTGGCGAGCTCTGCGGCCTTCCTTTACAACGATTGCGCCTTGTTCTTTTTATCAATTTGTAATGTCGTGCTACGCTACGAAAAAACATTCCGTCGCAAATTTCACATTTACCATCATTAATTTACAGTTGGTTGGTTATAACGACCTAAAGTAAATTAAATATTAGTTACAATTGGTGTTTGAAGAACTGACACTTCGTAAAAACTTATCGGTTGTTTTTATTAATTTCAGGTTTGGTTCAAGAACCGTCGGGCAAAATGTCGACAACAGTTGCAACAGCAACAGAACAAACCTTCGCCTAGGACACCGACAACGCCAACGAAAACCAAGGGTAGCAAGCCTTCGCCCGTGATACCGGTGTCAAGTTCTACAACGACCAATAACATACCCCCTACGCCCTCATCATCAGTGTCACCGTCATCAACCACTATCAATATAAAGAAGGAATCTCCTCAATTATTAAACACTTATCGCAGCAGCAACGGTAACGGCAACGGCAACGTGACACCCGTTGGAAGCAACACGAGTAGCGTGATAGCGACCCCGTCGCCACCGATAACACCATCGAGTAACACACCGCTCTCTTATCAGCACGATTCTTTCAATACATTCAATTGGCACACAAACGGCCACAGTCCGCCACCTCATCATTATTACGGACAAAACTACAACGCCGCCTATTACAGTCAAATGGAATATTTTAATCAACAGAACGGACAAAATCAAATGCAAATGGGCAATCATATGGGTGGCGCGTATCAAATGGGTAGCTACTCGATGACCATGGGCATGAGCGCTGGACACCATCAGAACTTCAGTCCGAGGCACCCGGACTGCAGCCTCGATTACATGAATCAAATGGTTTAGCCGGTAGGTCTTTCGTCTTGATATTGCCGTCATTTATCGATTGATTTAAGTCATTATTATACCTATACATACATACATATATTATGTGTACCTATAGACGATATCTTTTTTTTTTTTTTTAATTTTTAATTCTACCCTTACTTTACCACTTATTATGTACATATCTACTTACATTTATTGGTAGATGGATACATGGTACACATACATATAATAAAAGGACTTATCGTATAATACTTATGTAAATATAAAAGTGACAATTGTAATTAAAATGCTGACAAAATTCAGGTGTTAGTACAAACAAAAAATTTCGAATGCATGTATAGGTATGTGTGTGAGCGTGGGACGTACCTACCAGTCATTCATTGTATGTATTTGTGTAAATAATAGGTACATAGGTATGTGTAGGTAACGTGCATGCATATCAAGATTCACAACTGAAACTGAAACTGAAACTTAAACACACGTAACAACTAAGAAATATACGGTACACAAGAGTGCGAAAACGATCGACAAATAATAATAATGATTACGGTAAGTTAATTAATCAAGCATTCGGTACGTTTTCGCCAACTGTATATTCCTTATAGGTACTGTGATAAGGGGTGGTGTGCGAAAACTTGAACCTTTTTGATATGTAAATAAATACGAAATAAATCAGTCAACTAATTATGAAGCCTAAATGTATTATACGTAGTCGATAGTTATTATTTATTAGTTGACCAGTAAATGTACATAATATAATTATATTAACTTGATTGTATTATAGTAAGAGTAACCACGCGTCTGTCTATACACCCTCTAATAGACGACAATATGTATTATATTTTATTCACTTTTTCTATCTTTTATTAATTATTATTATCGTCCGTCATTCGTCTGGCTATTAAAATTATGTGCAACTTGTAATTTATGAAGTAAAATGTAAAATTCTCAGGAATTTTTCCAACATTATTTAAATTTTATTTATTCGAACTTTAACTTTTCGATTCGACGACCTACGAGTACATAGATACCTATAAATAAATAGATATTATCTGTAACTTATAAATTACCTCAGTCTTTTATTAGGGAAATAGAACCAGTTTCTACAAATATTGCTCGAATGTAATGCAAATGTGTAATAAAGTAGAAATATTTACAATACATTTTGCGTCTTATTTACCCTATTTATCAGATTACAGATTAAACGCGTGCTGTAGGTACCACAAATTGCAAGAAAAACAAAGGTAAGTCCTGATTATTTAGTTAAAAAATGTTAGCAGTTGCATTTATTTTAAGTGTGTGTATGGTAGATAATAATATAAGACAAAGACTAAAGATGGGACGACCGATCGAACTTTTTGTAAGGTTGCACTCGCTCACTACACTACCCGAGTGGTCTTTCCACGCGACGGCACGTGTCTTTGACCAATATTCGCAAGCAGATTCAATTCCACGTCACGTGTACTATTCATTAGCCCGGACACGTGCCACTCTTTACTCTCTAATAGATGGGCCTTCGGTGTGTGTCGTAGAAATTAGATCTTGATTTCTTTTGCATGACGAGCGGTAAATTGAACCAGAACATACAATTGTTACGCATTATAACTAATCGTACTTGGTAAAATAAGTCCTTCATTGTCGGCTTGCTTGCCCATCTAAATAAACTATTCAGTTCCTATCTATTTTTTTTACATAGGTAATGAAAATGCGAGAAGCAACGACGTTACCCGCTCAAATTTAGACAGGTTAACTACAGGTAGTACGATTGTATTTTATTTTTCATTTTTCTTTCTGACGAACGTTTTTTTTTTTCTTATGATATTTTGTGACAATCGGCCGTGTCAGTTTTTTTGTTACCTGCCCTTACTAAATATTATTACTACCGGTAAAAGAACCATTGTGAAATGGACATGTATGTATACAAAGGAAGGAACTCCCACATATTTCATGTCAAAGTTAGCGTGATCTACATTTAGAACCGAAAAATTTTATTGTTCGAAAATAAAAACCGCCGGTGGAAGATGGAAACGTGTATATAGGTATAGTTTGAAATTCTGCAGGAGCGTATTTACCAACCGAAATAGATATATCTAGGATATAGAAAATAAGCAGGGCTAGAACCTTTTCCAACAAACAATTTGACGAAAGGTTTTTTAATCGGAATAGGTACCTTGTGATGTTCACCTTTAAACAGGAAGCTGAAGTTGAAAGTTACGGTCAATAGATTTTTTTATAAAGTTAATAAATAATAGGTTGAAATTGTACCTAATATACTTTTGTAATTCTGTGAACGAATTTCAACAAAAAGAAACATCAGAAAATCGTAATGTGAGGATTATTTTTATATTATCCGAAACCTAATAGTAAATAAAAAAAAACGTGTAATATATTCTTACCCGGGCAACGCCGGTATATTTAAAGAAAGTACGACAGCGCCGGTTACCTCACATCACAATCAACCAACAACCGAAGAAAGAAAGAAAGAAAGAAAGAAAGAAAGAAAGAAAGAAAGAATGAGAAAAGATAAAGAAAGGCAGGGTGAGTAAGTAGATTGTATTGTTCGTAAGAGTGTGTCGAGGTATTACAATTAGTAGGGACGAGAACGACAGTAGCATGCTGCGACGACGGATTAGGTGTGGCAATCAGAATCCTACCTTTATTTTAGGTACCTGTGGTCTGTTTGCGATTGTGATTGTACTGTAGATATGTGTGCGAGAGCAAGAGAATCTCTGTCTGCTGATTGTGAGAAGTGTAGGTACACCAACCAATGTGTGTACCTACTCGTAGTAATAAACGAACAGACAATTCGACCGTTACTTTACCGTTTGGTGATTTTTTTTTTAATTATTATTAAATATCACGACTAAAATTTACCTACTTGCATTGAACTGAAACGTATTATTTTCGAATTGTTATAAGTTTTTGTATAGCATAGTCAATCATCTAAAGAAACGCTCATAATGTTTGCGTATTAGAAAAGTAAAGTAGTTGGAGGGTGCACGTGGCTCTAATAGAGATATCTAGTTAGCTGCAAAGTGGAACTCTTATCGGGGTGTGTGCACTCTGATTTTCGTTTCCCGACGAGTATGTTTGCCCCTTACCACATCGTTGTCGTCCATTTGAATCGTTAAGATAGCAGACAAGCGTAAAAGGGGCCGGCGGCCGTCAATGATGAAGCAATCTTTAAAGATAATTTGTCATTTCTTTTTATATAATACCTAGTATTGTTTTTAATGAACCGAAAATGTTTGTAAATTAAAATTTCACATATACATCTGTTTCAACTTCAATTTTCTCTTCTAATGTACAATTTATTTTAATAAACGCGGCGTTATTACACAATCGTTGCCGTTACAACACTCGACTTTCTTTATTAAAATTCACCCCTTTTAAATAAACAGCTTAAAGTAGGTAAGTATTAGAAATCGAACGGTGATGGTTTGTAAGTGCAGTAATATCAGCGATTATCGATTTGTTAATTTTTATTTCTATTTGTATGTGGTTATTACCTCCTGAACTATAAAATGATCCTAATAATATCTATCTAAAATTTTTGTATTTAAATACCTACTAGGTACTTACATTAAATTTACTCGTATTATAAGCTATAAGTATTTAAATTAATTGTGCCGATGTTTGTCTAAATGGTCTTTATCGCAATAGCCGCAGGTATCGATCTTCCTTTGTTAGTAAGCAGGCAAAAACTTGACGATGCAACTGCACAGATTGTTAAAGGGGGATGAGATACTTATTACGAGCCGAACATAGAGAACTAACTACGTTTTGCAAAAGGCAAAAGACTAATGGTGCTTCATTAACGTTATCATACTAGCAATCGAACTGATGTTGGCCCGATCTTCACCCTCTACCCCATCATAATGTTTAATATAACAATGCAATTAAAGCGAATTTCTGCTTATTAATCCGTTACTACGATATCCACCGACCCCGTTCGTTCGTCAACGATTTTATGTAATACCTGCTAGTAGCAATACCCGGCGTTGCCCGGGTAAGAACATTCTAGAATATTCGCAAATTTTGAACTATCCAGAACATCACATAATGATTCAAAACATTCTCTAACTTTTTTTAACACTCTGGAATATTCTCTGGCGGGGGGTTATCGACTACTGAGAGTTGAAGATTATTTCAGTACCATAATATCGCTATTAAAAGGATGAAAATTAAGGGTTATATGTATTTTTTAATGCCAAATCAAGTCAAAATTATGTCAAATTAGTATGTAACAGGGTACCTATTTAAATAATAGACAGCTCAATCGTATACAGACGTACTTTACATGCCTAGATAGTGTCCTGTGTCGTAAAGGAAAGAGACTGACTGATTGTGAGTGCGACTGCATCGCATCGTGTAGGTAGGTACCCATACCTACATTAAAATAATTTGATTTCGAACAGATTAAACTGTCAGTGAAATCGGGGAGTCCAATTTCATCAACAAGTTTCTGATGTATCAGGCTTCTTTGTCCGTCACTAGAATATCAAGTTTCATTGACTTTATCTGTCACACCTTACACCCCAACAAGAGACGTTAGCAAAGACATAATCCAACAGCACACAAAAGACGCTCGCTCGTCATTCTCCGATAGATTAACGCAGATTATCGCATAAATATCTACCTATATGTTGGTGCACCTACAAAATATTTTTCAGTATGTTGATCGTTGATGTGTTGTTGTTTGGAGACAGACGAAAAATATTACTTATTCACTGTAATCATGTTGAGGAATTTCGTTCTATGGTACATTCTCTCACAAAATGTTTGTTGCTAGTACCTACCTAGATAGAGGTATTCTATAAAAATTTATGTCAATTTATTGTGTTTAACGCCGAAATATAAGTTCGCAACTAAAACTAATAAAATAAAACTTATTATTGTTATTTAATAGTTATTAGGTATGTAGGTAAGCAGGTAGATACCTATTATTCATGCTCTCATTTGTAGAGAGTAAAAGTCGAGGGAGGTTCCACTAGAAATTTAGGAAAAAACCATCGGAAGTACGTAAACCGAATGCAACAATTAATAAAATTGGAAGGGGGGATTAGCGACAGCCACACGTGCCCATGCATCCCTTAGACTGATAATTATTTCCAAGTCGAGGCCTTTTATATCTAAACATTTGTTCATTTTGATAAAGGACGGACGCACCGCCACAGTCAAGTCTCGTCGTATTAGGTATACCTACCTAAACTTTACCTTCTTCGTCTTTCGCATTGCACTCATTATCTATTGTATCGGTGGGTGATTTATCTCTTCTATTGTTAATACTTGACGATCACACAATCACACATTGGCTATTAGGTATTAAAAATAGAAAAAAAAGACTTACAGCAGTCTTATTAGGCATTAGAAGTATCTATTAAGTACCTATTTACCTAATACATTAGGTATTAGATGTTGATATAGGTATGTACCTATTACATAATAAATTAAAGAAATTAGGCAAGTATCCAGGCAGATAATTTTTTAAAAGGGAAATTTATTCGGTTACCTATCAAATATGATGATGATAGCTAGGAAACTTATTAAATTTTCTAACGTGGTGAATTTGAAGAATAGAAATTTAAAATCGATTATCGAAATTACAAGCATTGTTAAAGGTTCTTTTGATGTTTCCGACTACATCGTTCTCAACGAGAAACGTTAAATTGGGTGAATTATCAAATCATCGTATCCCTTCTCGTACTTACAATTTTAATTTGTCAAATAAAAAACGTCTCAATCAGCAGTAGGTATACCATACCATACCATACCATATCTACATAGATAGCTAACCATGCACTTTATTAAACATTTACTTATACGATGTTATTTTGTTTTTACTTTATACGAAAATATTATATCGTATATTATAGTTTATAGATATTAAACTAATTTTACAAAGAATGAAAAATAAGTTAATTTTAATAACGTTGATGGATTCTGCGGTCGGATAAGTAGGTGGTATTTGTAAAATATTTTAATAAGTAGATAGTAAAAAACAGTAATTTGTAGAATTACAATTTTATTGTTAGAAATTCTCTTACAATTGTTTCGACTTAATACTTAGGTATAAAGGTACAATCATTCTCAAAGAAGTCTTACAGAAACTTGTAATTCTACAAATTAATTAATTTTAATTATACTCAACAATTTTGTTTTATTTATTCTATTTCTAAATAATGAGTAGACAATAAGAAAATTGGGCGATTTTTATTGATCAAAACCCTGGTGTCGCCCCCTCGACGTCAAACACTGGCGTTAAATTCTAACATTACGAAACAGAATCCTACAGAGAGTTTATCTCTATGTGTCTTTAGTTTAGCTACCAGAAGGAATTTCAGATTTTTACGGAACAGTCGGCGGAAAAAAATAATAACAGATGGCTCTAGCAGATAAATAGGTATTAAAATTTAACAATAATAATATGTTTTATTGTTCATTTCCATGCATACAAATCAAATCGTAATCGCGTAATTTACTTATTATTATTATTACAATTATATTAAAAAAAAGAGGAAACCCTTTTTAATTGGTACAAAAGTACTTATGCAAATAATAATTGTCCCTGAGCCCTTCAGAAACGTTTACCTGATGTGAGAGCTTGATGGCACCTCACTCCTCACTCCTCACTCCTCACTTTTATTACCATACGTATATTGTCAGAAGCCAACGAAGCTAGCTAGTAGTATTTAGCAGCAGTGATAGTATATTAAAATTCCATGAGAGCTGCTTTACAAAAATTATCATTGAATTATAAGAAATTAGACTCGATTTGTTTTTTGTACCTACGTAAGTTAGTAGGTATATATGTTTTGCGGTATGTACAGAAAACCTTGTGCTTTACCATTTATTAGCCTAATAATAATAATGATTATCGGTTATTTATTAAAAATAGAAGAATGTGATTATTCAGCTTCTACAGAAATTTTCGAAAGACGACCTGACGAGGTTTGGAAATTCGTGGCGAATTTTACTAACATGAAATATTTAAATCCAACAATGTAATATAGATACTTATCTAATAACTATGTATCTATCTATATCGATAAATAATTATTTTTATTGTAGAATTTCATTCGAAATCACGTCGGAAGAAATTAGAACCGTAAACACTTGGAAATATTCGGTAAAATACGAAGAACGTTTGTCTCATTGGCCGTACACAAGGAACTACGCCACCGCTAATTTTACCGCCCATTTCTATAATTCTGATGAGATTAATTTTATTAATTCTACCCATCGCACATGCTTCTTACAGAACACATTTTGCCGTAAGTATAATCACAAAATAATATAGAGAGGGATATTTTATTCGCTAACTTTCAGTTGAATCAAAAGGAACATTATTAATACAGTCAAACCGTCTGAATTATTCAGTGGTTTGTACGGAACACGTGATTTATCAATGTCCGATGTTGATGTCATCCTTTTGTTTGCGCGAAGTGGTTTACCAAAGGAATCATATTTTGGGAAACTTGAAGAAACACTTTCAATAATTACGATATATCTATTTATAAGTTTAGATCTAATAATACCTTTGTATACCAAACTATACTAAGTAGGTGAAATAATGTAACGCTTTAAATTGTAATAAAAAGACAGTCAGACTGATTGCTAATTGTTATTTTTATTAATTTATACTTCAGTTATCTACTTAAGTATAAAAACATTATACGGTCCACAAATCGAAATACCATGAAAATTGCAAAGTCGTCATAAATTATCTACCTACTATCTATGTAATATAAGTACATAATATTTTTATGCTTTACTCGTTGAATTTGTTTCGGTGTTTGTCGATTGATTGTCAGAAACAGATTTTTCGTTAATCGCAAGCCACGGAAGACGCTTTTGCAGTTCCATCCTAAAATTAACCATCATCATATTATACTACCTATAAATATTTTAAATAGGTAAGTACCTGTATCTCGGATGACTTAACGCATAGACGTAAGGATCAAGACAGGCGACCAATTTACAAGTACATGCGGGAATCATGGCAAAACCCGGTGTTATCATGTTCTGATCCCCGAACGCTCCGATCATCGCAAGAACAGCGTAAGGTGTCCACGAGGCCACAAACAAAAAGCAAATCGTTATTGCAACTTTTGCAATACGTACCTCGGCCGATTGATTTTGTTGCTGTTGGTTGCTCCTTAACGAGTCGACGTTCATTTTTTTTGCCTATAAATTACCTACACGTATCACCTATATAGGTACTTATTAGAAATTACCTGTTCTCTAAGAGCTTTTTCATGATCGAAAACGTGGCTCACTATCTGACTGTAATAATATATTATCGACGACATGGGTAAAACATACGAAAATGTAAAAAGAACTGCGACGAACATTCGCGTATCGAATGTTCTTGTCAAATAATCAAAACTACATTGAGTAAGAAAGCCCTCTGGAACAATTTCGATTAACTAACTATACGTATACGTATCTACGATAGGTATATGTACCTGGAACGAATCTTCCCCAAAATTCCATTACCGGCAAAACAGCCCAAGGAATAACGTATATCCAAACGAAAATAATCATCACGAAAGCCTTCGTTCTAGTCAATTTGCCTTCCAACGGATTCGCAATTGTATGATAACGATCGTAAGCGATACATGCGTTCGTCATTCCTGCACCGATTCCAGACAATGTTCCCATCACGGCAAACGCCTGGCAAGCAGTGTAGCCCAGTGTGTAACCGCGATGGAAAGAGTTGTAAATAAATATGGGCGCCTTTAACATCATCAGAAAATCGCAGAAAGCCAAATTGACAACGAACATATTCGAAGGGGTTCGCAAACTCTTTGCGCTATAAAAAAAAGGACGAAACGATCTTTCTAGGTAGATATATCGTATTAGACTTACGTAGAAAATATCCACAGTACCAAACCGTTACCGAAAGTTGACATGAAAAATAAAGCGACATATAAGAGCCCTAATAAAAAGTGAATGGACGCTTCGGGTTCGGGAAACTTCAACCAATGCTCAGGAATATGTCCCAGCTCGGAAGCCGGTATATTCCATCCTAGCAAACGGTTACCAGGATCCATTACCCTATAAGAAATTTAGAATTTATAAAAATTAGAGATTTTTCTAACTATTAACTGACTTACCGCGCCCGGGGTGGATTAACAACGGTCCAATTTGCATAGTTCATTTCGGCGAGTAGAGCAAAAAAATACCTACACAGCTCTGACTGTTTAACGTGACGAATGTTCGACTTTAAATAGGGACAGGAGGACAATATCTATTAATCGAATTAATTAAACACTGATCAAATTATTGCAACTAATCCATTAATAGGAAGGCTGTGTGTGTAAAATCAATGATGAATTTTTAATTTAATTAAAACCGAAAATAAATGTCACATTCTAATTATGAACTAAACTATTCTCCTTTTAATAAATAAACGTAAACTAAAATAAGTCGTCTGATCAAAGTCGTCCGATGGTAAATCGTCAATGGCAACGGTTGCTATTTATTTAATAAATGTCAAACATCAAAAAATAAAACTCTGCCGTCACTCGGTGCATTTATTGTGATTGGGAAAAAAAGTAAAAAAGTACAATATTCACGAGATGGATTCTGACTACGAATCGTCAAAAAAAGGGTCTAGAGCTACAGAATCGACCTTAGACGATTTGTCAAAGTTGCTCGACAGTCCCGCCCAGAAAGTGAGCAACAAATACATCTGCACACCTCCAGAAACATTTACTCGGTTAGTTTTTCGGTTATTGCATTTTCTATTGTTGACATTTTTCGATTGACTACAAGTTGAGTTGGTAATTTTTAAAATTCGATAATTTTCTTACCTATTTACCTACTTCGTTAATTATGTACGTATTTCGTTATTATTTTATTTTATTTACGATAGTGCATTTTTTGTTAGTACATAATATTATGTAGTTATTTACAAAAACAAAATTTACTATCCTTCTCCATGGTAATCTAATTTACTAAATGCAACCAGGTATCTAAGCAAAATTAAATTTTATTATAGAAAACCAGATACTATTCCCTTTCACGTTCCGCACAAAAAGCTCCTTGAGAAAATCGAATATCAAAAGCCAATACCAGAGCCACTGGTAAGTTAATAAAATAATAATAATAATAAATCGATAATTAAATGGCACAATTTAATTATTTTAAGACTGGATTTGACGAACGTCAGCAAGCGATACTTAGAAAAAGGAGACGAAGAGATAAAATTACGCAAGAAAAGGATGAAGGGGAAACGGCCGCAAAGCGTAAGATTATTTATCTATCACACGTCCATAAGAAAATAGAGACAACCGAAATAATTTGTAAAATATTTAGAGAAAAAGGGCGGAGTCCGTTTCATCGGGGATGAGGCCGAAAGCGTATCTACAGAACAGACGTCTACAGAGACTAGCGATATTATTTTGCCTCATCATAAAGTAAAAGGGGTCGTTAAACAAAAAGAATTAATAAATCAGATGCGAAACACGACGGATGGATCGTTTGTTTACATGGTTTACGCCGTTCCTAGATCGTCGGAAATGTTCACACCTTATGCCCTCAAGTACCTACTTCTTGTTTTTCTTATGTAGGTACCTACCCTAAAATACTAATAAAACAGGAAAATTCACTTTTTAGATTAGTTGAATACGAAAATGTAGAAAAAATGAATTTTTTAACGATGAGTTCGCACGGCGTTACTCAGTTTATTTGCGGCGAAATGTCCTTTACGAATTTGAACAAATGGGAAGAGGAATACGACATATATTGTCGATTAATGAGAATCAAATCGTTCTTTTACTTTCGTATGTGGAAGGCGTACTATGTTTGGCGAAAAGGAATCATTTTTCGAAAATATACTTCCGCAAAGAAGGCACTAGAAGGCAATCTTTTTTATACGAACGCACATTTACGTGAAGCACTTCTCAACATACAAAATATGTGCTACACTACGATCGAAGCGAAATTTTGTGATCTTTCCGTTGCAGAAAATTTTTACCTGTTCTACTTTATAGAAGCGCAGGTTAATATTTATATATTTAATTTAAACTTATAATCGATTTACGCGTAATATGTATTAGATGAAAAAATTGGAAACGGTTCAGCGTAAGTTGAGAGATTTCAAGGTGGTTGTTGGGGAGATTTTAAACAATGGGTGCCACGGTGCTCTGCTCTCCAAAGGCTTTGTCGTTGACGAAACCGTTTTGGAAGGTGAATATCTACGTAATACTTTTACAATTAACACTATTACCTTGCTAAACTGTTTTTCAGATAAAAAAAGTCGAACGAAAGGAGCAAAACTGTCGTACATTGAACAGGCAAAAAAGAAAAAGTTTTGTATTAGGCTAACATGGTAATGTAAATTGATTTAATACGTAGTAGCTGTTTTAATAATTTTCTTTTTTTGTTCGACAGTTTCATAATTTTGGCCGACTATCTAATGATAAATATGCTCCATAATTTACTCGTAAATTCAATAGAAACATTTTTAAATATGATGAAGATGCACATGAAATTCTTACCGAGTGATGAAGCTCTCGAATCCATCGATACGTCTGCGATTATGGAAACCGGTAGACCGCGAGAGTATCCACAGGTTGTACATATTCTATTTGAAATTTGTAATAAATCCTTTTATATTTTTTATTCAAGAACCCTTTGATATTGCTAGACGTTATGGCCTCTATTGACGAAATAGGTCTCGATCCACCCCAAAAAATTACCGATTACATTTTCGATCAATTGCTCACCTTATGGACGGAAAGCGTGTTAAATATAAAATTGTTTATTCTAGAGAAAACCTACAGACCTTTCACAAAGTATTTTTTATTTATTTATTTGTTTTTATAAAGTATTTTTATTAATGTCTCACGTTTTAGTCCGATGATTAACGGTAAAATCGAAGACAGGTTGTGCGGAGACGGACCTCCTTTAGGTTTCTATTTGGAAAACGATTTACATTTGCAAAACATAACCAAGCAAATTTTCGAGTGCATTAAAGTAAGTTACGATGCCGCTTTTATTTACATGAAAAGATTGGATACTATTAGGGAATTTTATGCGGAAGATACGCAAAAAACGAGAGAGAGCATAGAGGAGGAAAGAAGTAAGTACATATATGTATATACAATAATTATACAAATTATCATTCATCATCATTTTAAAAATCCAGGTTTAGAACAAATTCGCAAAATGTGCGTAAGATATAACAACGAACTCGAAACTATTGCTAACGTCGTTAATCAGCAAAGACTGGGTTTGTTTTATTTACAACAAGAAACTTTTAAAGCAGGAGTGATACCTCAACCGAAACGACTTATAGAAATACTCGAGGAAGTTTTACCAATGTCTGTTTAATTTTATTTATATCTTTTTTAAATATTACCTAATACTCGTACTATATATATATATATGTAACACAGGATCGGAAAAGAAAAAGTTGATAAACTAGCCGAAGAAGTGGAACAGTCTTTGGAATTTTTAAACAACACAGAACCGTCAAGTACCGAAGAGTTCGTCGAGTATTTGGAGTTTTTAGAACTTGCTCCCGAAAAAGCGGATATCATGGAATCAGAAGTAGATTATTGTAAAGAATTATATGATATAATGGAAGAATTCCGCATTCCGCTGCCACCCGAGGACATGTCGAATTATTTAGGGTTAAGCGTCACAATGGGCACATTAAGAAATTCGCTCGATAGAAAAATCGAAGAGAAACCAAAGATTATGAAAAATTTCGCGGAACAAATGAACAAAGACATAAGTAATTTAATATCCGAAGCAGGACAAATAAAAGACAAATGTTTGGTAGGAATAAGAACAAACTTATCGTATATTTATAATAATTAAGTTTTCTTATTCGCTGTTGTAGCAAGAATGGTTGTACGATATTAACTCGAACATAGAAGAAGTGTTGGCCTTTTTGAACCAACTTTACGAGGAATTGCAAGGTTGTATACAACGCGCAGGGGAATTTAAAAATTATCAAAAGCAATTCAAAGTAAGCAGCAACAGTATTAGGTAGTTCCTGTTAGATAAAGACGTATTTTGGACTAACGAGAAACAACAGCTCGAAATAGAACCAGAATACGTCCTGGAATATGAAACGATTAAGTACCATAGTAACGAAAACAAACATTAAAATTATGTAGATGGAAGTAACCAGATTCGACATGCTTGATGAAGTTATGAACGATTTGAAATTAAGAATGCTTTTGTGGGAAAGTGTCGACACTTGGGCAAAAATTGTCACAGAATGGTATAATGTTGAGTTTTCGACCTTAAACGTGGAGGATTTAAACATAACAACTGGTAAATATTTAAAAAACGTCGCGCAATTGGAAAAAGGCCTCCCAAAAAATCTCATAGTACCGAAATTGAAGGAAGACGTGGAAAGAATTAAAGACAAGGTATAAAAACGCCCTTAACACTCGTCGTTTATTACTAATATTATTATTATTCTTTTATTAAAACAGCTTCCTATTGTTGGTTATTTGAGAAATCCAACTTTAAGACAACGACACTGGCTGAGAATAGAAGGAATATTAAATCATAAATTTAAGACAGACGAAGTCGTTACGTGGCAATCTTTGGAAAACTTGCGCGTATTCGAATTTCCAAACGACCTAATGGATGTTTCTGCTCAAGCAAGTAGCGAAGCGGGTCTAGAATCTCTTTTGAAAAAGGTACCCCTGAATCTAATATTTAATATCGAATTATTTATTTAATTTAATATGTACGTAGGTCGAGGAAGCTTGGAAAACGTTAGAATTTATTGTCATTCCCCATAAAGATTCGAAAGACGTTTTTATTTTGGGATCGACCGAAGATGTCCAAGCAGTGTTGGACGAGAGTAACATAAACATGACCACCATAGCAAGTTCACGTCACGTCGGTCCGATTAAACCGCGTGTTGACGAATGGCTAAGGTTTTTAGATCATTTCTCCAAGGTTATGGTAAGTACTAATATACGTATTTATATATTACAACAAAAGAAAACTAAATTGAGAAACGAACGTCCCTCTACTATAGGACGAATGGCTAATGTGCCAACAAAGTTGGGTTTATTTGGAGGTCATCTTTTCCGCACCGGATATCCAGAGGCAATTGCCCAACGAAGCAAAAATGTTTTTGGTCGTCGACAAAGCCTGGAAAGAACTTATGAGGCGCACAGCTAAGGTAGATTTATTTTTATATATCTACTTATTATTATTATATTTGTTGTTATCGACAGATGCCATTAGCCATGGAAGCCGCGACATTCCCGGGAATGCTCGAAACGTTACAAAAGAACAATGCACTTTTAGAACAGATCATGAAATGCTTGGAATATTACTTAGAAACGAAAAGAGTCGCGTTTCCGCGCTTCTACTTCCTATCGAACGATGAACTACTTGATATCCTTGCCCAAGTAAGTACCTACAATAACTAACGTTGACGTTTAAATAAAAATAATTACCGTAGACTAAAAATCCTCACGCGGTTCAACCCCATCTACGAAAATGTTTCGACGCAATTGCAAAATTGGAATTTGGAGTAAAAGAGGGGACGGCAGAGGGCGAAGGTCCAGTTCTCACCACCGACATAATAGCAATGATAAGCCCAGAGGGCGAACGAATAGCGCTCGGTAAGGGCTTAAAAGCTCGAGGAAATGTGGAAGATTGGCTCAAAAAAGTTGAAGAGTCCATGTTCATTTCGCTTTACAAAGTAATGAAATTCGGCCTGATTGATTATCAGTCGAAAAAGAGAGAAGAATGGGTCCTTTTACATCCCAATCAAGTCGTATTAACAATTTCACAAGTTATGTGGGCTAAAAGTGTCCACAAGATTTTGGACATTTCAAAAAATATGGATAACGACATGGCTATTTTCGAGCGTAAATGTATTGCGGTAATGCGCGTCTTTTAATCTATGTGGTTTTATTTAATGTTATTTTTTAATCTTTAAGGACCTTAATCGATTAGCTGGCCTGGTGAGACAGGATCTGGATAAAGTGGTAAGAAAAGTACTAATCGCTTTGATTACGATCGACGTTCATGCCAGGGATACCATATCCAGCATGGTGAAAAATAAAATGAGGGGAAGGTATAACAAAAATCGATATCAAATTTTCTAATATTAATTTTGCATTTTTTTCTCCTCTATTTTTAGTCAGGATTTCGAATGGCTCAAAATGTTACGATATTATTGGCAAGACGACATCGATAATTGTTTAGCAAAAATGTCCAGTGCCGTTTATGTATACGGATATGAATATCTAGGAGCAGCGGGAGTTTTGGTAATCACCCCATTGACCGATCGTTGTTATCTCTGTTTAATGGGAGCCCTTCAATTGGATTTAGGTTGTGTATTGAAATAAACAAATAATACGTAAATAAATATATAAATAAACAGGAGGTGCACCCGCTGGCCCAGCAGGAACTGGCAAAACAGAAACAACAAAAGATTTATCGAAAGCTCTGGCCATTCAATGTGTCGTTTTTAACTGTTCAGAAGGTTTGGATTACAAAATAATGGGCCGGTTCTTTGCCGGTCTGGCACAATCGGGATCGTGGAGTTGTTTCGACGAATTCAATCGCATAGATATCGAAGTTCTATCGGTTATTGCTCAACAAATTATTACAATTCGTAACGCCAAGGCCGCAAAACTGAAAAGATTCATGTTCGAAGGGAGAGAAATTAAATTGGTTCAGACGTGCGCTACTTTCATTACGATGAATCCAGGATACGCCGGACGTACCGAATTACCGGACAACTTTTAAAGCTCTCTTCAGACCGATTTCAATGATGGTTCCGGATTACGGTAACATTGAATGTCATTTCTTAATTAATATCCTTTTATTTATGTACCCATTCTATCTGTACGTAAAGCTTTAATAGCAGAAGTTACACTATATTCAGAGGGATTCGAATCGTCGAAAATTCTCGCTCACAAGATGGTTCAAATGTACAAGTTGTGTAGCGAGCAGTTGTCCTTGCAGGATCATTACGATTTCGGTATGAGAGCGGTGAAAAGCGTTTTGGTTATGGCAGGATCTTTGAAACGGGCATCTCCAGACCGAAACGAGGACGTTGTGCTTATTTGCGCATTGAGGGACAGTAATTTACCGAAATTTTTGTCAGACGATGCGATACTTTTTCAAGTAAGTTACTGTAGTAGCGAGATTTTATAAAAAAAATATTTTATTTCGTAGGGTATCCTCGGTGACCTTTTTCCCGGCGTCGAATTGCCCGTTGCCGATTACGGAGTTTTCGAAGAGACCATTCGCGAATGTATGCTATTGTTAAAATTACAAACTGTCGAAACGATGATCGTAAAAGTGATTCAATTATACGAAACAATGATCGTCAGATGGGGCGTCATGTTGGTCGGTCCAACTGGTGGTGGAAAATCGAGCGTTCTCAATGTACGCATGCATCAATCACGTAAATTTTATATATAGAAAATAATTTACCTACAACCAACGATTTTAGACGCTCAAATGTTCCTTATCGAAAATGTACGAATACGGACACAAAAGTCCTTACTTTCAACCGGTACGTTCATATATAATGAATCCTAAGGCTGTTACCGCAGGAGAATTATACGGAGAAGTTAATCCGTTCACTTTAGAATGGAGAGACGGTTTGATGGGAATAATGGTTAGAACTGCTGTTCAAGTGAGCACATATAATAAATACCTACGTCAAAGAACGATTCCTTTTTTATTTATTATAACTCTACCTAGTGTACAAATGAAGATCATCAATGGGTGATTTGCGACGGGCCTGTCGATGCAGTTTGGATAGAAAATCTAAACACCGTACTCGACGATAACAAAATGTTATGTCTGGCCAATTCCGAAAGGATAAAGTTAACCCCTTACGTTCATATGGTGTTCGAAGTGATGGATTTGGCGCAGGCTTCACCTGCAACAGTTAGCAGGTGGGGGTGCTTATGAAATTATTATATATAGTTAATAATTGATTTTCAGATGCGGTATGGTTTACATCGATCCCGACGAATTAAAATGGCTTCCTTACGTAAAATCCTGGCTCCAAAAGATCGACGATAATCTCATCAATCCGGAAATGAAAGATTTTATTCTTAGTTTGTTTGAATACGCGATCGAAAAGGCGTTTATACTTATTAAAAAGTATTGCGGGGTGGCAATGAATCAAGTCGAAGTGAGCAAAATAACGATGGTATGTAAACTAATGGAAAGTATTATTAAAACACCCGGAGCAATGTACAACGTCGGAGAGAAAAGTAAAGTGAGAAATTTTCTCTGTCAAATATTTATTTTTTCTTATTTGTGGGGACTTGGTGGAAATCTGTTGGACTCTTCGAGGGAACGTTTTGAGTCTCTTTTGCGAGATCAATTCGACGAGCATCCCGATGCTAGGTAGATACATACTTACTTAATTAATTAATTAATAATTAATACCTATCAATATAAAATGTTATTTACGATTAGATTACCACCTGGTAACGATCTTTGGTCGTTGTTTATCAACATACAAAGTCATCGTTTAGAACCTTGGACGAGGATGATTCCTCCCTTCGAATACGACAAAGAAACTCCATTTTTTGATATGCTAGTTCCGACAATAGACACCGTAAGATACGGACATGTGATGGAGAAATTGGTAACAGTCAGCCATCCCGTTTTATACACTGGAGATACAGGCTAGTAGCATCACTGTAACGTATTTATCATCGCTTATAATAAAAATATGTAGGTGTTGGAAAGTCCGTGATAGCAAAGCAAGTTTTGCTTGCGTTACAACAAACGGGAAAATTCGTTACGGCTTCTTTAAATTTCTCCGCGCAGACGAGCAGTCTTCGAACTCAAGAAATGTTAGAGTTGAAATTGGAACGTAAAAAGAAAACTTTATTAGGAGCACCGGCCGGCAAGAAAATCGTATTATTTGTAGACGACGTGAACATGCCGAAATTGGAAACGTACGGGGCGCAACCTCCCATTGAACTTTTAAGGCAATTTTTAGACTACAGTGGATTGTACGACAGGGACAAATTGTTTTGGAAAGATATACGGGATTTGGTTATAACGGCAGCGTGTGGTCCTCCGGGTGGCGGCAGGAATCCCTTAACGCCCAGGTTCGTCAGACATTTCGGCATGTTACTTATACCACCTCCGAACGAATTCACCCTAAAAGCCATCTTCAAGGTAACAAACACCATTACATATAGATAATTAGAAAAGGTTCGTATTTTTTTATTATTTAGGCAATTTTGAAAGGATTCTTGTGGGATTTTGCCAATCCTGTCAGGGACTTGGCCGATAGTATGATAAATGCTGCGGTAGAAATTTATAATCGTATAGCAGTCGACCTATTACCAACACCCGCCAAGTCACATTACGTGTTCAATCTACGCGACTTATCGAAATGTATTCAAGGGATCTTACAAGCCGATCAGGGAACACTCCGTGACGCTCCATCCATGTTAAGGTAAAACAGGAAAAGAGAAGAAGAAAACAAAATGATACCTAATGTTTTTCTATGTGTTAGGCTTTTCTATCACGAATGTCTCAGAACTTTTCACGATCGCCTTATTAATAAAGAAGACAAATGGTATTTTTATTCGTTGATGAGGGAACAATGCGGACGTGCGTTCGGAAATCCGGTCCTCAATTTACCAGAAGACAACGTTTCTGACCTACCCGTTCTCTTGTTCGGCGATTTCAGTCGATTTGGTGTTGAAAAGGAGGATCGTATTTACGAAGAATTTCTAGATGTTAATAAAGTCAAAAATGTCCTACAGGTACCTATAGGGATATTTATTTTACTACCTATAAAATATGGTAAATTAATTTGTTATTCAGGATTATTTGGATGATTATAATTTAACGACATCGAAAGAAATGAAACTGATTTTCTTCATGGACGCGATCGAACATTGCTGCAGAATAGCGAGGATTCTTAGAGCTGAAAGAGGAAATGCTCTTTTGGTAGGGGTCGGTGGAATGGGAAAACAAAGCCTAACAAGGCTTGCATCTCACGTTAATATTTACAGGTAGGTTTCTAATATTAGATACATACCTAGTTAATAATAATAATTTATTTCAGATGTTCCCAAATAGAGCTTACAAGGAATTACGATCACACTTCGTTTTTTGACGATTTGAGAAGATTCTATTATAACGCGGGCGGATTGAAGGAGATTACAGTATTCCTATTCACTGACACTCAAATCGTACAAGAAGAATTCTTAGAAGATATTAACAATATTTTAAATTCAGGTAGCAACAATAACCCGCACCCGCGATATTTATTTTCACCATACGTCCGTCTCATTATTTCAGGAGAAGTTCCGAATTTATTCGAAGCCGAAGAAATGGAAAGAGCGATAATCGCCTGTCGTCCGGACGCTAAAGAAATGGGAATAGAGGAAGGAAATCGCGATGCTATATTCGATTTTTTCATACAAAGGGTTAGGGCGAACTTACATTTGGTTCTTTGTATGAGCCCCGTAGGGGACGCATTCAGGTACCTACCTACGGAAATTCACACTAACGTATTTAAAAGTAGTAAAATACGTATATTTTAGACGACGATGTCGAATGTTTCCGTCGTTGGTAAATTGTTGCACTATAGACTGGTTTACGAAATGGCCCCAAGAGGCTCTCCTCTCTGTTGCGAAAAGTAGTTTTAAAGACATGGACGAAACTCTAAGGGATAATTTGTCGTCGATATGCGTAATCATTCACGAGGCAAGAGAAAATACATAGATACAGTTTTTTTAATTTTTATATAAGTAACATTAATTTTATTTTATAATAAAGAGCGTAGAATTGATGACCGAAAGATTTTATGCGGAAGTCAGAAGGCATTATTACACCACTCCGAGCAGTTATTTGGATCTGCTGAAACTTTACGAAAATATGCTTACAGATCAGAAGGAAAAAGTGAGCAGGGTCAGGGACAGAGTTGCTAACGGCTTAACGGTGAATACCTAGTATTTAGATAATTAAACTTAAATACATCAATATAAAGTTGATGATTATAGAAAATTTATGAAACAAACGATATGATCGATGTGATGAAAGTGGAACTGACCGAAATGGAACCGCTACTTATTAAACAATCGGCTGCTGTGGCTACTCTAATGAAATTTCTCGAAAAGGAACAAAATTCTGCCGATAAAGTTAGGGAAATAGTAAAAAGCGATGAAGCTGAAGCAAAGGTATATATAAGTCAATTATCGTAGGTTACTTTATTTTCTATTATCTATACACTGTAGATAAAAGCCGACGAAACACAAGCACTTGCGGATGAAGCTCAGGCGGATTTAAACGTCGCTTTACCGGCCTTAGAAGCTGCTGTTAAAGCGCTCGAATCATTAAATAAGAACGATATAAATGAGCTGAAGGTCTTTCAAAAACCTCCATATCTAGTCAGAGTCGTTATGGAAGCAGTTTGCTTATTACTTGGAGCAAAGTAATTTAATTTCTATTACCTATATGTATACGTTATTAATATATTATATACCAGGACCGATTGGAATTCGGCAAAACAGGTGATGGGCGACGTAAACTTTCTCAAACGTCTCCAAGATTACGACAAAGATCGCATCCCGGAATCAACATTGAAAAAACTGAAACAGTACGTCGACATGAAAGATTTTTACCCGGAAGAAGTGGCAAAGGTGTCGAAGGTATGTAAAAGCATGTGTCTATGGGTTCGAGCTATCGACCAGTACGCGAAAGTTTTCAAAGTTGTCGAACCAAAAAGGAAAAAGTAAGATTTTAAATTAATTGTTAACGTACGATAACAGAAAGGGAAATAAATTTTTAATTAGGTTGGCCGAAGCAGAAAAGGAACTAAATCAGGTCATGGGAGTATTGAAGGAAAAGCAGAGACAGTTATCAGACGTTGAAGCTCAGATTGCAAATTTGGAAGCTCAATTTAACGCAAGTATCGCTCAACAAAAGGCCCTCGAGGATAGCATAGCTCTCACAGCATCTCGAATTACGAATGCAGGAAGATTAAATATCGCCCTTGGGGACGAACAAGTTCGTTGGGAACAAAGCGTGGCGGTAATTATTATACGTTAATATTTTATTTAATATCTACATATCTAATTTATTTTACTTTTTAAGCTATCGAATAAACAACTCGCTTGCATAATCGGTGATGTGCTTCTCTCTGCCGCTTGCGTTGCTTATTTAGGAGCTTTCACCAGCAATTACCGTAAACAACTTGTCGATCGATGGTTCGAAAGGTGCAAAGATCTAAAAATACCATCTTCCGAAACGTATAGGTACAAATATAATAATATATATACCTATTAAATTTTCAATAATTAACATTTTTAAATAAGTTTAATAGCGGTGCTGGCGGATCCGTACGAAATACGAATGTGGAACGCGTGCGGTTTGCCACGAGACGACGTTTCGACAGAGAATGCCATTTTGGTAACGAAAGGTAACCGTTGGCCGTTAATGATCGATCCGCAAGAACAGGCGAACAGATGGATAAAACAAATGGAACAACCTAAAAACTTGAGAATCACCAAATTAACAGATCCGAATTTTATGAGAATACTAGAGGCGGCAATAAGATTGGGAAATCCCGTATTGCTAGAAGAAGTTGGCGAAACACTCGATCCAACGTTAAATCCGATTTTATTGAAGCAAACATTTGTCACGGTAATACGATAATTTGTAGTTAATTATCTACACAACTATAGATAATATTAAAACTTATTTTTTAGGGTGGTCGTCTTTTAATTCGATTAGGTGATACAGATGTCGAATACGATACAAATTTTCGATTTTATATAACGACAAAATTAGCGAATCCCCATTATTTGCCCGAAATATGTATTCAAGTGACCATCGTTAATTTTACAGTAACACCTTCCGGTTTAGAAGATCAACTTCTCGCGTAAGTAATTAAAAGTAAAAAAAAAAAAAAATACATTTATTGGGAAATAATTCAATTCGATGCTTACGTATCTATAATATAGTGACGTGGTAAGATTGGAGAGACCCGAATTGGAAGAACAAAGAACTGAACTTATAATAAGAATAAACAGCGACAAAACGCAATTAAAGTCCATAGAAGATAAAATTTTGAAACTTCTCTTTGCATCCGAAGGAAATATTTTAGACGACGAAGAACTTATTGAAACTCTTAACGAGAGTAAGGTAAAATGAATAAATAATTACGCTTTACAGTAGGATCAAATATTAATATAATATAAATAACGACAGGAAACATCGGCAATAATTGCAGCAAGACTTATAGAAACAGAAGCGACGGAAGAAAAAATTTCGATTGCCCGAGAAAAATATCGACCGGTTGCGACGAGAGGGTCGGTGCTTTACTTTGTAGTTGCTCAACTGGCCGAAATAGATCCCATGTATCAATATTCATTAAAATACTTTACTCAGGTAGGTACCTACCTAATATAATAAAGTTGTCTCTTAATTGTTTTTATTTATTATATTATATTATGTAATAGGTTTTCTGTACGGTTATTGAGACGAGTGAAGTCAGTTCGAATTTGGAATACAGACTGGAAATTCTTTATAGGGAAATAACGAGTTCCGTATACACGAACGTTTCCCGCGGACTTTTCGAAAAACATAAACTAGTATTCAGTTTTATGCTTTGCGTAGCAATTTTCACGCAAAACGGTCAGATCAATGACGCACAAATGAATTATTTAATGAGAGGACCGGTCGGTGCAAGGGCCCCAACGATTACCAAACCCAATTTTCCAACCATCACCGATGCCATGTGGATCGGAGTTAATCATTTGGCCGACACCTTTAACTATTTCGCTCGTTTACCTTTAGACATCACGAACATGATCAAACTACAAATCGGAGATTTTACGCAAGTAATTTATTTATAACTACCTAACTAACTAAAATTATAACGAATTAATTAATTTTGTAAAGGAAATCGTTGTTGTGCCGAAAACAACATCAAAAAGTACCGTCGACTGGAATAAACAAATCGAAGAATTCGATAAACTTTTAGTTTTGAAAACTTTGCAAGAAGAAAAGTTGGTATTTGCCATAACACAGTTCGTAAAGGTAAAAATGGGCCAACAGTTTATCGAAAGCCCTCAGATAAGTTTGAATTTACTGTAAGTTTTTTTTAACCAAACTAATATCTATCTACTTATTATAATATCCAGATTATTTACAGATTTAAAGACACCTCCAATATAACACCGTTGATATTTATTTTGAGTACCGGATCTGATCCTTTTAGTGCATTTCAAAGATTTGCTGCAGAGGTCGGATTTCTCGAACGAATTCAATCAATTTCGTTAGGTAACATACCATTTTTTTATTACAATAAAAATTGTGTTTAAATTACAATATTATCTACTATAGGTCAAGGGCAAGGGCCTGTCGCTGAAAAGATGATTTCATCGGCGAAACCGAAAGGGGATTGGATATTTCTTCAGGTACGTGGTGTTCGTTTATAATATACGTATTTGTAACAAACAGAAATTAATTTATTACTATTACTTAGAATTGCCACTTAGCGACGTCGTGGATGTTGGCAATGGAAAAAATTGTCCTCCAAATAGCGGAAGATCCTTCGGCCATTCACAGCGAATTTAGAATTTTTATGAGCTCAATGCCTTCGAAAGCGTTCCCCGTTTCGGTTCTTCAAAATTCTGTTAAAGTTACAAACGAACCGCCCAAAGGACTTCGGGCTAATATAAAAAGGGCTTTTAGTGAAATGACCGAAGAATTCTTCGAAGATCATCGTGAGTTCATTATTAAATTTACAAATAGCTAATAATTAGATATAAATATAAACAGCTTTGGACCAGGATTGGAGAACGATGTTGTTCGGTCTTTGTATGTTTCACGCAATCATACAAGAACGCAAGAAATTCGGACCTCTCGGATGGAACATAATTTACGAATTTAACGATAGTGATCGCGAATTTGCCTTTAATACCCTTAAGATGTTTTGTTCCGAAGGTACTATACCATGGGACGCTCTCAAAGTATATAACAGGTATATACAGTCGGTACTTAGACAATTTAAAAATTATATTCCTACGTTGTACAGGAGAAATAACATACGGAGGTCGAGTGACTGACCATTGGGATCTCCGCTGTTTGAAAACAATTCTGAAGGGATTTTTCGCACCGCACACCCTCCAGCCTAACTATACTTATTCGAAATCTGGCTTATACTACTGTCCGCAATTGGAAAAGTTGCAAGAGTACCGCGATTTTATCGAAGAACTGCCCATAATCGAACCTCCGGAAATATTCGGAATGCACGAAAACGCAAACATCGCTTTTCAGACAAAAGAGACACAAAGTATTATAAAAACACTTCAAGACTGTCAACCGCGGTCCGGGGGAGGTGCTGAGGGAAAATCTAGTGATGACATTGTTTACGATTTGGCTCAGTCAATCAGGGAAATTATCATGGAAAGATTAAACCCTGACCTGGTTCATATAAATATGTTTAAGGTGCTACAATTATCTATTAACTACCTATACACTAATTTAATTAATTCACAGAGAGATGATAAAGGCCGACTACCGTCGTTAACGACAGTTTTACTTCAAGAAATTGATCGTTTCAATAAACTTTTAGTTATGCTTCATTCGTCACTAATTAATTTACAAAAGGCGATAAAAGGGTTGTTGGTAATGTCAGATGCGCTAGAAGAAGTCTTTACAGCTTTCATCAATAACTCCGTAAGCATGAAAAAAAAAATATATATCTATCATTCTCTGTTAGCAAAAGTATCTACTTTCTTTCAGATTCCAAAAATGTGGTCAGCAAGATCATACCCGTCTTTAAAATCTTTAGGAAGCTGGGTACACGATTTGGAACTGCGCCTTGACTTTATTAATGTAACTATTTATTAAGTTAATAGAAATTGTTTTAATTCTAATTCGATTTATACAGATATGGATGCAATACGGACATCCGAAATCCTACTGGCTCTCTGGATTTTATTTCACCCAAGGATTTTTGACAGGAACTCTACAAACTCATGCCCGAAAATACGACGTCCCTATCGATCAACTAAAATATAATTTCACAATACAAAAAGTGTATGTTGATCAAGAAGATATAAAAAGGGCCCACGATGTACAAGATTATGAGGTACCTAAATAATCGATTGCCCTATTTATTAATTAATTTTATCCAATCATATAGGTACGCGTTAATTAATTAATCAAATACATAAAACATCTGCAAAGCCCCAACTTGCATTTAGAGTTTCGTTATGTTCCCTGATCAATCTCTTTCTGGTTCTAGTTTTTACCTAAAATCGGATAGAGATTCACCGAGGAACAAAATAATACTCTAAAATGGGCAACTTCACAACAATGCACACAAATATACTTATACATATATTAAATTAAATATATACTACACAACATAAATACTACTACTACTATAGGAAACCGCAAATCGATGGATTACGATAAAGAAACGCATAATCGATACCTAGAGCAACAACCTTGTCGGCCATTTTTGTGTTAAGACAAATTGTGCCGATTAATCTACAAAAATACTACCTACTTATTGTCTACAGAAATCACTTACCAAAACAATTCAAAAATATCAGGTTATCGGGATGAATATCGTTCACACGCTATCGTTCGGCACCTACAATGTTAATTAGTATTTTAATATATTTACGCCACTAATTCGCGAACATTATGCATCAACGACCGAACAACAAATAAAACAAAGAACCACCAACGTTACTATACAAAAAAAAACTGATACCAACGTGAAGCGCGAAGGAAACTACAAATAAACCTAAATGACAGCTGCTAACTTCACATTGCTTTTTGTTAATAATCATAACAAAAGAAAATAATCCCGCTTTTCTATCAATTAATTAATCCAATAGACACATTAATAAACGGTATGCAAAGCCCCAACTTGCATTTAGAGTTTCGTTATGTTCCCTGATCAATCTCTTTCTGGTTCTAGTTTTTACCCAAAATCGGATAGAGATTCATTGAGGAACAAAATAATACTCTAAAATGGGCAACTTTACAACAATGCACACAAATATACTTATACATATATTAAATTAAATATATACTACACATAACATAAAGAGTACTACTAGGAAACCGCAAATCGATGGGTTACGATAAAGAAACGCATAATCGATACCTAGAGCAACAACCTTGTCGGTCATTTTTGTTCTAAGACAAATTGTGCCGATTAATCTACAAAAATACTACCTACTTATTGTCTACAGAAATCACTTACCAAAACAATTCAAAAATATCAGGTTATCGGGATGAATATCGTTCACACGTTATCGTTCGGCACCAGCAATGTTAATTAGTATTTTAAT
The DNA here is from genome assembly GCA_029378335.1 of Agrilus mali. Lineage (NCBI taxonomy): Eukaryota > Metazoa > Arthropoda > Insecta > Coleoptera > Buprestidae > Agrilus > Agrilus mali. Next base: position 32,054,911 of record CM055656.1, on the reverse strand, counting down.
TTATTTACGCCACTAATTCGCGAACATTATGCATCAACGACCGAACAACAAATAAAACAAAGAACCACCAACGTTACTATACAAAAAAAAACTGATACCAACGTGAAGCGCAAAAGAAACTAAAAATAAACCTAAAATGACAGCTGATAACTTCACATTGCTTTTTGTTAATAATTATAACAAATACAAAAGAAAATAATCCCGCTTTTCTATCAATTAATTAATCAATAGCACAAAAATAAACGTATGCAAAGCCCCAACTTGCATTTAAGTTTCGTTATGATTTCTGATCAATCTCTTTCTGGTTCTAGTTTTTACCAAAATCGGATAGAGATTCACCGAGGAACAAAATAATACTCTAAAATGGGCAACTTCACATCAACACATTTATCTACAAACAGTTTTAAATATAGTAGTCCGCAAAATTGTTTATTTCCAATACCAAGTTACACGTAAAGAGCCACAGGTTGTTTTAAACAATGCCGGCCATTTTAGGTTAAGGTAAATTTTGCTGAAAATCTACAGAAAAACTACTTATTGTAAAAATTAAATGCTTACCGAACAAATTCGAAGGGGGTCTAGTTGTATCTTGTCCACACATTATTATTACTAGCAGAAATATGTTAATTAGTGTTTAATTGGATTAATCACACAAACGTTATTAACACAATTAATTCACAAACGTGGCGCAAACCGTTATCTAGGGCGCAAACTCGCCTAATAATAATAATAATAACATTAACCAACTTACTATTAAAGAAAGTGTGATACCAACCCGATAATACCAAGAAAACTTTAATAAGCTTAAAAATGACAACCGATGGCGCCACGTAATTCATAATAAGGAATTATAATAAACATTTTCGTTTGATCTACACATGTTTTAGTTAAATTGAATATTAATCTTTCCTTTCTTGGTCATAATTAACACAGACGTTAATATTTAAATATTTAAAAGGCCAAAATAACAAAATCAAACTTAAAAAATAGTAATTATAGGTAAATAAGTTAATACACGCTGACTTGAGTTCAAAACCAATGTACTTTGTACTGTTCTTGATATATAGCATAGTTTAATGAAAATATTATTTAGTGAGTACACAGAATTGTTTTACCTATCACTATTATTTTGTGCTTTAAAAAAATATCGATCATAAAGTTATGCAACCAACAATTCAAACACAGAACATTTTAAATAAATTTTGTTATGTCAGCTTAGGCAACCAACTAAACTATTAACTTTTTATATTTAGAAAAACAGTATTGATTAAAATAAATTTGAGATATTTAATGGTACAAAGAGAACTTAAGTAAATGTAAATACAGAAATATAGTGATTTAATTAATAATAAGCCATTATATTATTTGCGTCTCTCAATAATTAAACTTGTACCTGATAAAAACGAAGCTAATTGTTAAAGGTACATTCGGTTTTTGGTGCGTTATCTGTCCCTACAGACGGAGTAATTATTCATGGATTATTCTTAGACGCTGGGAAGTGGGATCACCGAAATGGGATTCTGGTGGACGCTGATCCAGGTTAGTAGGTGGTTTCACAGAAATAAAATTAAACTAAAACTTTCTTTCGTTTATAGATTTTATTTGGTACCTTCCGATAACTATGAAATAATTATGTATTAACGCAAAGTTGATTGTTTATTTTCAGGTGAAATAAATCCTCCATTACCTTCAGTTCACTTTGTGCCAGTCGTAAAATTCCCAGCCAAAGATACTCGTTACGTATGTCCCTTATACAAAACTTCAGTGAGAGCTGGTACTTTATCAACAACTGGACACAGCACCAACTTCGTCCTTGCAGTTTTCCTTCCAACAACTGAACTTCAAAGTTATTGGATATTGAAAGGCACCGCCTTGCTTACTCAACTTACAGATTAAAATTATTTTTTTCCTTATTAGTTTTAGATAATTCAGTTGTTAGTTGATAGTTTCATTTGTTAACGTTAGTTAAATAAAAACTCATAGTTTAAGAAAACAGTATTTTTTTATGAAACATAAACTAATATAAGTTTTAATCTGTTTATTATTATATTATATAAGTCCTTGCATCTCCTTCATAAACTGCATATATGCGTCATCTTTCGTTGGCTGTTGTTGTAAATGTTGCCCTGACATAATTACGTGTTGGGCAGTCATTTCCTTCTGCTTCAATTCGTGTACCAACGCCCTATTCGTTGACGGCTTTTGTTTTTTACTGTCCTCACGTTTAACCCGTAACGTAGACGGAACAAAACGTGTCACATCCGCACTTAAATTCCGTATTTGAGGCTTGGCAGAGATCGTAGCACCTCGCTGTTTACCTATGCCTCCCAACGGTACCGTTTCTTGTCGATTAATCAATTGTGGCGCGGCAGAAAGTACATTCGGAGTGCCCGCTAACGATAAACTGGGTGTTGGACCTGTCGTAAGGGTGGGCGGGGGTGGTCCGGGCAATCGTATGAGTCTTGGTGGTGCAGGAGGAAGTCTTAAAGGTAAACGAGGAGGGGGTAGCCCGGGTGGAGGTCCTGGTGGCAAAAGAGGACGACCAGGAGGTGGTGCAGGAGGTAATCGAACTGAACCTGGAAAGATAAGGGGTCCCGACTGCTGGGGAGACGGACCCAGAATAGAATCGGTTCCGGGAGGGGCGGGCGTATCGATTTCCGACCCCTTACTGGTACCACGGTCATCTTTATCATCTAACAAACCATCGTTACCCTCTTTCTTTTTCTGAACTGACTCCATCTCTTTCATAAAATCAGTTATACTCTGCCCAGAAATGGCAACCATTTTCTGCTGAACAGAAGTCGGTTTTGAAGATTGACCATTGCCACCACTACTTTCACCATCCTCATCCAATATTTTTCCATTATCCAGTTCCACACTTTTAGATTGTTCTTTCTCTTTGGCGTATTCGACTTCTTCTCCGTCGCTATTAATATCTGGGGGTGGGCCAGGGGGACACCCCGGCGGTTCTCGAATTGGTTGACCCTAGAACATCACTACTGACAATATTTTTTCTTATTTTGTCCTTTCTATCACTATTGCACTCTTCATGAGAGAAAATCTAGAATTTCATGTATAAATTTAAAAAGCACACATTATGTCCAATAGTATTTTTAATGAAAATATTATTGTTTATTATTAACATGTGTACATCAGTACATACACCTTTTTTTTAATTCTGAAATACTGTCTTTATTAGTTTTTGTTCTTCATAATAAGCAGTGTACGTTTAATAATGGGTAATTTTTAAAATTCCATTCTAGTATTAAACTAAATAAGATATTTTAGACACTCACCAAAGCCTGTAATTTTAAAGCAGTTGCAATAGAATATATTGTATGTTCAGGTTTCCTTTCAGTGGGCAAAGGTATTTGAGAAGTGACATTTGAAGTAGTTTGTTCAGGCATTTGTGGTAGAGGAATTTCATCAACAGAAACTTGTTGTGCTGACTTGACAGATTCATAAAATGCAACAAGTTGGATTCTTTTATGCTCATAATCATTTTGTTTCTTCTTCAAATCTGCCCACTTGTCTGGATCATCACGATACTTTATAAAATACAGAAAACACAATTAACATTCCAAGATCTACCATCAGAATGTTTATATTTTGCACTTACATACATATTTAATACTCTATCTAATGTGTCTCTTAGTTTCTTTCGTTTATCTTTCAAAACTTTTTCATTTAAAGGTGATGGTTGATACACATTGAATTCTAAAAGAAAAACATTAGAGTATTTCCTTGTTTACTAACTTTAATTTGTTAAATACCCATTTGGTCAATTTTTTCCATTTCTTCTAATATCTGATAGGGGTCTTTGCCTTTAAGAACTGCAGCTCTAACCATCTGTCGTTGTTTTTTATTCTTTTTTAATTCAAGCTTCCTAGCTTCTTTCCCTTTAATAAACATTAAAATGAGAAGCCGTCTCTTTAAAATACTTCTTTTCTAGTTATTATATTCTCTTTAAATACTTACTAGCTTGGTCAGTGGGATTCATGTATTTACCACTTTTGGTGGTATTTATAGATCTTCGGCCCATTTTATTTAGTAAAATTAAAGTAGTACACAATTTCTTGAACTCTTTTATACTCTATTCAATTATTTTTGCTTTCTTTTATTGATATTGAGTAATTAAATTTTACGTTTGTATATAATCATTTTAGAGGTTATGTCACACCTACATAGATATTCACATTCACACCTAGATGGTAGCACAACAACCATAGATAGTATATGCCCTTTGTAGTGTCTCCCGTACCAAAATTTGAAAAGCAGTCGGAGCAAAGTAATTTCAATTTTTTTTTAAAAGCAAAATTAGTGTTAAGTACTAATTTAAAACAAAATTAATTAAACTTGTGTATATATCTGGGCTTTTAGTTTTTTATTAATTTCCTATGAAAATTGTATGATTGGTTTTTGTAATAATTGTAAAATTTATAAATATTTTATGAATTATGAAAAATAAATTAATAATAAAAATTTGTACTACATGTACAAAGCCCACAAACAAATACATTGTTTAGAATTTTGAATATTTGTGTTTATCTCCTAGATCAGATTACAGGTGAGGAAATCATCATTTTTATTGCCTTAAAAGTTGAGATGTGAAAATATTTGGCTAAGAATTATCGTAGGCATTTACGTAATAAGATTAACAAAAGGTTTGTTTAACACAAAAACTATTCTGCACACGACGTTCTTGCCATTTAAAATAATATGAATGCATACATAAAATACGTGTAATGTAAGATATATACTAAATTAACTACATTGTATCAAAAATTTTCGTTTTAAATTATTATAATAAATACGCTCTCACAAAAACGTCTAACAAGTTATCCATTAGAGAGCATGTTGTCCCCTCTCCATTGCAAAAGGTTCAAGACATCTACACAAAGCAATTTAACAATTTACTTTATTCATAATAGAGATAAGCTATTAAATCCTTCTACACAGAATTAAGAATACTTCGATATTGTTTTATGACGACTACGTGTAATTTAGTTATTAATGCGCATAATTGTTTTGTGAATATGTTCGTCGATCAAACATTTTTTAAACTCGAAATTACTTTGAAATGTAACTAACTACACAAGTAGTTTGATTTGAAATGATGCAACACAGATAAATTTGATATAATTAATTGTACGTACAAGGACGTTGTGAACCGAACTAATTTGTGAATAAAACGGAAAAAAGTTGACAAATCATCAAAACAGAAGAGCTGTAGGTACCATTGTTATCATCGACAACTTGATATGCTTATTTAAAGAAGGTGAGTACCTATACGAAAGAATTTTTTAAAAAATCAAGAAAAAATCGTTTTTTTCCCTCCATACGTAAATATATATCTACAACATCTTATAAATGAGTAAGTTCATTATTAAGACTATTTTAAATTTAAAAAATTATCTGCTAATCTAATTCAGTTAAGTCGTGATGCCTAATTGACTTGCAGTTAAGGTTCGTTTAAAAGATTTAGATTAGGTATTAGATATGTTCGTGTGTTCATTTGCACAATTATTGTTTTAATTTTTTAGAGAAAAGATAAAGAAGTCAGCACGGATCATTAGCCATCATGGAGAACATGGGTTTTCATGGTACTTCAAATTCCAATTCTCAAAAAATCTTATCTCGTTCTGTAAGTATGCACAATGCGGACGAGGCGGAAAGTTTTCCGCTTTATAGAACGCCCATCTACGAGGGACGTTCCCGATGGAAACACGACCGTCACAAGACCAACGTCGAAGATGTACTCGAAGAAGAGTTTGCTTCAAATGATTTTGAATACATGGAATGTGGTCCGTCACCTCCTTCAGACCACGCGCCAAATTTGTATGAAAGTTTCGAAGAATTCGCCACGACCGAACTGACCGTCCAAATATGTTACGAAACGATTCGACTTAATCTATTAGACCATTTAAAAACTTCGTCAGGACGAATTCATTATTTTGACGATATCGAAAACAAAAAGGTGATTCAAGAAAATTTGCAATATTTCTTCCAAGGAGCGACCAAATTCGAAATAAACATCTGCTTTCTTTGGAGTGCATTCCTGAAACGATGGGACCTTTTGGACGGCTTTCTTGCATTAGGAGCTCAACTGAACTACTTCGAACCAAGTCAAGGATTGGGACCGTTGCATTTGGCCTCGTTCAGTGGATGTATAGCGAGCACCCAATTCCTATTAACCAAAGGGGCAGATGTAAATGCTTGTTTTAAATGTTATACTCCTTTGCATTGCGCTGCTTTCGGCGATAGTTCGGAAACGGCTATGGTCCTTTTAAATAACGGTGCCAGACTTAGCGCCCTTACTGCCAATCCAAACATGAGCCATGAAAGTGTCCTGCATTGTGCCGTACGTGCAAATGCTATAGGATGTGTACGACTTTTTACCGCCGAAGGTGCCGACGTTGGTCAAGTGGAACATTCGGGAATGTCCCCGATCCATTTGGCAGCAGATTTAGGACATGCACAATGTCTCAGTATAATGCTCGAAATAAAAGGTATAAATATAAATGCCCGAGCCAAAGGGAGGGATATGACCGCGCTTCATCTTGCAGCCGAAGGGGGATATGTCGAATGTATCGAAATGTTATTGGGCAAAGGGGCCGACGCCAATTTAAGAAATCACAGGGGACAAACGGCTCTTCATTTGGCTGCCAGAGCTCAGTCTTTGGACGCCGTCGAATTGCTTCTTCGTAAAGGTAACGCAAACCCAAACATTGCCGATTTCGACAAGAGAACGCCGCTTCATGCAGCTGTTGGAAAAAATGCCAGATCGCATGATATCATAGAAGTGCTTGTAGCTTGGGGTGCGGACGTAAACGTCAAAGATCAATACGGTTACACCCCTCTACATGTAGCAGCTCTTAACGAATTATCCCAGTGCGTTGAAGTTTTGATTTACCACGGAGCTGATGTTACAATGAAATCGAAATTTGGCATGACTGCACTCGGTATTATGACCAGAAAAACACCCGCATCCTTAGCCATGATAAGTCAAAAGCTCGATTCCGCTATAACTTTACATCATCACGCGGAATCGCCGAATCGTGAGGTGGAAATGAGATTGGATTTCAGGTGCATCCTTCAGCACTGTTACCCGAGAGAAATCAGTTTTCTGAATACGTTCGTTGACGAAGGACAAAAGGAAATCCTCTTGCATCCCCTATGTTCCGCATTCTTGTATTTGAAATGGGAAAAAATTCGCAAATATTACATTGCCAGAATGTTCTTTTGTTTTATTTTCGTTCTCGGATTATCTTTGTACGTTCTAACTGCATTGGCTCATAATTGCTACAATCATGGTAAAAACATGAACGACACAGATCCGGATCCGATCGAACTTTGCGAAAAAAAATCGATGATGGGACACATGTTACGAAGTAATCCTTTCGTAATTGAGATGCAATGGTTCGTTCTGGTAGGAATAACGGCATGCGAAATATTAAGGAAAATGTACGGTTTGGCCGGTTATCCCAGTTTGCGACAGTATTTGTCGTATCCTGAAAATATAATCGAGTGGTTTGTAATTGTTAGTGTTTTTGTAATTTCTTTCGTTTATACAGGACGAACGTATATGTGGCAAAATCATATCGGTGCCTTCGCGGTACTCCTGGGATGGACAAATCTAATGTTAATGATAGGTCAGTTGCCAATTTTCGGTTCCTACATCGCCATGTATACCAGAGTTCTCGGCGAATTTGCTAAACTTCTCTTGGCCTACTCATGTTTACTTATAGGATTTGGAATAAGTTTTTGTGTAATTTTTCCTGATTCGACCTTTTTCGCTAATCCATTCATAGGTCTCATCACAGTTTTAGTTATGATGACCGGAGAAATAGAATTAGGATTACTAGTCGATGACGAAGATTCGCCTTTCCTTTTAGAAATAAGTGCTCAAATAACATTCGTCTTATTTCTTCTCTTTGTTACGGTTATATTAATGAACTTACTTGTAGGCATTGCTGTTCACGATATAAGAGGTTTACAAAAAACTGCAGGCTTATCGAAACTAGTGAGGCAAACAAAACTTATCTCTTACATAGAACTGGCCTTGTTCAACGACTATTTACCGAAATATTTGTTAAATTTATTGCATTGGACGGCACTAGTCTCTCCTAAAGCTTACAGAGTCGTTTTGAATGTTAAACCCTTAAATCCAAGAGAGAAAAGGTTACCAAACGATATACTGATGGCGGCGTACGAAATTGCCAAAAAAAGAAAACAACACGGCCACACCGTATCCCCCGGAAACAACGCAAATTCGTTCGTTTCGAAAAAATGGATAAACAACAATTCGGACGAGAACAGCGATATTGTTGAACATTCTAATAATTGCAATAATATGCAGAACATGCTAGATCGAAATTCAGACCAAATAGAGAATCTAAGCGCGCAAGTGAACGAGTTAAAACAAGCAGTTTCTAATACGCACAGAATGATGGAACAATTACTTTTGGTTGTAAAACAACAACACAAAACAAAAAGTTAAGAAGAATTATTATACTTTATTCAACAAATACGTACCGTACCTACCTAATAGATTCCTTTCTTCATATTAGTTCATATGCAGGTATTACAGAGTGTCTGCTCATTCTCATTTTTATCCACCTTCGTCAAAACTAAATAACACCTATCTATTGTTAATAATTGGTAACTACCACCTTCAATTTTCAATTGTTTTTTTGTTTTGCGTTATATTATAGTAAAAAATGCTACTTTTTAATGATGATTTTAGATTAGATGATAACTGCTATTTTTATAAGCACTTCTTACAAGTTGTATGATACCTACAGAAAATATACATATATATTGTAATTTGATTAAGTTTACATAAATATATCTACCTGTTATTGTGGAATTTTAATAAACAGTCACTGAAAAACTAAAATATTGTTTTTCAAAAAGAATGATAAGAAAATTAGTTCCATTTCTAGAAAAAATCGTTTACTCATCAAAGACATCAAATACATTTTTGATAAAATAGGCGACAGTAATGAAAAAATAAATTATATATAAGTAATAATAAAAATGCAGAACACAATAATAAAGCACAGTTAGTAGATAATAATAAAAGTTAGCCATACGTAAATCTAACTAATTACGAACTAAATCTTAGTTTTCTTCTCACACCCACTTTATTATATCTACATCTTTTAATAAGTTCAAATTTTCGATATCTCATACAATGCCACTGCGGCACTTGGGCCATTGCCTCGATTATCTGAAAATTAAACAATTATACAAACAAAACACTCGCATCCAACAATATCTAAAAAGAAAAAAGAAGTTACCTTTTCAAGATGACCACCTGTTGGTGCAGAATAAACGCAAGAAAACAACAACGAAACCAGGACGTATGCTCTCATATATTCGAAGCACTTCATGTTTGATGAATGATAAAACAATGGTGCGCACAGTCTTGGTTTTTATATTAAAAACGAGCGGAGATAAGTCACTAAAACATCGAACACATCGAACAAATTATTATATAAAAACTCATTCACGTGATGACCGGGTTGCGTTACGCGTTTAAGGCAAATTAAATAAATTAATGCCAGACAAGTAAAAGTTCACGTACTCGTCGTCTCTTTAACATCTTTAGAGTTAATTTAGACGTTGCAAGTATTTTATGCGGGTCGTTTTTCAATTAGGGCGAGTTATAGGTGTTTTTCTTACACTCGGGGATTAGTTTTAAACAACAGTTGCCCCAATTCTCACATCTTCTCTTCTACTTAAATGACCACGTTATTGCCGCAATAACAGATGTGCCATTAAGTGTTTTTCAGGCCGACAACGAATAAAGCTCTAAATAAAATACATTTCCCGTTACATATGTACGCACAAATACATATTTACATACTTATTTTTTATTATATTGTACATATACATGTACCTTTCTATTATTATAGATAATTTGCTACTTTCAGTATTACCCCCTTTTTAAAGAATTGCGTAATTAACTAATTGCTAAGTTTCTTCGTCATTTTACTTATTCTTTCATTAAGAAAAACAAATGCGAAAAAACTAACATAAATTTTAAAAGTAATTATTTACTTTTGTCGTGGTGATAACGTTACTTTAGACATTTTCACGATATCTGTTTGACTGTCAACAGTATCCATAGACACAAACTTAAATGACAGGGCCGTTGTCATTGAGAAGTGACGTTTGTATGACATACAGAAGTAAAAATTCATTCCTAAATATATTTTAACTAAATAATTTTAGATGAAAATGTGATTTACCAAAAATACAGACATTATGACGTTAACTTAATAAAAATCTCGGATTTATGTCGATTTTAAAGCCTCTAATTTACACAGCACTATGCCAAAGTGCGATGTCAAAACAAGATATATACCCGCCGCGTTTGCCTGGACCTTGCTTTTAGGTGCTACAACACTTTTCTTCTATTTCCCGTAAGCAATTCGGTGACAAATCATTTGTACATTAGCATAACTCAATAATTTGTAGAGCTCAGTATTACATATTTCGATACCCATGGGTACCAGCATATCAAGGTGTGATTACATTCTTTGTTCTTGCAAATTTTACTTTAGCAACGTTTATGGACCCAGGAGTCATTCCAAAAGGTACATATTAGAGTGTATAAAGTGTGAACAAAACTTAAAAGTGGTATATTATGTCAAATTTTAGCTCCGCCAGATGAGGATCGTGAAGATGATTTTAGGGCACCTTTATATAAGAATGTAGATATTAATGGAATAACTGTGCGTATGAAATGGTGTGTAACTTGTAAATTTTATAGACCACCTAGATGTTCTCATTGTAGTGTGTGTAATCATTGTATAGAGGTAAGAAATAGGAATAAAAATATCATCAAGGAATATTCTATCTAATTTAATTATTTCTTATTTACATAGACTTTTGATCATCACTGTCCATGGGTTAATAATTGCATAGGAAGGAGGAACTATAGATTTTTCTTTTTCTTTCTTATATCACTAAGTCTACACATGATAAGCATTTTTACATTAAGCTTAATATTTGTTCTCCAAAATAAGGACAGACTTTCAGAAGTACAGCCAATTGTTGCGTATCCTTTACTTGTTATTTAATAATATATCTACAAGTATAATTTGATAATAAAATTATTACTTCCTTAACATAATTAAAACAGTATGGTTTTGATAATAATAGTAACAATTTTAGCAATCCCAATTTTTGGTTTAACAGGCTTTCACATGGTGTTGGTGTCAAGAGGTAGAACAACAAATGAACAAGTCACTGGCAAATTCAAGGGGGGCCACAATCCATTTTCAAGAGGTTGTTGGGATAACTGCTGTTACAGTCAATGTGGACCTCAATATCCTAGGTAATTCAATTATATGAATTGATTGAATCTACTTTCATTTTTATTTATTTATTTAAATTTATTTATTTAACATATCAACGGACTTAATAGTCCTTTATAAAATAAAATAATTACAATGTAGGAGATGCATCAAGTAGCTGGCATCAAACAAAACAAACAAAAAAAAAAAAAAAACAAAAAAAAACTTCATTATAATATATCTTCAAAGATAAATAAAAATAGATTTACGTAATTCTCTTTTAAATAAGTGAATAGACCTAGTATCCATAATATCCGGAATATCACGTCTATCATTACAAATTTTCATGGATCTAAATAATGATGATAGCTCAATTAATTTATTATTAATAACTGGTAATAAGAATTGGGACGTATCTCTTAAAATCCTAGTAGGAACTTTAAACTTTATCATTGATAACAAGAAATTGGAATCAACTAATCCGTGTAAAATCTTAAACAGAAATAGTAAATCAGAATATTGCCTAAAACTATTCAATGTACAGATTCTAAGTTCAACAGCAATTTCTGAATAATCATGAGAAAATCTATGTATTGTTCTACCCATTTTAAAAGAAATTAATTTAAAAAATCTGTGTTGTATATGTTCCAATCTATTAGAATCAGTTGCTGTGTATGGGGACCATATTAGAGAACCATATATCAGTTGCGATCGAACTAAAGAATTATATAGTGCTATTAAAGTAGCTGGATTAGTAAATTCTTTGGATTTTCTCCATATGAAAAATAACATTTTAGTAGCTTTACTTGTAATGTAATTAATATGAAATGAAAATGTATATTTACTGTCAAAGAAAATTCCTAAATCTTTAATAGTAGTAACTCTTTTAACTAACGAAGAGTTACATAAATAATAATTGTATTCATTATGATAATTTCTAAAAAAAGTAATTGTTACACATTTCTCAAAGCTAAAAGTAAGTCCATTCCTACTACACCAATCTGAGACATTATCAAGATCATGTTGCATATTAAGATAGTCACTATACGAGGTGATAGAGGAAAATAATTTCATATCATCAGCATATAATAAAATCTCAGCAAATTTTAATACAGAGACAATATCATTGATAAATATTATAAAGTAAAGGGGTCCAGTGTGAGTACCTTGAGGTACTCCAGAGACCGTTTTGTATTCAGCCGAGACATAGCCCTTATACTTAACAGAGTATCTTCTGTCAATTAAGAATGAAGATACCCAATCAAGCAAAGGTCCAATAATACCATAAGCTCTAAGTTTCTTGATTAATAACTGATGATTAATTAAGTCAAACGCGGAAGCAAGATCAGTGTAGATAGAATCAACCTGAACAGAATTAAGAAAATTTCTAATAATATATTCACTATAGCTAACCAAATTAGTCATGGTAGACCTTCTCAATACAAATCCATGTTGTTGATGAATAACAAGTTTGTTAAAATATCTTGATAGTTTCTCAAAAACAAGAGTATCAAATATTTTTGAAAAGATGGATAACTTAGAAATTGGTCTATAATTTCGAATATTATGTCTATCACCTTTCTTATAAATAGGTGTAACATAAGATTTTTTCCATATATCCGGAAGGCAACCCTGTCTCAATGAATCGTTAAATAAAGAAGTAATAATTGGTGTTAGGCCGCTTACAAGATTCTTAATAAAAAAGACAGGAATACCATCCGGACCAGGTGATAATTTCAATGATAGACTGTCAATGACCTTTCTAACTTCAGGTTCAGTAAAAACCAAGGTATTCATTGATAGTGAAGTTTGAATATGAGAACAATCGAATTTTATACCAGAAAAAAAAAAATTCATTGTAATATCAAACTAGAAACACCAGTAATTTCCACAAATTTTATTTTCAATTTAAGGTGTCTTTCAGAATTTTGTTTTTAATTTGCTCTTACATTTTTTAGTCTAATTCGACCGAATAAATACATTGTAAAACGAAAACACTGTTCTCATGGCCCAATAGCCACCATAACGAACGATAATCAAGTAAAAACTTACATGGACAATAGTAATGGAATTCGAAGTGCCAATTCCAATGCTTATAACAAGGTACTTATAATACTCTCGATCAGTATCCAATTTTTGAAATAAAAACTGTTTATTTACTACAGCTATCACCTGGACGGGATGGTTCTGATCCGGACATGGAACCGTCAGCGTCTCAGTCCCAAGACTGTGAACCTACGCCTCCCCTTCAACGACACGGTTCAAAAAGCAATTTTTTTCTGCCCCCATCATCGATAGATGGGGCGGAATCACCAAGGCATCCACGACATTATCCACGTTGTAGTCCTCACCCGCGTCCCCGAGGCTTTGACGGAATGCGTGGATCTACTCCTGAAACAATAACGGGGCAACGTCCTTCTCCAACGATGCAACAACGTATCAAAGCTCTTGGTGTTCCAACACCCCTTGCTCTGTCGTCTAGTCCTGTACGAAGGTATTTACTTACATAAAGTATATGGAATGATTTAGCGGCAATATCGATAACATTTGACTTCTTAGTATTTGTTTATTTTGCATTAACGAATAAGACGACTGTTACATTGCTAATTGTCGTTTAGTGGAGACAAGTTCCATTAGTTTACCACTAGTTTAAAAATAGAATATGAAGACGAGAAATTGAGGAACGTGAAGGTGGTTTTCAATCGCTTTGTCTTTTTAGGTGGACATGATCGATGCGTTATCGCTTTCCCTTGTTTTTAATTTATTTTTGTTTGACCTGTTTCACGTTGTCGCTAGAACGTTAGTAGTCGCTTGCTCCTCTTCACAGATCTAACCCCAGCACTCCCACGCAGCCTCGCAGACCCGATTTCATCAGCGTGAGCGGTGGTAATCCTACGAGCCACATCCCTCAACAGCAGCATTGTGACTTCTCATCCTATCAGTCGAACCATCAACAGCAACAGCAGCAGCAGCATCAACAGCAACATCATCAGTCGACTTATGGAGGAAGTCCACAGCGTAGATTTATGTCAGAAGGTGAGCTGGTCCGACAAGACTCACAACTGTCATATCCTCGTGCTAACAATACCGTTGACAATATAAGAGAATTGGCCAACTCACCTCAACGGGGAATTTACATGTGGAAGGATATGTCGCCAGGATATAATAATGGTCAGAGTGTAGTTCAGAATCATGAGTTTTACCGATCGAATCCGACCAGTCCTACGCAACAACAGCAACAGCAACACCCTAGGGCGTATCATCCCGCCGTGAGGGGTGGAGTTCCCGTTTACCCACCACAGAGTCCTCAAATTCATAGGAAAACCGTACAGAGCATAAGTGGAAATAGTACTGGACAAAATGTGACGACAGCGGTGCGTAGACCGATGTCGTTTGTGCGCGCACTTGAAATGTCTGATTCAGTCGACTTAAATGTAGCTTCAAATACAGCAAGCAGTGGACAACATGTGAACGTCGTTAGACCAACAACCCCAGATCGTACGAGCGTTTATGACATGAACTATGAAATATCAGTTTGAACAAAAGAGAAGTTACTTGTGGTTGTACTTGTTAACAAGCGTTCAGATGTTTTAGAAATTCTTATTTTGAATTGAAAAAGGAAAAGCTTATTAATACAGGGTCTTCCCAATTTTGCCAAACTCTTTAAATGAATTACTTAAAACTATATAACAACGTATAGTTAAATTATAAATTTGTCTTACTGAAAATTTAAGATCGTATCTGAACGCCCCTTTTTAATAATTTTGTTATTGTTTTAGTGACGTGAAAACTGACAAAAATATTATTTAAAATGACTTCTTTCTTCAATACAATTTTATAAAAAAAAATTTCCGTCCTTTTTTTTAATTATTGCCCAACCGTTTGTTCTTGGATTGGATAAGTAAATGTCGCATTACTATATTTAAGCATAAAAAGTGCTCAGCAAGTTTCTCTGCATCAGAGACTTTACTGTTGTGTGTGTAAAAATATGTACTAAATACCGCAGACTTCTTTACTAGCAAAAAAAACGAATACGTAAATGATGAAATAAATTACGTGTTACTTATTGTTGTACAGTTTAAAGTGTTTAAATATTTTGTATATTATTTTTCATTGATTGTGGATTTAAATAACGTCGTCATTAGTTGTTTTTCGTGTTTTGCGGTATAAATTGAATAATGATGATGATAATTATCTACATTGAAACTGCAATTACTATCTCAGATAATTTGTACATTTATCTTTTATTCAACGATCAAAGTAATATTTTATTTTAAATTCGAAACCAAGTATCTATAAATATGTTGTTTTAATATTAACTTTTTATTTGTTATGTAAATACTAATCAAATTTGTATTTATTTGCAATAAAATGTGTACTGAAAATTCAAAAATGTGTTTTATATTTTTAATACGATTCACTCACATTCTTAAATACCATTATTAAAATTATTACATTTGATTATTTGTAGACATATCAATTTCTAAACTCATATCAGTTAATTGTTCTTGTTCGCTAATTTCAGGCACAGCAACCATTTCCTCTTCAATTACAATGTTATTTTCTGATCTGGCTTCTTTTGCCACTGTTGCAGTAAAATTAGGAATGAAGTCAGGAGCACCAGGATATGGAGCCTGTTCTTCTGATAAATGTTCTATTAAATAACTCAACATTGTAGTACTAAACGTGTCGTCCATTCGAAGTCCTAGGGCTTTATGAAACCAATGAACGGCATCCTCCGTTTTGCCCATTAATGCATTAACATAAGCAATAGCAGAAAATGTACTTGCAGACAAAGGAGACAAAGTTAATGCTTTGTGATGATATTCTAAAGCTTCGTCATATCTTCGTAATTTTCTGTATGTATGTCCTAAATTATTTAATAACGGTTCCCATTGTGCTGGTAAAAGTGATTCATTTACACTTTGCGTTTTAAAGAGGGCATTTTTAAAATATTGCTCTGCTTTTGTGTATTCGTTATTATGAAAAGCAATAACTCCCATTTCATGCATCACAAACGGATCCTGGGGAGCGATTGTCTGGGCCTGTTGAAAGAATTCTTCTGCTAATCTATTATTATTAGTAATACCACATTCTAAGCCTATGTAAAGCAATGGCAAATGACAACCTTTCATCAACTGTGAAGCTTTAAAATATGCAGCCATTGCTTGATCGTGTTCATTTTCTGTTGCAAATGAATGGCCAAAAGCCAACCAAGCAGGACCATAAAGCCTATCCAGAGTAGTAGCTTTTGACAAGAACCTCCTTGCTAAATCACTTTTGCCTATTGTATAATAATAGCAACCCACTGCAAACCATGAAATTGCTAAAGATGGGTAAAGGTCAACTAAAGCATGAGCTAATGTAAATAACTTGTTACTATGTTTAAGTTCCACTTGACAGGAAATGTATATTGGAAGGCATTCATTATGATAAGGGTCCTGTTTTAAAATTTGTTCTGACAACTTGCTGCAATTCTGATATTCGCAATTATAGTATAGCCTTTCTGCCTCAGACACTGCCATATCTATACTATCTTGTACCTGAAGAAGCCATTTATTTATCTTTACATCTTTACTAGAACTATTTTCAGATGTGGAACTGTCAAGGTCTTCATTTTTATACAAAAGCGGTTTAGAATCAATTCTCCCTATTCCATAAGATAAACTTGTATTTTTAATAATCTTGGGTAATGGTGTGTGATACTTTTTTAATTTACATTTATATAAGGTCAATAGGACTTGTTTCTCTAAAGGGTCACATTGTTCTGATATTGCGCTATCAAGTGAACTAAGCAATTCCTCTTCTTCTGATGCTGTGAGCATATGATGCTTGATGAGAGCATTGAATGCTTCATAAGAATAAACATCACAATGTAAAGCCTGTTTATAGCATTCAACTGCCAAAGAGCGATTATCCATAGCTTCAAGAATTTGACCTTTAATTAGTAAAACTGAAGACTGGATTTTATGTTTAGGTGTGTTATCAAACAAACTTGATTCCAGAGAAGCACTAGAAGCAGCAACACTGGTATTTTGAAGTAAAACATCTACGTCTAACATGTTCAAAACTTTTAATGCTTCATTTAAATCATTAGCTTCCATAAGACACTTTACAGTTAAATAATTGCATAATACGAACTTCTTTTCTAAATTACGAGACCGCAACAAATGGGCCGCACGATGGTATTCCTTCAGCATGTACATACATTGCGCCAACCAGTATACATCCTTGGGGTTTCCATTGGTAAGAGCAACAACTTTATCTGCCCAAAACAGTGCAGCTTGGTAAACATGTAAATTAAGATATAATTGAACCAATTGTCTATATTATCAACATTTATATTCTGATTACTAAGAGTGTTAATGTCGCAACATTTATCTGCAGCCATTATAATAAATAAATTATTTTGAAATCCAATGCATCAAACAAACAATGCAAATACAGCAGTAAACGTTTGAAAACATAAAAGAATATCACAGTAAAATGTTAGGTTATGACCATAGATCTGGCATGATTGTGCAACCATAGAAGCCTACATTGTCGCTCTCATAGAAGTATTACAAATAGAATAGGCAACTGCTAACCGTACAGAAAAGTGGTGGCGATGTATGAAGAAAAAAGAGACGAAAAATAATAAAAAATAAACCGTCACAGCTGACTATGAACTTGAAATAAAGAAAGATAGTTCCTAGATGGTACAGTTGTTTTCTGTCTCTTTCTACGTGGACATGACCACATTTTTGATCGATTAATATCTCTATGGTCGCTCTAGATAATTAGTTCCTTAGACCTCCGCACGGTGCTGTAATATCATGTAAAATGGGTTGCATAACAAGAAAGATGTTTTTACATTGTTTTTATATGTACTAATTATGGTACTAATGACATAATGATATTGGATATAACATAACCCTTTTTCTAAAATATAAAATATAAATATACCAACGAAAACAATGTATTTTGTGTTTTTGGTTACATTATATTCAGAAATATCTAAAAACAAAGAACTGTAATTGAGAATAAGAAAACCAATTAACATACAACATAATTTTTCTTCTTAATAAACCCAGAGTATCTAATATACTTTTAATTAAAGGTTAGATTGATGGTACATACTTTTTAGTGATGTAATTAATTAAATTTGTGTATCTCTAAATGTTAAATTGTTAATTATTATTACAGATGAACGTAATTGCAGCTGTTAAGGCGTATATTACAAAAATGACGGATGAAAACGAGCCTGGGATGAAGATTCTTTTAATGGACAAAGATACCACAAGCACAATCAGTATGGTATGTGGTAAATCAGAAATTCAACAAAAAGAAGTTTATTTATTAGAACGTATTGACAATATTGATGCTAATTCGAATGTGGGTTTGAATTACTTAAAATGTATTGTATCATTAAGGCCAAGTCCACAAAATGTTGACTTGTTGTCTAAGGAATTGAGAAATCCAAGGTATGGAGCATACTACATTTATTTTACTAATATTGTAGCAAAGGCAGATATTAAGGTACTTGCTGAAAGTGACGAACAGGAAGTTGTAAAGGAGGTTCAAGAATTATACATGGATTATCTAGCCGTGAATCCTCATTTATTTTCTTTGGGTCTGTTTAAATGTATAGATGGATTATCCTTTTCCTCACATTTTCTAATAAGGACAGTGCAAGGTTTATCTGCAGTATTACTTTCACTGAAAAAAACACCTTTGATTCGTTATCAAAAAAATTCAAAGTTTTGTAAAGAACTAGCACAAAAATTAGATGAACTCATTAACAAGGAATCATCATTGTTTGCTTTTGGTCAAAATAGTTACCCTATTTTGTTGGTACTGGACAGAAGAGATGATCCAGTCACTCCCTTGCTTAATCAGTGGACTTATCAAGCTATGGTTCATGAACTTTTGAGTATAAACAACAACCGAGTAAATCTATCTAATATTCCTGGAGTATCTAAAGAACTTTCAGAAGTGGTTTTATCAGCAGATCAAGACTCTTTTTATGCAAAAAATATATTTTTAAATTTCGGTGAAATTGGCCAAAACATCAAAGAGTTAATGGAACATTTCCAAGCAAAGGCCAAAAGTCATCAAAAAGTCGAAAGCATAGCAGATATGAAAGCATTTGTAGAAAATTATCCCCAGTTTAAAAAGCTTTCTGGTAACGTTGCAAAACACGTCACGGTAATAGGAGAGCTTTCTTCAATTGTAGCTAAACACGATCTGCTGCAAGTTTCAGAAATTGAACAGGAAATGGCATCACAAAACGATCATTCGTCTCAACTGCAGAGTATTCGAAAACTCATAAACGAGAAAAACGTACGAGATTCTGACGCTGCAAAATTGGTCATGTTATATGCTTTAAAGTATCGGAATCATACCAACAATGACGTTGTTGGTTTAATAAAACACTTAAGGAAAAGAGGCATTTCCAATTTTCTACTGAACAGTATATTAAACGTTTTAGAGTATGCTGGTTCACATGCATGCGAAAATGATCTATTCAATGTGGAAAGTGCCGTTAAAATAACGAAGCGATTTTTTAAAGGTTTAAGTGGCGTTGATAATGTTTACACTCAACATAAACCACTTTTACATGAAACTATAGAAGAACTAATAAGAGGTAGACTGAATGAAGACTTATACCCTTATACGTCGATTGGCAATCAACAATTTAATGGAAGAGTTCAAGACATTTTTGTGTTTATGATTGGTGGAACGACTTATGAAGAATCATATTCTGTTTATACATTAAACGCAACCTATCAGGGAATTAATATAGTTTTAGGTGGGACGACTATACATAATTCAAAAACGTTTTTGGAAGAAGTTGAAAATGCTGTAAAAAATGTTCCCAAAAAACACACGAAACATTTAAGTCATCTCATAATGTAATAAATTTTAAAACATTCCGCTTGTTCAAGAAGATTATACAAA
Organism: Agrilus mali; assembly: GCA_029378335.1. NCBI lineage: Eukaryota > Metazoa > Arthropoda > Insecta > Coleoptera > Buprestidae > Agrilus > Agrilus mali. The sequence continues at coordinate 32,034,665 of CM055656.1, read as the reverse complement.
GAAGATTAAAACCCAGTTAAAAAAGTATGCTCAAACGTGTACTCCATGGCGAAGTCAATTTCACGTCCATATCTTTGAAAGTTTGTCGTTGTGTGTATTTTATGTTGTATTTATTTTGAATGCAAACAAAATAAACATAATGACCTACCATGTCTAGGAAGCGCACTCGTATTTTGCGCAACTGACTTCGCTATGGTAACTAATGTATTAGCCCTGCCCACACATAGGTACACGTTTGAGCGTGCCTTTATTACCGAGCAATATAGGGAGCTTTCATTCCTTTCTACAGTTCTCATACGCTTGTTAATTCTTATTTTTTTAAATATACATGTATATATATAACAGCTTTATTTAAAAGTTTTAGCTATTTATTTCCTATTTTTAGTGTTAGTTAAATAAATTTTAAATGTACCTAAATATTATTTTTATTTTGTGGATATAATTTTGCCTATATTTATTTTAATATTACTTAACAACTTGTTAACTTGCATTTAGACACTACCTTATCAATAGCATCTCTGATCTATGGTTAATGGGAAAAAGTCTTAGACCATAGAGTATATATGTTCTATGGTCTAAGGAAAAAGGTAAAGTTAGTGTTTAAAAAAATTGTTAATTTTGTTTTGAAATTCTTTCTTCTCTTTTCACAAGTAAATGAATTAAAATCGTGTGACATGCTAGGAGCTGTTAGGGGGAGAATGCAGTATATCACAATTATTTTATCAATTTTTTTATTATTAAAATTGCTGGTTGTCGTTTATAGCGCCACTACATTTTTGAGTTTAACTTGTTATACATTTTGCTATGATTATCTGAAGATCTATGATCTGAGGTATCTATGGGTATTTATGTATGATCTATGTGAAGTATTGTTGACAGGATTTTAAGGTTATCTTATATTTTTTTGTTTTATATGCCTGTTTTAATATTAAATTTTTTATTTTATTTATGTAACAATATACTTAATCCGTTTTTTTGTCAATTTCTACAGATTGGTCGACGTTTGAGAGAGAATTGAGTTCATTTGATGATAATTCTGAAGACGGATCAATTACAAGACTAATGGTTCTATTTCTTTTGGATTTGATTTGCTGTGGTCTTCACCTTGCAACATTATACAGTTAATATTCGAAGGATAAGTGATAAAAAGTTGAAACGTCCTGCATAATACTTAGCTGAAAAGGGAAGTCATGACGGTGACTTTTTTCCTTGGTAAAAAGGATAACAAAGAACCTGAAAGGATTTACTAAAGATTAAAAGACATGGAACTGTTCACTTTTTGAACGTACGAGAAGTGTGGAGAGCAAAATAGATGGTAAAAAAAAATTAAAAATATAATTTTTGTTTTCGCGATTATATAGATAAGGACAAGTAAATAATTAATCTGTTTATTTATAATTATTTTTTGCTTTACAGTAAAATTACAAAGAAAATAAATTAAAGTCGTTACTTTTTCTTCTCCATTTAGGTCAAAGATGAAGTCATGACACTGACTTTTTCCTCTGGTGAGAGGAATAATTAATGCAAAGGGAATTGCCAAAGACAAAGTTTGAGACAGTTTGGGACAGTTAATTTGGGCACATTAGTTTGCAGCACAAGATAGATAGTAAGGAAAAAATTTTCCTTAAACTTTTATAATTTATATATAATCAAATTCAAAGGTTAATTTTTTTTTCATATTATAAAGCTAATGTTCAATGTTTTGTTTTCTAGTGTTCAGCATTTTCAAGGCTAAAACATACAATAAGTGTTTAGTTGTTTTAATAACAATGATTGGTGATACTAATATAGGTTTAAAAGTTAGTTATTATTAAATTGCAGATAAAAATCTTGTCTCAGGTACATGTTGGTCGTAGTATAGGTATAATAATTATAATAACATAACAGTTGTAAATACATCCCAGTAGAGTTGTGAAAAACACATTTTTAAAAGACAACGCAAGGTGTATATAAAATATAACAAAAAGGGCAAATAATTAGTTAATAAAACACTAAAGTAATGATTTTCACAATTTTGTTCATGCTAGTGACGACTGTTTCGCCAAAACATTGGCTTCCTCAGACTAGGAGTATTTGCTACTGCTATTTGCTTAATAATTAGTTATAAAGCACATGGCTACATTAAGAAACATACATAAACTTAATTTCAAACTATAAATCTATAAACAAAGAATTGTTAAAAAAAAGTAGGCAAAGACAGGATAAAAGTGTATCAATAAGCTGCAATTGTATTATTAATCGATAAGTTGTTTAATAAGTTTTATAGCAATTAAGTATTTAGTTGAAGAGTTGTAATTGTTTTAGTTTTTAATTGTATATTGTTCAAATTTTTGAATTTGTTGTTATATATGTTATAAAAATTTTTGAATGCAAGATTATTGTACAGGCCCGAACGTGAATTCATAGCCAAATTCTTATTAAAATTAAAATAATAGGTTCCTGAAAAAACTTAACGTAGTTTGCCTTTGTATAACGAATTTTTAATATTAATTCACATTAGGACCTGGACAGTAATCTAATACTGAAAAATGATTACAACGTATATAACAAATTTAAACAAAAAAAAGTGCTACTAAAAACAACTAAAACAATTATAACTCCCAAACAAAATACTTTAAAACCTGTTATATAATTTATCGCTTAATCCTATAACTATTATTACTTTATTCTTTCTTTGCCTAGTTTTCTTTAACAGCTTCTTGCTTATAGATTTATAGTTTGAAATAAAGTTTATTGTATATCTCTTAATGTAGCCGTTTTTCTTAACCATTTATTTGTTTATTTATTTAATTATATATTTTTTATATACTCCTTATATTGTCTTCTTAAAGTGTATTTTTAAGTACCGTGCTGGGATGTACTTACTGTTTTTACCTATAAACAATTATTATATCTATACTAACATGTACCTGAAATAAATTTTAATCTGCAATTTAATAACAACTAAATTTTTATGTTAGTATCATCAATAATTGATAATAGAACAATTTATCGTTTCTTGTATTTTTAGCCTTGAAGAATCCTACAATGCAAGACAAACAGTTACAAGTTTTGTTGTAAAAAAAAAGAAAATTTTAATTCCTAAAAGAAGTAATTTTTATTCTTGTTGTTGCTTTCTAGTAAACACTTATAAAA